>JAVLUX010000007.1:39060000-39587500 GCA_032164185.1 Moxostoma hubbsi
CAGCCGGGACCAGGCGAGCATCCCGAGTTTCCCTCTTGTAGCTTCCAGCCCAAGCCTACTGTGTTTAGTTCTTCATGGAGCCCATTCAGTTCCCACGCGTCCAATGGCTTACCAGCAGTGTACCATCCCTACATATCCACGCAGCCCGTGCCTTCGACGGATACCCGATACCTCCGCACATGGCTCGACTGTGCCCCGAGAGCAGAGCCACTGCCTGGGCAAGGACATGTCAAGATGGAGCCGCTACTGGGACATCTCGGAGAACCACCGAAACTTGGTGGTCAGCATGAGTACATATTGGAATCCTCTACAGCACGGGAGATGAATTCTGGTCACAGCGCCGGAATCGAAGACAATAAGGACACATGCGAAGGTAGCGAAGACAAAGAGGGACCGGATCAAAGTAAGTTATAAAACTAGGAAGTGAACACTGTAAAGCTTTTAATGCTGTCATAAAACTTAAACAAAGCAATGGAGAACCACAGACACCTCTCGAAGCCAAGTATGTTCATGTTGCACTCCGATTTTTTTTCGCAAACATAGGTTTTTCTGTGCGTTGTCATCGTATTCAATTTTTGCATTATATAAATTGTCAATGCTTTTGATCTTATAGCCGTGTTCTTGTTGCGAACTGTTTTGCTTTGCTCTGTTTTCGCATCATGCAGATTTTTTACACTTTGTGGAATAGGCTACCCCTTCAGTCTTACTTCTTTATTTAATTTTGAGTTGAATTAACTTTTTGTTTATTCTCATTTTTCTCTTTCTATCTCTGTCAAAGCGTCGTTATGTGTGAATCAGTGCACTTTAGTGCACCCGCCAGTTTTAGGTAGGCATTATTTCAGCTTTTTTTTTTTTTTTTTACCCCGATAACTCCCCAAAACGTAGCTTTATTATACCTTTGTGTAAAACAATCTTCTAATGTTTAACGCGAGCTTTCTTGGCTATGTGTTTAAAAGTTTAATTGGTTTTCAGACAATCATTTTTTATACACAATCATTTCTTTAATATTTTTTTTTTAATAATTGTTTTATGAAATCTAACTATGCGGAAATATGTATATGTTGTACTAATTGCATAATATGACTGCTAAGGCCGGGTATGACTTGAACTACAACAAAATACATATAAAATCTAAAAAAATATATGCATGGCTGGTTGGGAGTTTGCTTTTGGTGCTTGAGCTCTCTCAGCACTAATGCACTGCCTCGAGAGAGTAGGTTTGAATTGTTGCATTTAATATCTATCACAATATCTATATAATAATTTGAGCTCACAACCAAGTACGAGGTAGGAGGCATGGATTATTCACTTGATTAACGCAATGTAAAATAATGGAATGGTGCACAACAGAAATCCACAATTCACTATACCCGGGGGGCATACCAGAATTAACTGTAGGCAAAGGAATTGATGTTGGGAGTTTCATGTCCCGCTTTGTGCTCATTGTTGCCTATGAGAAGTTACAGCCCCAGAGTTTATTAAGTTATCATAAGAGCCAACATCCCCATTATTCATATGTGAGCTCCTTGGGACATATAAACATTCCTAATGTGAGACGCACGATTTTAGGAAATATTTCTTTCATATTACCTGGCTAAATGCCCATAAATAAAATAATAAACATTGAGTAATTTGGGCATTTTGAACCATTTTCTTTATGGAAGCACACGTCATTTAGTTATTTTCATCATATAGCCTGATTATCTTAGTTGTTAGTGATCATGTGTCTGATCCGTCTCACAATGAATGGATCCCTCTCAGTGTCCGAGGCCTATCATTGATATGAAGCGCGCATTAATAATTGGAATTGAGTGCCACTCCATCTTGATTCAAATAGAATTGCGTCATAAGATTTGGGGTATCTTAGACGGTTGATTTGCAACAAAGGTACATATTTGGGGCATGAGGCGATATATTATCTACCCATGGAATATAAAATATGTAAATAATTAGAAATATTTTAGATATTAAGAATTCCTGAAATTAAATGCTTCACTTTCAAACTGTTTGAGCCATTGAGATATAGTACCAAGCTATATGCAAACGTTGACATTTTAAACACACCATACCAAGCCTCCCTCATCGTCACTGGACTGGCACAGGTATGGAGGTATTCACATGTGGCATTCATTTCTTCACTATACACCATGTAGGCCTATATCGAAAATTCAACTTCTCAATGTGCAAAATCCCAAAGGCACACAATGAAAATATTTTAGACTCCCATCTGCATTCCCGACCAAACCACTGAGGGAGAAGACGCCTAGTTAGGGATGTTCTTCCTCCATAATTCACCCCACATTTCTCCCTTAAAAGGAGACAATCGTATTTCACATGTGACCGCATTTTACATTGCATTGCAATTTGGTAAAACTCTTCTTCATTTTGAAAATGCAATCTGTTTTTGTTTCTTCCAGTCGTTTTCTTATTTCTTTGAAAGAAAGAAATAAGAATCAAACAAATGCTACTACAGCTACAGCTCACTATTAACTGGAAGGGTCGTGGTACAGCATAAGCTTAGAAATGATTATATTACGCATCTTAAGATAATGCTTTGAAATATCATTGCTTTCTGTGTATTTTTAGAAATCAATGTGTTGGTATTCAGTTATTTGGAAGTGAGTGCACACGTAGGCCATTTGATTTAATTTTTGTGGCCTTCGTAAATGCTGGGACGTGCATTGTGAACATGTGTTTCATGTTAAAATCGGTAATCTGTACTGACGTTATGATCTATATTGCTTGTTTTTACTTCATTTGCAGACGACCCGTCGGCCAACTGGTTGCACGCTCGATCATCCCGGAAAAAACGATGTCCATACACTAAATATCAGACCCTGGAGCTTGAGAAGGAATTTTTGTTCAATATGTACCTCACCCGGGACCGGAGACACGAGGTCGCTCGCCTGCTGAACTTGACAGAGCGACAAGTAAAAATTTGGTTCCAAAACCGAAGGATGAAAATGAAGAAAATGAATAAGGACCAGCCCAAAGAATGATAACGCTGACTCGTGCCTGGTTTTCAAGCCTTTTACAAAGAGCCTGTTAAATCTGGAAGCTGATGCAAGAGATTTTTAATGAATCAAAAATAGACACACACACACACACACACACACACACACACACACACACACACACACACACACACACACACACACACACACACACACACACAAACACACGTTGGCTATCCTTATGAGGACTCTCCATAGACATCATGATTTTTATACTGTACGAAAGATATATTCTATCCCCTAAACCTAACACAACCCCTAAACCTAACCCTCACACCAAAAAAAAAAAAGAAAAAGAAAATCTGCATTCTTATATTTTCAATAAAACATTGATTAATATGTTTTTTTTAAGCGATTTGAATTATAGGGACAATAGAAATGTCCTCATAAACCACATTTATAGCATAATATTCTTGTAATAACCAGTTTGTAACCTAAAAAAATGGGTTTGTAACCCCCCCACCCCACACACACACACGTGTTTGCTTCACTATATAAGTGAGGGCATCTCATAAGATTTCCTCTGATTTCAACGCAGACTAATTATATTTTCTATCCCCTAATCCTAATCCGAAACCTAAACCTACACATCAGTAGATTGAAAGCTAAACATGATTTGTCCGATTTATGAGCCTTATAGTGAGGATCACCTTGAATGTCATCACTTGTGGGTTTTCAACAAGATTATCTGTATTCGTGAGTGCATTTTAATTGAAACGTGTATACACTCACACAACAAGCACGCGCGCACACACACACACACACACACACCACTTTGCGTATGAACTGACAGCATTAAACAGACTGTAAAGAAGAGGTGAGATGGCGCAGAGAATGGCGAAGACTTCTTGCTATATCTCCCTTGAAAGCTACTTTTATGACATTTTATGACTTGTGTGAAAGAAAGGAACACTTCATCAGGATATAAACAGGTGATAAGGAACTGGTATCACCAGGTCACGAGCAACTGAACATATTGTGCTTTTTTTTTTTTTTAATTGTTCTTTCTGGTCTTGCATTCCTTGTTTATCATTTCTATTATAAAAGCTCATAGAAAATGTATTTAGCAAAAACATAAGCCTCAGTCAAAATACAAGACATCTTTTTTCTTATCTGTTCAAACGGTCAAGTGGAATCTTATCGACCAGAGCACTGTTTACAAAATGATGATGATGATGATGATGATAATTATTATTATTAAGAGAGAAGTGAATCAATCTTTCTCTTTTGGTTTTCAAAGAAAATTTTAGGTTTCTTTTGACGTTTGCTTGTGCTTAAAGACTTGTGTATCTGCACACTTAATGTAGCCTAACCCTTTTTACATCTCTTCGTTGGATTTCTTCAAAAAAAGCAACGTATGTCATAAGATATTTCTTTATTTTAATTATAGCCTGGGGATTCTTTCGTTTTGTTTACAATAATGAATTATTTAAACGCAGATCTACGTTCATGGCAAATATCTCAAAATAATGCTTGTTTAAAATATGGCTTAATCAATGGTTTCTCTGATTAATACATAATATCTCAAAATAATGCTTGTTTAAAATATGGCTTAAACAATGGTTTCTCTGATTAATACATAACGGAAAACAACAACTTGTATCAGACTCCAGGTTCGGAGTGAACTATATTTGTAGTGGGAATTCAGCCGTGCTTAAATGTAAAACAACCTTTAATAATTCGGCCTCCGTTGTGAATTCAGTTGTTTACATAAATTTGCGCATGCTTCGTATAGTGTAGTTTTCTTATGTGCGTGTTATCGAAAAAGCTAGTATTAATTCAAAGCTGTTTTAGGTGTGGTACTAGGATTGTCTTTTTAATTTATTGCAAAAACATTAATTGCTTTGTTTCTTTTAAATGTAATGTTTTTTATATGTTGTAATATATATATATATATATATATATATATATATATATATATATATATATATATATATATATATATATATATATATATATATTTAAATTTCATAAGCTTGAAAGAGGGATAGAAGTAATCTTTAGCGTTTAAATGTTGTTTTCACGTTCTATATATGTCCAGAATTCGTCAAGTTTTTTGTATTGTCAGTGATGATTTTTGTATTTCCTCGTTTCCTTATTGATTTTTTTTGTTAAGAGAAATTTTAACACTTTGTGGTTTGACTTTAATTTGAATACGAGCGTGGTTATCTTAAAATCTTCATCTTTGACAAATCTCTACTCTCTCTCTCTCTCTCTCTCTCTCTCTCTCTCTATCTCTCTCTCTAATGTCTCACACACACACACACACACACACACACACACACACACACACACACACACACACACCACACACACACACACACACACACAAACACACACACACAAACACACACACACACACATGTTGGTCTACCTATCATTATGACGACTTTTCATAGACATAATGATTTTTATACTGTGCAAACTATAGATTCTATCCCCTAAACCTAACACAAGCACTAAACCTAACCCTCAAACATCAAACATGCCCACACACACACACACACACACACACAGAGAGAGAGAGAGAGAGAGAGAGAGAGAGAGAGAGAGAGAGAGAGAGAGAGAGAGAGAGAGAGAGAGAGAGAGAGAATCTTATTTTTCTAACACGACGTTTTTGTCTTGTTGTGGCCTCTGTGCATTTCATGTAGCCTAAGTCAAAGAAAAAAAAAATCTCAAAAGTTTTTGAACTCTACTGCTTCATTTCATTTTATGTTTCTGTTTTGTTGTTGTTAATCTGTGCTATTGCACGGCTGATGCTGGACTCTGGAAATTAAAAGTTTACATAGATCACGCCTTCAGGTCTTGTCATTTCTACGGACACAATTATTATGCAGGTTTGTAAAGGATACAGTAATACAAAATGAATAAACTGCTACCACAATCTTTCAAAATTACAGCACAGCCCGTTTTATCACTGCCAAAAAAGTAAATAGATAAATAAATAATTCTATTGAAATCTAAATATCATTCTGTTAAATGCACCTGGCTCAGAATGGCATGTGTATCTCTATGTGTATGTGTTAATCCTATATTAGAAAGTTCCATGGACACTCGTGGTTTCTATTGAAATGAAGATCATTACTGCATTGTCTTGGAAATGTTCTGGTTTTCTTATTTGTGTTCAAGTCCGGTGGTTTAAAGGTATGACAAAAATGTTGACAAAAAGCTTAATTAGCATCCTCATCAATAGTTGCCCTTAATGTTTCTGTTGCAATCTTTATCTCGTCCTCTTAAGGCATTTTTGCGTTGTGCTGGAGTAAAAGACACACGGCAGTACTCTAGTTCCATGTTTATTACATCTTATAAGATGCATGTGTTGTGCATTTTTTATCGTGTTCTCGAGCATTCATCTTCAATCGGAATAAATGAACGTGCAGATCATATGTGGACAAAAGCATTACTGGAATAACAATGGCTCCTATTTGCTTTTTCTCGCTGCTTATCGCATTATTTTATTACCCGTTATATTTTTGTTAAATTCGGCTATACCGCATTCTCCAAATGCAAAATGTATCAAAAACCAAGAAGGTTATTTTGCCGGTAGAGGGCATTCATAAGAAATTATGTAAACTAAAAGGGTTAAGGGAGGTCTGTGTTTCAGACTGCGGGTTCAGGTTTTAGACTATCAAAGAAGATTTAAAACCCGAGGCCGACTGTTAGCACAGAACATCCTCAATAACTCTTGCAGAGTAATAACTGTGAAAAGCGTCAAGAGCAATGTGATGGTAGGCTAAATATAGTCATATCGTGATTTGCGTACTCCTTTCAATCCATCAATATCTTCAATTATTTTGTTGTAAAATAACCTTCATTAATAAACTCATAAAGGTAATTCAAATGACTTTGCCGTGAGATAAGATCCAAACTATTTTGCTTTTGACGCAGTCATTGAAGAATGAATGAAGGCAGCTTTAAAGAGATCTGCACACAACAGGCGGTTACGATGAAACATTTTTGAAGACACTGCCAGTTCTCCTGGCTCACAGATGTGTTCATGAATGGCAAATATATACTTATTAATTCAGCATAAGTTTGTCCTAGTAATTCTAGGGGTGAGGAGATATTTTGAGTCTAGCCGCATCACTCATTAACGCCCATTATTTGGGTGTTTTGAAAGGAAACAAACTGCAGAAAGGATGTTCGGAGGAAATGGGAAGTCGACTGTCATAAAAAGAGAAAGAAATTCAATGTGGTGTGCCGCAATAAAATAATATGACTGCAATAAAACTTTATAGGGTATACATTTCTGAAGGTTAAGAACTAAATGGTTGTAAAGAAAACACAACGTGGAAAAGGAAAAGAAAAGGGAAACACGTTTCAAGTAGGCCTACAAAGTAACGGTAAGGCAGAGAATTTGGCAAAGGCCCATACACGGTACTGGCCATAGCATGCTTTTTTTTCTCCCCTTGTCTTGCATTTGCCATTTTATTGTGCACAACGTTTGCTTTTCAGCAGTCGAGATTCCTTGCAGAGTAGGGGGTCGAGATCTGGACTTCCACATGAGAGCCCTGAGTCCAGTTCTCTCGACACCCACCCTTTGTTCCATTTCCGAACGCAGCACAGACCTTATAGCGGGCCATAAAATGACACAAAAGGATTTCTGGCGAGACGTCTGGATGACCAACCTTAATTTGTTTACAACCTTTTGGGATTCGGCTATTCTGTGGGTACACATCCGATTGTGTCTTGGTGATATCTGATACAATAGACGGTTGCTAAAGAACAACATATAATTCCACAAAATAACAGTTCTTTCCATTATATTCTCCCTAAAAACACAGCTATGTGTTCAGCTTTAATTGTCAACATAGAAAATG
The DNA here is from genome assembly GCA_032164185.1 of Moxostoma hubbsi. Taxonomy (NCBI): domain Eukaryota; kingdom Metazoa; phylum Chordata; class Actinopteri; order Cypriniformes; family Catostomidae; genus Moxostoma; species Moxostoma hubbsi. The sequence continues at coordinate 39,067,835 of JAVLUX010000007.1, forward strand.
CTGAAGTATTAGTTGCTGAATTGTAGATCCGTGTCGTATCAAACCCTATAAATAGGTTTTCTATGATGTGTGGAAACGCACAGGTCGGTTGCTTCAGTGACCAGTAATTACCTGCATTATTATATGTGCTACAACCAAAAATGAAGCTTTCTCAATGAAAATTATACTTCTAAATTACAAATGTAACAAAGTAGAATGACAAAAATAAAACAAATATTTAATGACACACACACACACACACACACACACACAATCAAGAAATTAGAATCAATTAGAAATTGAGAAATGTTAATATTAAGCCCTGTGAGCAATTAATTAATCCCATTAATTACATTTCTTTCTTTCTTTCTTTCTTTCTTTCTTTCTTTCTTTCTTTCTTTCTTTCTTTCTTTCTTTCTTTCTTTCTTTCTTTCTGCTAGTAGTAGTGGCAGCAGCAGCAGTATTTTAGTGCTGTCTAGTAGTAACAGTTGTTGATATTTCATAGTAATATTAGTTGTTCATAAAAGGAATTAGAGGAGTGCAACCCAAATAAAGAATATAACGTCTCATAACGGACGGAATATTTAAGATATTTCTGTACCTCATTCCAAATTCCAAACGAATGCAGTTCGTGAATGGAATAAGAATTCTTTCTTTCTTTCTTTCTTTCTTTCTTTCTTTCTTTCTTTCTTTCTTTCTTTCTTTCTTTCTTTCTTTCTTTCTTTCTTTTCGAAAGAAAATAATTAAAAAATCTACTCAAGACTAGATCCTATATTCTCCATTTAAATGTATTCCTTGTTATAGATAATTAAAATAAGTACTTTACATCATTGAATTTGCACTTACTGAGCGGTTAATTCGCTCATTCTGCTTTTATGTCTGTTGTTTATAGAACCATTAGCTTTTGAACTTCCGTCTCATTACAGATATAACACACAATTGCCGCTTGATGGCAATGTTGTTCCATCCAAAAGAGACTTGTTGGCGATATTTCCCTCCCTCAAACCGGAAATCACTTGAACCAAAACATTTGCAGACATGTGCTGTTACACTTGACTAAAGGAAGGCTTACACAATTTCCCTGTGTCACACTGGAAGTTTTGAATTGACTTGAGATCATTCTTTAATCTGTGTGATGAATAACCAGAGAAATAGCCTCTGAACATAATAGTTACTAAGTGATGTGGTCTACATTATAAAATACAAAAACTTAGATACACTTATCAAGCTTTTTCTAGGACAATTCTGTCCTAACATTTTATTTGGTTAAGACTTTCATAGAAATGCATGGGGCCAAATTCACTTCCTCAAGTTCTTACATATAACCCCAAATTTGAAAGATGTGATGTCTTAATGATTGATTTAAATTGTGTTACTTTTTGATGATAAATATAATATAAAACCACTACACAAAACTTGTTTGGAAAATGTTTTTATTGAGAACAAAACAAACATAAATCTGTTGCATTCTAGTTGACTATATGGCGTCTGGACTGACACATTTAAACAGCAACTTAATATACTATAAATCACACCATTAATTAACATTGTAGTATATTCACTTTTTACACAAATATTTATTACACACAAAGTCGTATTACAGAAAGTTCACAATACGCATTTTGGTTTTATGATTACATCAGAAGTCGTATAAAAAAAAATTGCTATATTAAACTAATACCGAATACATTTCGCCGCTCGAACAGAGAAATTATCCTCTTTGTCCTTGTAAAGAGAGAAAAATACTATAGAAAGACTATTTAGTTTTGGTTAAGATTTGCGTGACTGCCACGCTGAAGATTGACCCGTAATACAGAAACATTAACGTTGTGCAAAATCCATGTGTTGAAAAACAAATCACACTCCTTATAAGTAATATGCTTCTTAAATAGGATTAGTGATACTGTTACTGAATTGATTATATGGGGGAGTTATTTCTTTCCAAACCTTTGCAGTAATTTAGACGCATATGAAGATTTAATATAATCACAAGGAACATCAGTATTAAATCATATGCGTCATGTAGCTTTTTTTGTGTGTTTTGTGTACATTAATACTTAATTCACATTATTAGGCAACTTCAAAATAATCATTGATCAAATTGTTTAATTTTTGTAATATAAAACTTTTCCTCCAATTTCCCCCAGATTAGAACGAAATTATATTTAGAAATTAATAAAAATCTTAATGGTGTTATAAAAACTTTTATTGTAATTTTTGATTCCACATCATTAATTTGGTAGAATTTGTGTATTTTTTAAAATATTTGCCTTTTCACATGAGGCAATTTCCATCGGAGATTGTAAAAAATGTTAATCTGATTTCCTCATGTTAAATATAATGACAAACCTAAAGAAAGAAAGTACAGAAAGCAAAGCTAAAATGACAATTAAATAACTCAATATCTCCGCGCGGACAAAATTTGGTGTGAAGCATTTACAGCCATGGTCGTGGAACCTCATAAAAACTAACAGCTTTTTTGATGCACCACGTTAACAACAAATAGTAGGGGTGTTTATTGCTTTTTATAGTTTGTTAAACCATTTACAACCACATTTCCCATTATGCATGACGTGCAAATCTTTTCGAAATCTTTATTTCTCTGTAAATATATTTTTAAGTAGCCTACGATTATCAAAATATTAAATTTGCCTCGCTTATTTTCGATGCGCGCCTCAATTGCATAAAATGTTTTGACAGTTTGAATACTGCAGTAAGGTTTATATGCCATGTTAAAAATTGATACCAATTAAATTTTGTAACCTTTAAAATTGAGCGTTTCGACTCTGACATTTTCAAAAAGTGAGACTCGACCTCGAGATTTAGAAAATTAACAACAAAGCATGCATTACTTTAGGTTGCCTGAGATGTACATCAACATTCTTTAAAATGGAGCTTTGGTGTAGATAAGTTGGTTGGGGGAGGGGCAGCTATGCACTTGATCTGATGCAAAGCGGCAGATTTCTCATTAACTTGCCCGCTTGAACATATTAATGTGCATATTCTCCCCTCCTCTCTCACTTGCTGCCCCCCTACCCCCTCCTTCTCTCTCCCCGGCTCCCTCGTTCTCTCTCTCTCTCTCTCTCTCTCTCTCTCTCTCTCTCTCTCTCTCTCTCTCTCGGAGTGTTTGCTCGCATTTCTTTTTCTCTCTTTTTCATTCTCTCACCCTCCATATCAGAATCGCGCAGAGCGGTGTCCGTGTGGGGGATGCAAGAAGCCAATGGGATGAGGATCTGATAGTAGATGCAGACAGTAAATTTTCGAAAACTCACGGCAAAATATGAAACTACTTATCTGCAGTCGAGTAAATCACAGAAAACTGCTTGGGAACTGGCACCCTTCAACGGAATTGTGATGCTGGAACTCTACAGCGGAAACGTACCTATGGGAGCTCAATAGCTGGGCTTTAGAGAAATTATTTTGACAAAGGTTAACAAACACAAGTCATTCAGTTGTTTGGAAATCATCGCTTGTTGTGGTATTGTTTGTTACCGCAGTAACAGCTAAACTGACCACTCTCCGTAGCTCCTGCGCTGATACAAACACATTCAAAAAAGCAAACTCTTGCTCAAAATCAGCATCAACAACGTCAAAAGATGAGCTCCTATTTCGTCAACTCTCTCTTCACCAAATACAAAAGTGGAGATGCTCTACGACCGAACTATTACGAGTGCGGTTTTGCTCAAGACCTGGGGACAAGACCCACCGTCGTGTACGGTCCAGGCACCGGGGCCACTTTCCAGCATGCCCCTCAGATTCAGGAGTTTTACCACCATGGCGCATCCACGCTCTCTGCATCCCCATACCAGCAGAGTCCATGTGCGGTAACTTGTCACGGCGAGCCGGGAAACTTCTATGGTTATGATGCTCTCCAGAGGCAAACACTTTTCGGTGCTCAAGACGCCGACTTGGTTCAGTACAGCGACTGCAAGCTCGCCACTGGGGGCATCGGTGACGAAACGGACAACACAGAGCAGAGTCCGTCGCCCACACAGCTGTTCCCGTGGATGCGACCTCAAGGTGAGCTTTAGTAGACAGAAAAGCCTGCCAACTTGCGATGTGTGTTGTTCGTGTTAGAGTGACAAAAACCTAAACTAACCCCACAAAAGCCTCCATGCAATTTAGGTTTAAAGGTGCATTTCCTGTGTGCACAAGAGGGGGACAATAGCGGGTTTAATTGTTTTATGGTGTTCAAAACTTGTGAATCACTTTACAGTTTAATGACCCTGCCATAGAAAGTGAGTAGAGTGGGAGAGAGGAAGAGAAGAGGGCACGAGAAAAGCCCCATCCCTGCTTTCTGTTTCCATGTGTGAGACTTTGTCCCACCGCTGATCTCTCACGTCTCACTTAAGTCAAAGTTTTACTGCATCATTTAACGACTTACAGTGAGGCTTGGGTTTATTTCGCTACAGTGATTGTGTCACAATGGATATAGCCTTTACGGCTTTTCCTAATCCTTAGAAAATGTGTGTTCAATATTGTTCACACAGGCTAACAATGTATTTGCGTTGAGGTACCTTTATTTTTTAATGATGGTGCTTTTACAATGGTTACTTAGGGTATATGGTTTTATCCAGAATACTCTCCAGAATACACTAAAAGCATAAAGTATAAACACATAATGTAACCCCGTGTAGATGCACTACAGTATGTGTAATGTAGATTAACATTTCGATTGGGCTTTATTCTTATATGTGTTAGTCGCCTTTGTAGACAAATATGTTTCCTGTCAATTACTTGATACTAAAATTATGGTGTCGCGTTTTGCGCTGTGTCTAACGTCTGTAAACTTTTTATTGCCAGCAGCTGCCGGACGAAGGCGAGGCCGCCAGACCTACAGCCGCTACCAGACGCTCGAACTCGAGAAAGAGTTCCTCTTCAATCCCTACCTGACACGAAAGCGAAGGATTGAAGTATCACACGCTTTGGGACTGACCGAACGACAAGTCAAAATCTGGTTTCAAAATCGACGCATGAAATGGAAAAAAGAAAACAACAAGGACAAGTTTCCAAGCAGCAAGTCTGAACAAGAACAGATCGAAAAAGAGAAACGAGAGAAAGAACAGGCGTCCGGGGCACAGTCAGCCGGCGAAGACTGCGACAAGGCAAAACAAATATAGAACGGACGTGTGTGTGTGTGTGTGTGTGCGTGTGCGCGTGTGTGAAAATGGCCAAGAATGAAAACTGAAAATTAAACACAGGCAATGATGAAGAGTAAGGATGTTTGCATGGGAGACCGTTTAGTCAAGTCGAGTTGTAACATCTTTCACCCAATGAAGGAGTCGAAACAATGACTGGGACTAGATAATGACTATATACCTAATGTGATTACTACAAAGCTTCGGGAAATCGAAGGTCAAGAACCATTTCTACTTTTTACCTGATGTTCGGAGAGTCATAATAGTATTAAAATTAGTCTCCTTTCTTTGTGGATTAATTATCGTGAAACTTATGTTTCTATTGTTAGGATACTGTCATTAACAATTACATTGGCAGCTGTATAGTTTTTAAGTTAAATGGTGCACTTTTAACTGTTTTTCACTTATATGTTATGATGTTGACGTAGTGATTAATGACTTCCAACAACATGAAACTGCCTATTTATGCTGTAGAATCTCTTTTTACACGTCTTTTGTTCTTCTCAAATCGATGGTATTTCATTGTCTTCCTTTCCTGGGGTAAGCATGCGCACAGTGGATTATAAAAATGAAATAATCATAATAAAAAATTATGTCATTTGACCCATTGCTTATTACAAATCAAAATGTTGTTTTTCACGTTTACTGGTGAAAAAGATTGTGGGTATGACTATATGCTTTTATTGTCATTCGTAACTGTGTTCTAGTGTTTAAACCTGGATGCCCCTGAAGAAAGTGGACACAATAAAGTTCAAAAGCAAGAATCCGTGACATCTCGTGTCCTCTACATCATTTGCCTTCAATGCGCGAATCCGAGAAACAATGGTCTGGTGTCCCGAGGACCGCATCAACCAAAAAATCCAAGTCACCAGACACCATGTTGTGCTAGGTTTAAACATAAATCGCTTAATGGGATTATAGAAGAACCGAGATAAAATAGTACAAATTGATGTTTACCGAGATAAGCCATGCAGTGTGTTCTTGTCCTTGACTTTTAGCTGTATGTACAGTCTATTACTTACATGACTAAGAGTGCGGCGAGAGGTGAAACCACAAATGAAAACTCTCATTACTATTTTGTCAGACCAAAACATTGTAACAGGACACATTAAGCCACTAAACAGGAACAAAATCTATCTAAACTCACAGAGACCACTACACCAATTTTCTCTTACCACTAAATTTTATCGTAGTTGTTAAATGTGGGCATTTGAGTTATGGGGGAACATCTAAGCTCATGTCAGGTGAATTACTGTCGTAAAATATTGCGTAGCTCCTCGACAAGGTAAGCAGCCGTGTTTGTTATCTATGCTTAGAGAAACTGTTTGGGATGCACAGAGCCAGTCCGTCCCCATGGAAATTGCTCGGTTGTGGTGATTGTTCAGGCTATAGGAATGCTGTGAAGCAGAAACTTTAAGTAAGGGGACAAAAGCATCTTCCTCTTACATGATGCATCAATACAGGTCATATTGACAAAAACACTGTTCAGACACTGCAAAAATCACAGTGATAAGACTAATGAAAAGAGGGAATTGGGTTGAAAATCAATACAGAAATCAATACATTTCTTGTCATTTGTGTGTTGCCATGGTAGCCACCCAAATAAGAAACGCATTCCTAAATATGGGCAACCTGCATTTGTGAATTTGTACAGGTCACAATTATTTATTGCTGGGTAAGGAGTCATGTGATTACAGAAACCTTCTCAAGAGCCAATCGATTTTGGTGTTTTACTGTGCGTTTGTATTGACTGTAGGCACCTTTGGCTATAAGTGAATAACTTAACAGTTTTATGTGGTGGTCAGCTGCGCAGCCTTTTTCCGCATTAGAAAAGGCTCTGGGATGGCGTTGATTCATTGGATGACTTTTCATCACGTGCTTCCCATCACGTGGCCCCTAAGGAAAAGGGGTGATTTTTGGTGTAAATCTGGACTGTAATTCTGTAATATATCATTGGACGTCGTAAACCCGACACTTAAAGCTCTTGGCCTATAAGTCATTTATCAAATTATGAGTTCATTGTATTATGCGAACGCATTGTTTTCCAAATACCAAGTGCCGAGTTCAGTCTTCTCTACTGGCGTATATCCCGAGCAAACTTCTTGCGCATTTGCGACCAGTTCCCAGCGGGCCAGCGGTTACGGCTCCGCTTCATCCGGTGCACCGGTCTCCTCTTCTTCCTCCTCCTTGTCGACCATGTATAGCAACGGTGTTTGTCTTTCCAGCCAGAGCCAAGGCATGTACCCATCTACGTATGAGCTGGGGATCGTCTCTTTGAACATGCACAGCTCCCTGTTTGATCAACCGAGTCTGCCCATGGTGTGCACCGGCGATCTCTCTAAAGCGCAAAGCAGTGGTAAGGCAGAACAGAGAGGCTTGCTTCAGAACAACGACGACAACCTCCGGATCTATCCGTGGATGAGAAATACAGGTTTGTGAGAACAGTTTCTTGAGGACAAGGGTGTCTATGTATGTTTGAGGGAGGTGTTGTGGGGAGTGGGATTAAGGGGCGCAAACAAAAAATTCCAAAGAGTGTTCGTTTAACTGTTTTGTCGCAAAGTGTCCAGAGTAACTTCAAGAACTTCCTGACGCAGCTCTTTCCTCAGATCTTTTATCGCTTATTGGGCACCATAAAACCACAATTCAACACATCCTAGTTTGTAGTATTTCGTGTTTTGTGGAAAAGGGAGGGGACGGGAGGATAAATATGGAAGAAGAATGTTATTTTATCGTAAATCTCAAGACTAACTACATTGCCAGGGTTTTGTTGAATCGTTGTCCATGTTGCAGCATGTATAAATTAATCCATACAGACACATATACAAGTATAGAATAGAGTTTTTCGTAGTCACTGGCTTTAAAAAAGCCTTTTATACCGTTGGTGTGAAACAAATTTTTGATTGACTTTAGTGAAAATTTCTGTTAGTAATTTAACTGTTCCTGGGCGTGGATGTGTGAGTTTTTTGAATATGAATGTGTTGTACATGTGTGTGTGTATTTGTGTGTGTGTGTGGGTGGGTGTGTGAAAGAGAGATAGATAGATAGAGAGAGAGAGAGAGAGAGAGAGAGAGAGAGAGAGAGAGAGAGAGAGAGAGAGAGAGAGAGGTCGTTTCACAGAATATTTGACTCCAACAAATTATTCATATTAAAAAGAATAGCCTCTTTTAACCTTAATAACACTTTCCAGCAACTACAAGTCTTGACTGTCGTATTTGAGAGAAGGCTGACAAGTTTTCCTTTAATGATTTTCTGTAGCCACTCAAGACACTCCCCTCAAGCGCCGACGTTCATATCAGTCAACTGTCAACCCGGGGCGCTTCTCTTATTGACTTACATTTATTCAATACAACAACATAAATTATCTTGAAATATATTTTTCATTAGCAATGCTCAAATGCCCAACTTTTTGGTGCATATATCTTCGTTGTCCGTTGAAGTTCTACATGAAATGCCAATGTAATTTTAGGAAAAATGCACCATTGAGGTTTCTATTAATGTGAGCTTTAAGCTTATTTGACTGTGCAATACAAAGAGGCGTGGCACCGTTATTCCGTCATTCAATATTAATGATTAGGCTATGATTGGGCCTCTTTCGATTAAAGTGAAAATATTATATTCAGATATTTTAATCTGAAATTTAAAGATCAGATTAGTCCATGTTGACAATTATGTCGCAACGTGTCTCTTGTAACACAAGCTAAGATATGTATTTTAAAGCTGGTGGTCAGACGCTATAAAACACAATCACAGAACGAAATCAGGCCTCGACATATTTTATCCAGGAAACAAAATCACGAGTATACAAACATATAGCAATGGGTGCTCCTATAACTCTGAACGTATGAGACAAATATAGGCCGACTATGGGACTGTTTTACCATGGGCAGCAGCCTTTTTGTGCTTTTATTTGATATTACAGAAGCATGATATCAAATCCAATTTATGTTGGATTTCAGATGTCTCAAAGACTTTCTCTCGTTTGCTTCTATCACAACACACACACTTACAAGATGTTAAATTCCCACTTTGATCATTTGGGAAACTTTGCGTCAAAGACACTGCATAGTTCTAGGATACAATGGTTGGCCTTGTTATAACTCGTACAAAAGCGTTTCGTTCTGCGAGGACACACATCCGCACCATCATTTATACTACTCGATGAACGAAATAACGAAGGATTTAAATCCAGAAGCACACTTTTATTTATTTCTACCATAACCTTTCTTCGGCGTTTTTTTTTTTTTTTTACCCAAATTCTTCTTGCTTTGCACAGTTTGTCCTCAATTAGTGAAGTGACACGACGTCAGACGCGGAAATAAGATGCAGCGACCAAAGAGTGCAATAAAAAGTTGTAAAAGCACTGGAACTCAAAACAGTCTCCATTTGTCGACAGTCTGCTGGAATCGGAAACGCAGGGACAGCAGAAAGTCACTGACCGTGAGCAAGGCTTTGAAAGTCTAGTTTGATTTGTCTTAATATAATATACCTCCTAAAGACAATATAGATGGCTGCTTTACCAAGATGGACAGACAGCACTACGGCGCTTCTGTGCAAAGGAACTAGATCCTGTTGTTGAATGTTTAGGAGGAAGTCTAATCGACCAGCGCCCCAGAGACATGGGAATATGCAAGTGAGAAAATAACATAAAGGGTAATTGTAGACTTTATCTGTGCTTTTAATTTACATTTCACCTTTACATTTTTTTAACCTAGTTATTTTTGTTATTTTGTGTTTCTTAATCCAAATGCGTATTACGACTAAAAATATGCAAATGACTTGTTTGCATTTAAAGTGTAGTCCTATGTGTCTATTTTAATTCTCCTTTTTACTGTCGTTAATGTAACCACAATGTAAAGAATTATTTTTTATTTGTTTTATATAGATAACATCTATAAAGCACTGGCACAGCAACGGGCTATTCTTTTGTGCTCATCCTAAAAGTCAAAATGCGAAAACTATCGCCTATCTGTATTTAAATGGTCACGTATATCAGTATCAAAGCATGTATTTGTAAAATCACAACGCATTGGAAGCATTGTTTATGGGAAAACACAAGTAGTCCACACGTGTAAGAATCAAGCAGCATGCATATGATTAGATTTCCCCCATTGTGTCTTATCACAGCGAATATGTGGAGTCTACTGTCTTAAATACTCACATTCAGGAGTCTTTACAATCTTCAAGTTGTTTTTCTTAAATTTGAATGTTTCTTTTATCTGTTCCATTTCCAACTGTTCTATTTTATTATTATTATTATTTAATTTTTATTATAAACAAATGATTAATTCTTTCTTGGTTAAATAAATACAAGTGAGATTGGGCTGTACCAATTCACGTGCAGCATGCGGATACACAAAATCTTTTTTTTATTTATATCCATCCAAAAGGTGATCTTTTTTATTGCTGTTGCTTAGGCCTTTAGTGTTGGCGGATCCATTCGATATCTAACCTGGGCTCCTTTTACATTGTCCACAGGTGTGGACCGGAAGAGAGGTCGCCAGACATATTCGCGCTATCAAACACTAGAGTTGGAGAAAGAGTTCCACTTCAACCGTTACCTTTCACGGCGACGGCGTATCGAGATTGCACACACTCTTTGCTTGACCGAACGCCAGATCAAAATCTGGTTTCAAAACAGAAGAATGAAATGGAAGAAAGAGAATAAATCGGCGGACCCTTGCTCTCCTGCTGCTGACCAAATCGCGGATGACGAAGAAGAAAAGTAGCAATGGAAAGCAAGAAAGAAGATGAACAGAAAAAAATAGACTGTGCTATGAAATTGGAAGAGCAATTTGACTTGCTGTAATTCATGACGAAAAAAAGATTCTACCTACTCCTACTACTACTCAGTTCCTGTAGTCAGTATCAAGATATTGGCTGCTACTGTAACTTGTATTTGACTTGTATTAATGTTAGAGACTATTAAAATATTTAAAGAGAGATGGCGAGATATATATATATAGAGAGAGAGAGATCTCAAACTTTTTAAAATTAAGTTTTACATGCTCACATATTTGTGGCCTATTTTGTTCGGCCTATTTACAGAACGGTCAAACACAGAAGGGATAAAGCAGCTATAAACAAGTTTTTTTTTACATGTATATTTATGGTTTTGATTTTGACAAATCGCTATTCTGTATTATAGAATTGTGTCTTGATTGTTTGTTTTTTCCTGTTTCGCAGAAGTGTTTAAATAAACGAAGTGAAGTGTACAGTGATGTAATGTTTTGCCTCAGTAGAACTTTTATTTCTCATTTCTTTTCTTTTCTTTTCTTTTCTTTTCTTTTCTTTTCTTGTTTTTTCGTTTCTTTCTTCGTAGCATGGGCTTAGATTTTAACACTTGCATTTTGATATTTTTTTTATCCTTCAATATGAAAAGACATGCCTCTTTAAAATAGTCCCACAAAAAGCTCCTTGAAAATCCAGCAATGCGTAGTCCTTTTAATTGTTATTATTCATATAATTCATATTTTTATTAATATTAGTAGTTGTTGTATTGATAATAATAATAATAATAATTATTATTATTATTATAAGCTTTTTTTTTCGGTTTACCGTGGTTCTTCATTGATAAATCTTCTGTTCTAGTTAAATTGGTGAAAATGTATTTTTTTTTATGTTATAGTGTTTTATTATGAGGAAAACAGTACTACGTTTGCTGTGGATAAAACGACTGAAAACAGATTAACAGTTTAAATTAAATACAACATCGTCGCCACGATCGCTTCTGCTAATGACAAAAAATAAAAAAATTAAAAAAAAATACAAAAAAGAGAGAGAAACGTTTCACACAAATATGTAACGTATCAGATATGGTACAATCAGTAAGTCTGGTAGGTTTACTATATTTATTTAAAAATATGGCATTGTTGTGATTGGCACATTTTATATTATTTGATTGCCTCTTTATTATTAATTTTAGCAGTGTGGCATAATATTACTCTTCTTGTTAATAAGAGAGCCCGTAGACGGAAGTCACAGGTTCTGTATCGTGTGTGACCAAAAGAAGGCTTTTATAGTATGGGTTGTAAACTAATGTGTTTAGTGCATCAATAAAAAGGCCGGAAATGCCATAAAAAGGGCAAATAATAATCAGCAAAATGGGAAATCGGTCTGTTTTTTGCGTCAGCCCCTTATAGCAGCACTTAAGATTTTGGTGACAATAGGCCTATCTTTTCCGAATAAACTGTAACACTAAAAGTGACTCACTTTTTTTTATTTTATTTTTTTTTTACTTTTTCTATGCAAATGTATCAATGCAATCTGCTGTAGCCTACTGTGATCCTCAACAATGTGTTTTTGTCGCAGTGCGAAATTGTCCTGTATGTGGTGTCTCGTTTGAGCTGCCAGGTCTCTGGTGCACCATTACAATTATGTGACAAAATTTGTTTCTTATTATCTATTTCAGAAATGTTTTTGTTTTTAATTAAACTTTAAAAAGTATACGTCATATATTCTAGTCGGGAGTATTAATATTATCCAAAAGAAAATAGATTGTAATAGAAGTAAATTCTGTAAATCCAGAATAACAAACCGAGATATTTATATTCTACAATTTTGTTCATATTATTGTATGTTATTATGCCTCTAGTATTCCAAAATGCTCAATTTAAGATTGAAATTATGACCGAACATTGTCTCTTGAGGTAGATAGACACTTCCATTAGAATAGCAAAACAACTTGCTTTATAAAGTCACACACCAGGAGTTTATAGCGTCGTAAAGGGTTTCCACCCCACTAGCATGTTTAATCTGCCTTTTTTCGCGGCCTTTGCCATTTTATATTAAGCTATGACATCCGCTCTTAATAGATTTAAAACCATGACACAAATATGAAACCATCCTGATGTGTTTTTTAATTCGGCCTCAAATAATGTAGTCTACATTCATGGCAATTGTTATAAATGTTCGACTAATAATCCTTCTAGTGAAGGATAGCCGAGCATGAAATACAAACGCTAAAATACCTAAAATTTGAGGATTGCCTCGCGTTTGAATAGGAAAAAGATGGCGACTGCAGAAGAGCTGCTGTTAAAACAGTCATGAAGAAATGCAATAAATTCCTTGTTGTTTTATGAAAATTTACAACTTTGTGATAGAAGTTTATGAGTGCCTTGGTCCTGGGATTGGACGAGGATGGTCATGTGGACGGGTAACCGTGAACATGAACTTTTTACGATTTCCCAAGTGGTTATTTTGCAGCATTCTTTTGGCCGCCGCACCTAATGTGGCTGTACTGTGCTCCTTGAAGGTTCTTGCTCTATTGAAGGGTATATTTGGGCAAAAACAGAAAATACTGTGTCTGAGAGCATTGCTCAGGCTGATGTTCTCAGATTGAGCAGGGAGAGACCAGCCTCCTCACCGCTCTGCTATGCTAATGTGGCCGTCTGTGATTGGGATATCACTGCGATGGAGTCTCATTGAGATCTAGACACGCACTACGGTCCCATCTAATTTTTCAAACGGGGATCTGACTCCCGTTGATTAAAGCGGGTGAAACGGATGGAAGCAATGGTGCCGCTGTCATTGTCAATGTCCGCGCTAATGGCGGGACCAAGAAGAGCAACAGGACTTACCGAGCGAAAACTACGGCGAGAGGTTCGCCTCTCAGTCCTGGTGCTGGATGACGAATTATCAACAGAGGTATGGCTGTCATTGTCTCGCAACCGCATCGTTTCTCTGAGGTAAGAGCTTGACTAAACCTTATCATGCGCACTGGATGGAGACCTTGTATTTTTGCCTTCTAAGATGTTGTACACGCGTGGCTTAGTTATTAGTAAACACCTTGTCTAAATCCAATTATTCATTTACATCTTGGGTACGCATTTAGCATTTAGGTGTTTGCCATGTGTTTGTCTTCATGTCACTGCTGGTGTATTTAAACCAAATGCACGATGTGCCTTTCCAGATATTTCGATGTGTTGATTTCGACTTTTGCTGCTGCATTCCTGTATTTATGATATGGAGAGGGTGCAGTAAAGGCTGCGGCGAGAGGGCAAGATTTGACTGAGCTGCATATTTAGGCTACCAATCGCACCGTAGTCCTATATTCCTAGGTCACTTATTACGTGAAATGCTTAATGAAGATATACTCTGCTGTGCGACAATAAAAGTGACATTCTGTTAAAAGTGACATTACTAAATACCGTAAAACGCAATAATATTAATAATGACAAACAATAATAATTATGATGGACTCCGTTAAATCGTATAACTTGTGTAAAACGTGCTATATGCTGAAAATACCCAAGTTTATTGGAAGGGGCGCCTTTCACTTCCAGATCAAATGCGCAAACCTTCCAGGTTATTCTACCAGATGCTAGTTTCATGTGAGAGGAAGGGAATGATTCCCCGTGGCTCTGCTTGACATATTTCCTCTCTCGGTTCTCATGTATTCTATCCGGTCCAGCCCGTTTGCTACATGCCTTGAGCCTTTTTGCCCATTTGTTCATATACTCATTTTCCTCTAGTTTTACACCTAATGACGCCACGCATACCAGAGCAAGAATTATGGGCTATTGCAACTGAAGGACAAAACAAAACAAAACTATATGCCTTTAATACCAAAAATGGCACGTGAACTAGGTGATATTACATGGGCAATAATAATTACATATTTTTTTTAAGAAACATAATTGAATGTTAGATATTATCTATCTATCTATCTATCTATCTATCTATCTATCTATCTATCTATCTATCTATCTATCTATCTATCTATCTATCTATCTATCTATCTATCTATCTGTCTGTCTGTCTGTCTGTCTATATATCTATCCTCATTCAATTCAAGAATGCATCACGAACAGTCGCTTTTCGAATACGTTTCAATTCCTCATATATATATGTCACATCTCTGTATGTACATACATTATAGGCTATATACCATATAGTATGTCGATGTATATAGTACATCGATGCGGGTTAAATTAAGGTGGCCCCGAGCTGCCGATATGCATTTCCCTTTTTTAATTCCCTAATGCATTCATGTGGTAAGCCAGTTCTTAAGCGCTCCTGACACAGACTTCATTTCCCCGCTATCTGGTGCCATCTAGTGGTCAGTCTTGCATTATGACAATATCTGTGATGATTTTCCCCTAACAGTACAAGATAGTGAAAATGTATTAAAGTCTGTATATATATATATATATATATATATATATATATATATATATATATATATATATATATATATATATATATATATATATATATATATTGTGTATGTGTGTGTGTATACTCACGACGTGACTTTTTATTTCAGTGTGTTTAATGTTTTTCTCAAGCATGCTTTGTGAGTGCTTGGCCACTATACATGCGCCTTATCGTTTCTTTCTCTTTTATAACTTGCATTAGCATGTGCCACTCACCAACAGATGTGTGGTTTAGCTTTTTAAAATGAATAATTCCTCTCTTAAATGTTGTATGGAGTAAAGCTCGCAAACATTGCAGCCACAGATAACAGGAAAGGCAGGGAGGGGTTCTTGGCAGTGAAACGTAAAAGAATGTAGGGGTTGTAAATTCTCGGAGCTGTTGTTGCTGCTCTTTGAAGTGTCTGCGTTTGGGAGAGATTTGTGGCACACAGAAAAACTCAGACCCGAAGGGCTTATATTACTTCACCACATCTTGGAATTCATCCAGAATATCAGTATTTCACATATCTATGTTAATCCACGGTACAGGGAAACAAACGCGTCGAGACCTGAGCACTTTCACCAAAACTCCCACAAATCCCTAAATAATTTCTAAAGTTGACTTTTTATTTATATGACATTCTCTATTAAGGAAGAACATAATAAGAACAGTAAGTATTTATTTAGACTGGTAGTGCGCAATCTGCTCATAGTAACCTGAGAGAGAGAGAGAGAGAGAGAGAGAGAGAGAGAGAGAGAGAGAGAGAGAGAGAGAGGTGGGACTGATTGGGAAGAGAATGACTCCTGTTTAATGTCGTACAGAGGGAATGTGTGCTATGGTTTGTCTCTTTGTGTTTCTATTTATTCATCGACTCATGTTCCCATTTGCACATTTAGTTGGATCATTTGTGAGCAATTCAAGTCAAGTAGTCACTCCGTTTTTATTTGCATAGCAGTCGTATGTAACTTCAATGATTTATGATATTACAGAACCTACAGCGGATAATTCTAGATTATCTTAACTTTTGAAGTATTGTTAATATCTGCATGGGATAACAGCGCGATAAGATTAATATGCGTATTATTATGATGACCAACAAAACGCATATAATAACCATTATTGAGGGAAACAGATAGCACTGTGCCTTCTTATAGCATTAAAACCAATATATTTGCATCTACAAATCTCTCGTTACAGATGGCTGACAAAGCGTCGGGAAGCATTGCAGAAGATTTTATTTGCTGGGTTTTTGGTCTAGCATAAATCGGATGGTAAAGCATAACATACATAACTTAAAAAAAAGGAAAATATTATTTATTTGTCTCACTAGTAGGTATAGAAACAGACATCTTCATTCATTTTGTATTTGTTTTCTAACTTGCGGAACTCATTTTCTCTTGATTCCCATTTTTGCACGGAGATGGGTGCTTTTGTGTGATGTATTTGTTTACACGTTAATTTGACTTTTTGACAAAGCACACCTCAAAGTCTAAGTTTGCGAGTTTTCCCCTTGCTTTTTGACAGTGAAATGCATGCACATTTGTCAATAAAACCTGTTTCACCTCAAATATTCTCATATTTTGCATAATAATAAGTGCATGTAAATCTAGTTGTTCTAATGCTAAAAGAAGTCATAATGCTAAATGTTTCACACAATAATGAAAATTATATGGGTTTTGCACAATTCACAAATATAAAAAATAAAGTACACAAATTGCAAAAAACTTTGATAAAAGCATAGAATATTTCTTAATGTGCTTCGGGCAATTAGGGAAGAAGATAAACCATGAAAGGATAAGCATTATTTATTTATTCATAAATACAAAGCAACTTAACAAATGCATGACACCAGCATAAAATCCAACAAACAGACAACTCTTTATCTTTTGATATATTTTAATATAAAAAGGGCACGCTGTTTACAGAGTGTAAACTCAGTAAAATAATTAATACATTTACAAATCACTATTTAAATACAAAATACTAAAACAATATACAGACAAACCTTTTAAACAAACGAAACAAACATCTACAAATAAATAAATACATTATAAAAACAGATTGTTTTTTAACTATTCAAAGCAAACGTCAATGCAAAATGTAGTATTAACAGACTAGTTAAACGCTTGTGTTGCATGATCAAATAATGCATATATGACATACTCACAATGCTGCACGCTCCATGGCATTAACGGGACGTTTTGGCACACTATACGAAAAGTTAAACGACAACGCATGCCATTCCGTGTCCAAATAGGTACGAAAATGTCAATGTATCCTCACAAGTACAAAAGTGATTCAGCCGATGTATTCAGAAAAGTTGTAATGTGACTTTTGTCACTCAGTTGGAAGTTGTGTCCTGTCTCTCGCAGAGGAAAATAAATACCTGTAAAAAAATGAATAAGTTATTAATGAAGTAGAAGTAAAAAAAAAAAAAATACAAAAACAAATTTTCTTTTTGATGAAACAATTGGACTATTTCAAACAAGGTTTGACTAAGAATGAATAGAACAAGTGATGGTAGTTATTACTAATTAATAATTAACAAATGTTGACATGGCCCTTCTCGCCATCCCTTACTTATACAAATGGAAACACAATAGATGCTTTTCCGTTCGCAGAATACTATGCAATGCGAAAGGAAACGCAGCATCCTCGTCATAGGAAACCGAAATGAAAGTAAAACGCACGCAACCCCCCATGCGCCACCTTTAAAAATATCCACTTGTTGTGCCGCAAATGGTTTACTGGTCGTATAGCGACAGGGTACCCTGCCACTATAACTGTACTTTTGGTTAATGAAAAACACACGCACGCTAGACTGGTGCAGTGGAACATCGATAAAAAACAGAAATGCTGTTGACCCATTTGCTGGCATTCCCAAAACATAAATTAAAATAAAATAGTTACAATCTTGTGCGAAATGCTGTTAGAAAGCTTGTTTTCATGCTTATAAACAAAAAAATGCAACAACAACAACAACAACAACAACAACTAAATACTCGGTAAGCACGTGCATTACGAGAATGCATATATACACATAGTATAACCATGCTAACAACTGCCAATATCTGTCACATTTGAATATACCTTATATTTATATTATGAAAAGTAATATAAAACATCGAAGTATCGACAGCAGCACATATACTAGGCTACGTTTTGTTCAGGCCTATTTACATAGACATGTGTACATAGACATCGTTTACAATTTATAATTCACCACGAATTGTATCTATTGTGACTTATTTGTGCGATTCTGGTCACTAAATTACATATATAAAGTGTAAATACATTTCGCTCACTGATGTAGAGCTGAAAAAGTAATAAAGCGGTACGGAATAATATTTGCTGTGAAAATCTCCTGCTCTGGGGCTTGAATGTTGACACCTTTATCTTCAACGGTACAAGACGACTGTATGATGGGGCAGAAATATGATGATGTATTCAATTTACCGTTCTAAAATTCCTATGCGATTCGTACAGTGTAATTTGGAGTAGAGCGGGAGAAGGGATTAAAAACATAGCTTTCTGCTCCGGGGTCCCCCGGCGCGTGCAATCACAGCCCCCCTCAAGGGTGCTATTTTGCAGGCACGGCCGCTGCTATTGGTCAGTGGCTGGTCAGATGGTACGGTTTCCCTCTGTCCCGCACTGGCACATAGCCACCCAGCCCCCCCCCCCCACCCCCCAACCTAAAACCCAATCTCCGATAAACTACTAATAGCTAAACCACTTGGACTATAAAACACAACAAATCATAAACCAAGCAAAAGAGCCGTGCCCTCCCAATGAGTTCCTATTTTGTAAACTCAACTTTCCCAGTGACTCTGCCTGGAGGACAGGAGTCGTTCTTGGGACAGATACCGTTATATTCCTCCGGATACACAGACCCTTTGCGACACTATCCCGGGGCAGCTTATGGAGCTACCGGTGTCCAAGACAAGACCTACCCATCCTCCTTTTATCAACAAGCGAATGGTGGCTATGGTAGGGCAACCGCCGCCGGTCCCTGCGATTATGCGACGGCAAGCTTCTACAGGGAAAAGGACCCTGCTTGCGCCCTCGCTAGCATAGAGGAACACTCGCTCGTTCTCAGCCAAGACCACCGCAAGACAGACTGCACGGGGTCGACGGGGAAAAGTATCTACTCTGAGGTCGACGAACAGAAGCCGTCAGCGCCTGTTTATCCTTGGATGCAACGGATGAACTCGTGTAACGGTGAGTTCATGTTATTATGTTTTTTTTATTTTGTTCTGTTTTTTGCTCATTGCTAATATACACGGAGCTAGAACGTGCTACGTATAAAGCTTCACTGTACAGTGCCAGAAGCCTATACAGTGTAAATACGCTCATCTCCACCACACTGTAGTGTCACACTGAAAGCCACTCCTGTTAAATTTAGTGTAATCCCTCATATGTACTCGCTTTTAAGGGAAGAAATATAGAAGTATGATTGTCACAACTCATTTAAAATATTGGATAATGAGGTTTTGCAGGAGCCATGTCTAATTTTGAACAGAAGAGCTGCTGCCTCAGCGAATGGCTTATCACAAAATGGCCATTCTTGTAGTTTTGACATGTCCCCCGCTGCCTTATTGTGCGATATCATCAAGATCACAAGGCAAATACATTTATAATCGTATAACTGCACTGACAACCGCACACTGTACCACTGAGATACGATTTATGACGAGTACATGGCAGTATAAAACACACGAAAGATATTATGATGATCATGCAATAGGGCTATCTAGTTCATGAAACTCGACGGGATAAAGCAAGCTCTTCTTACTTTTTCAATGCTCTCATATATGGCTCTTCTAATTGAATTCTCTATAAGCTAACGTATGTTTATCTTTGTGCACGTGCATGTTTGATCCAAAAGGACAGTTTTGTCAAGTGCTCCTACTGTAACTGGACGCATTGCGTCTATGTGTTAAATATTATATGAAGTTGTTATGAAGCATTAAAATAAACAGGCTGTATCTCTTGTTTAAAAATGTATGTAGCTAAACATCGATATAGGCGTTTCCCATGTAAAATAGTTTGAGCTCTCAACATATTTGCACAAATGGACAAAATATGTAAAAATCATCATCGAGACAAATATTTACACATGTAAAAGAATGCAAAAATGAGGGGTTTTTGTATACATATAGCAACTGACTTGAGTTTCTTGTCATGATGTCCTGCTCGAGCTGTTTTTTTTCCACTCTGGATTCATCTATCACTGTAATAAACACAGTCTCAGTGTTAATGTTCTAATTACTTTTCCTGTTCTTCTTTTGCTTTTATGGACAGGGACCTTCGGTAACGCAGGACGAAGGGGTCGTCAGACGTACACTCGCTACCAGACGTTAGAACTGGAGAAAGAGTTCCACTTTAACAGGTATCTGACCCGAAGGCGCCGAATTGAGATTGCGCACGCACTGTGCCTGACAGAACGTCAGATAAAGATTTGGTTCCAAAATCGGCGAATGAAATGGAAAAAAGAGAACAAATTGATCAACTCACAGACCAGCGGCGAAGAGGAGGAGGAGAAGAGGACAGACTGAAATTATGAACTATAAATCCCATGAAAAATAAACTGTCACAGAGGGCACCAGACACCACTGTCTAATCACACAAATGAAGACTTTCCACCATTTTAGCAACTGTAGCATTCCTGTTAACTCATAAATTAAATTTCCATTGTGATTTCTGTTCGCTTTTTTTACATGTGGTTTTGTGCGCTATTACCCAGACTTTAGATTTGCTATTTTACCTGAAATTTCCATGTTGAACAAAGCGATTTGAAATGTCATATTCGTGATCATATTTAAAATGTGCAAAAAATAAAGTCAATTCCCATTGTTTGCCAAAAAAAAAAAAAAAAAAAGAGAGAAAAGAGAAAAGAAAAATAAAACTAAGTTTTTTTTATTTTATTTTAGACGGTTAGACAGTTTGAGTTAATTTATAGAGTTTGGCTGGAAAGGGATGGTGCACTTAAATATTCCAGAGAAGCATGTTAGGGGTATATTAGTCTATAATGGTTCAGTATGCTATATTTTTTGTACGTGCTTTCTGTTTGTTGTTCAACCCTTCAATAAATCTAAACATCATTCAGACTGTCATACTGTCTGAAGGCCGTGTTATATGAAATGACTGATTCTTAATGTGGTGCAACACCTGTATGCTTTCACTTTTGGCTTTTTTTTTTTATTATTTGATTTTTTTTACAAGAAATCTAGATTAAACAAATTTAGGATAGACCCATAGGTGATGTATCGAGTTTGTATTTATTTATTTATTATTAGCATTTCAGTGATTCCGGTCTACTGGTCAACGCAATTAACATCCACACAGCTGCGTAACCTGTATGAAATTTCAGTACCTGCCGGAAAATATGTAAATGTTTAATACATTTATTATTGTGCATATGATATTTTGCTACCAGTAGTGGTCAAGCAGGTGACAATACCCTCCACATGAAATAGGTACACACAAAGCCAAATAACCCGTCAGTCAGGGATCTGGCTTCGTTTTTTGTACTGCTAAGAGGCCAACAGTTGCCCGCTTGATTCCAAAATATGTCCTACAAAGTGAGAGGCGAGAAGGTTCAGCAGGCTTTCATAGATAACCAAAAGAGAAAGCTGACCTGTCCGCGCTGGTCACTCACCCTGAGAGACTCAAAAGCCTGCAGGGCTAAGAGACTCAATAGCCCACATTTCTCAGGTGGCGGCTCCTAATTGCGTAAAAAGAAATCCACCTCCAAAACAGGCTCCACAGTTGACTTAATATAATATAAATTATGCAGATATTTTAAACAGACAACAAACGACTTGCGCGCCACACATTAAATCATATTTACATCCTTATTAAAACCACATGTATAGGTTAATATAGGACAGGAGCACAGTATGTCACGCTTATGCGCAGGGTAGTTATTGTTAACCTGTTACTCGTTACTAGATTCTGCACTTTTCCGCATATTAAAGAATGTCAGTGTGAACACTGATCTGAGGTATTTCAACTGTCCCTTACCAGTTTTAATGTAAGCAAAGGGTATGGAAGTGTGGTACATATTGTATGTCACCGTGCACATACATGAAATAGCAATTGCTTTTTTGTAAACAAACCATATATCATCTTGGATCATATATCACGGTCAAGCATTCCTTATATTCAGGTCATACAGTGTGCGACCAGGAACTCATCAGTTAAACTAAAAATACTAAAAAGCTTGTATATTATGTCTTGAATATATCTTTGAATAGTAGGCTATATATGTTTAAAATATTTAAATATATGATTGGGAATTAAACTGGAATTCATTAAATATATGTATATGTATATATTTAACGTAGCTATTATTCTTATCAATATTTTATGTTTTATTATCATGATTAGAACTTAATATAAGGTGTATTTTTTATTATTATCAAAGTGACCCCAGGGGATAGGCTTAAGTTTAGTAATATCAAGAAATAAAATACCAAAATAGATTTTTGTTCTATTTTCTGAATTTTCTACTATACGCGAAGTGGTTTAATCCGGAAGGATGTGATTTTACCTTTAGCTATATTAACATTTGCGTATCAAGGGCATTGGTTATAGATTCTAGGCAATTTTTGAACGCATAAAGAGTCACTAAATACACTAAACTTTATTAAGATCACAACAAGCTATAAACAACTTTATGAGCTAAACAAATCATTGTTTTATTCCCACTAAAAGAGAATTACGTAGGGTTTAGGGTTCACATTATCTTCTTTGAGTGCAATTTATTTTATTCCCAGTAGGTGACGCTGTCCACTCACATGCAGCAAATCCCTGCAATGGGAGGAACACGTTGACTCTAGTCTAACGACTCCTCGTCTCGTCATCATTTGTAACCATAGAGCATGAATTACCTCTTGAAGTCATCAGTGAGAATTTACGACTGGTCAACAAAAGCACGTGATTCTCAAACGCACCCCCACCCCCATATTTGGCCGCATACATAGCAAAAACGAAGTACAGTGCATTGCTATAATTCATTAATACATCATAAATCGTGAAGCACAGCGTTATAACGACCAAGATCTACAAATCAAGCCCTCTAAAACAACCTAAATGAGCTCTTACTTTGTAAACTCGTTCTCAGGGCGCTACCCAAATGGCCCTGACTATCAGTTACTAAATTATGGAACTAGCAGCAGCGCTATGAACGCCTCGTACAGGGACTCCGGCACCATGCATTCAGGCTCTTACGGCTATAACTACAATGGGATGGACCTAAGCGTCAATCGTTCAACCAACACTGGCCACTTTGGGGCGGTTGGGGACAACTCCCGGGGCTTCCAGTCTCCAGTCCCGGAGACGCGATTCCGGCAGCAGTCAAGCTGCTCGCTCGCGTCTCCGGAGCAGCTGCCTTGTTCCAACAACGAAACCCTTGGACCCAAAGGTTCTTCGCCCCCTTCCGACCAAACCACCACCACCGCTGGTAGTAATCTCACCAACAACACACATTTCACAGAAATCGACGAGGCCAGCGTTTCTTCGGAGACCGAGGAAGCCTCTCACAGAGCGAACAACTCAGCACCCCGGACACAGCAGAAGCAAGAGACCACAGCAACCTCCACTACCTTGGCGACGTCCGATGGCCAAGCTCCCCAAATATTCCCATGGATGAGGAAACTACATATTAGCCATGGTACACACGTATTATGTTTACGCCTCGTTGTTTATTAGCGAATAAGCATTGTGTTCATTTGTGGTTTTAATTCAAAGTGTGGTGTCAGAAACAGCCTTTATTTCAGATTTCCGCGAAAGTGCCATAAATCTATCAAGTGTGAAACCTCGCAAACTGTAGAGGAGAGAATGGGAGCGGGGTGGAACAGAAGGCATCGAAGCAATAAGGCTTGGAGGTTGTTGTTTATTTGAAAAGTTCAGCTTTATTCTGTGTGGGAATGCGATTAGTTTAGTGTTGGAGAACAACAAGGAAAGAAAGGTGAGGATAGTGGAATGGATAAACAGGCTTTGAAAAAAAAGTATGATAATGCTTGATGCTTCATTAAATATGCCACATACTGAGGTTAAAAAAGTGCATCGAAACAAAAACAAAGGAAAAGCATACAGAGTAATTTGGTGATTTCCCTGCACGCATTCAGTTGTAAATCGTGAGTTACTCGTGTGTATCTGAATGTGAATTTCCATATAGCAAAAAAAAGTTGTTGGAAACTGCTGTTCAAATCTTGTGCAGCTCCATTCTCGCTAATCTTTATTCCCCTTTGCGTTTTGTCCATACTATTCAGATATGACTGGACCAGACGGCAAAAGGGCCCGAACTGCATATACCCGCTATCAGACGCTAGAGCTGGAAAAAGAGTTTCATTTCAATAGGTACCTCACCCGGAGGAGGAGGATAGAGATAGCCCATGCTCTATGCCTCTCTGAACGCCAAATTAAGATTTGGTTCCAAAACCGGCGGATGAAATGGAAAAAGGACAATAAACTGAAGAGCATGAGCCTGGCTACCGCAGGTAGCGCTTTCCAGCCATAGCTGTGTGTATCCCATGCACGTGTGCTAAAGAAAATCACGAGGAAAACCAGATGAAAATAGGTTTCAAAACATTACTTACAGAGTACTGTACATCGCGGCACCTTTCGGCATGTTATGGATGTTCAAGGCATTTTAAAATTCTACTGTGGTACTGCTATAATGAAAACAAAGCTAGTGTTCACATGTTGTTCTTTTAATACTATAGTGACTTTCATTTTTGGCAAGTAAGTAAAACTGAAGGGGAAAGAAGCTATCAATATACCGCCTGTTGTTCTTGTTATGAATATTGTTTATGTGTCAAGTGCTATGTTAATGCTTTCTTGAGAGTTAGCATGTGAGCTCTTAAATTTTTATAACTTATTTACTACTTATACACGTGTATACTTTTTTGAGTTTACAGCTTAGAAACGCATCTGTCCTAGTATGAAGTTATGCTGTAGTTCAGTGGTGACTGCAGTAAAATTAGCAGAAGCCTCTGTATGTTTCATGATCCTCTGTTTTATCATTGTCTAAATAATCACATTCGATTTGTCATGTGTTCAATCTCTCCTGTTATTTTTAAGAAAAAAGGGAAATGTGTAAATAGTCCTCACTAGATTATTGTACCCGTTCATACGTGTGTATAGTTGTATTCCAAATATGTAATTGTATATTGCTGGATCATGTTTATGTTCCAAAAGGATGTACATATTGGACATTTTTATTGTGACCAGTTGGCTATCTGTAGTAGGCAGAATGAACGGCAAACGTGTGGAAAACATTAAAAAAAGCAATGTCATGTCGAGCTGCCTTGTTAGCATTTTGCCAAACAGCTTTTTGTATTTGTTTGTAGTTTAACTTGGAGTAAAAAATAAAGTTCCTCATATTCAAATCCAACACATACAGAGATTTCTGCATCATTCCGTTCTTACTAGTTTTTGTCTTAATTGTAAAATTATGCTCTTTCATTTACGCACAATCGAGTCAACTAATTCTTGTCAATGTTTGACAGTTATCGATCACACATTCCCATTACACTCTGAAACTCAAAATGTTGCACGGTCCTTGGAATTATTAATTTTTTTGCAACGCCACAATGCAAAACCGTGCAAAACTAAATACTGACTCTTACACTACTAAGCTTGGAAAAATCAAAACACTAAAGCTATTAAAATGATGCGAGAAAAGACAACAAGAGAAATATTCACCGACATCTGACATGTTTACATGTGTATTGAAGACGTGTTTATCATTTATATACTCCAACTCATCCTGTTAAAAAAAAATGTCTATAATGATTTCCCATACAAAATATATAACTTACAAACTGTACACCATATATAACATGAACTAAACCTTTAAACTTACCATGCCTGCCAAATTCTTCTACCTCTAAAGCGAGTTTTGAGAGCCGAGTATAGGTTCCAGCAGTGTGCCAATGGCCAACGACCAACGGCCAAACGGCCACTTGCCTTTTGCAATTTTGCTTTTCCCTTTGCCCAAACTATACAACAAGTAGCTATGACATTTACATGTCAAACGGATAAGCGTTTTATCTTGAAGTTAGGTCGTAAAAATCGCCCAAGCTACAGACAGATACCCCTTACTGGCTCTCAAAAGTCACGTGGGGTCCATAAAGTTAGTTTTATGGTTTTGGGGAGTTGACAATGTACTATATATTTCACATTCTAGAATGCAAGTGACGGTTTAACTGCTTCGAGGGGATTCTAAAGGGTCAGTTGAGAGGAAGAGCCTACCAGTAGGCCACTACAGTGCCCATGTCTAGTCAGTGTAATGTCTCTCCGGTTCTACCCACTTGGAGGGGGAAATATGGAAAGAGGACCGTATGCGCTCAAAGTAAGTTCAATTTAAGTTTGCATTGGCCAGTGATTTGATCTAGGAAGAAGTGGGAAGGGAAGAAGGGGTACGTCTCAAGTTATGTCAATCATTTTGTTTCTCTGACGGTGAAGAGAGGTCTTTCGATGTTAGATCGAATTTCTGTCAAGCACTAATGCGTTATAACATGGTGTCAGGTGTTAACTTGCAAAAGCACTAGCATATAAACTTTAGCTGTAGCCTTAAGGGTCAGTTTTACTAATTGTATTTATAAAACACATTTTGCTAAAGTTTATTTCGTTTTCAGTTTACTTTAGTCTTAAAATAAACATCGATGTAGGTTTTCACACTTTTAACATCAGTCGAAACTAATAATCACATACTTACCTTTTCTGACCAATGAGCCTTTAAATATCGTATAATATGTTCTCATGTTCAAAATATTCAGTGGACACTTACTATGATGTAGAGTATGGAAATATTTCTTCGCCTTCAATTGCATGTTCAATACTTTATTAACATTTTATTTTGAGTGATAAGTGGAGTATTTTTTTTTAATTGTATACATTTTTATTTTTGCTGTTTTGTTTTTCATAATATACCATTTTCATATTTTGCATATTACATTGTTGTTTGACGGTATTTTAAATGAACGTAACAGTTGTTTAGTGCATGCTAAGATTAATCATATTTATGAATAAGTTGAAATCATCATCATCTCTCTCTCTCTCTCTCTCTCTCTCTCTCTCTCTCTCTCACACACACACACACACACACACACACACACACACACACACACAATAATGACAATATGCCTCCCTAAGGTTCTACAAGCAAAGCTTTGTTCCCTCCCCGCCCCTGTATTTTCCATAAAGGAAGAGTTAAGGAAAAGAGTTTCTGCGAACCTTCTGAAAGCTCGAGGAAAGTGTTTGGTTAGCACTGTGATCTAACTTTTTGTTTACCACAGACAAATAGCTATGAGAATATAGAAGAATCACACGGTAAAATAAGGCTATACTTTGAGTAAATATTTTTGATTGTTCTGTCAGAGCATTTTTTTTCGCATTGGTTCAGCTCGAGTTCAACTGAAGTATACAGTTTGAGTCTGTATATCATTATGTTACACTCAGGAAAGCGCGAATTACTCCTCCTTTGAAAACTATTTTCTATTTCTGCGGCAATAGAGAAAGTTAGACGATATTACTGCGATTAATTGTCATGGGCAAAGTAAATGTCACCAAAGTTTGCAGTAGCTACAGTAAATGTTTGTAAGTTTAAAAAGATTCTGGCTACAAGAGCAATAAAATATCGCAAATCCACAGTCGGCAATCGTTGTTATTCTAACAACAATTTACCGGATATAATTTAATAACATGCATAAAACACAATTGTATTTTCCAAAATGTAATTGACCATAGAATTGGGAATATTCTAATTTTAGTACAATAACAGTATAAATTGACACAGGCTTGTAAATGTCATATTATAAAAAAAAACGTTGCATAAAAGTTTTAGTGTTCTATAATTTTATACGATAGGCATTTATTTGCCAACCCTGAACCTTTATTAGAAACACACAGCAAATTATGAGAAAATAAATATACTTGTTTACTTTTTCATATAAAAATATCAAATGTCGTGATTGTCTTTCCTGCTCTTTTGCATACAATATCAAAATGACCTGTAAATCAAAGAATCTTAAGTTTTCAGAGTGCATAACGTTTCATGTTTTCATGTTTTATGGCCCTCTGTGTAATATTTCTGTGTTTACAAAAAGAGGGAGGGAGAGAGAGAGAGAGAGAGAGAGAGAGAGAGAGAGAGAGAGAGAGAGAGAGAGAGAGAGAGAGAGAGATTTGAAAGAATTGTTTTTGTGTATGTGTGTGTGGGTATGTCCACCAAACGTTAGGAAGTCTCAGGCTGTAAACAGGAAGGCGAAGCTCAGGTCGAAAGCATGAGTCGAAGGCTACAATTGTATTTTTTATCGGCTTCCTATTATAATTACATAATATTGGAGACCATGTAAAAATGCCTCTATAAAGTCACTTACAAAAATAAACGTGCAATATATAAAACCACAATAAATATCAATGTCATACAATCCAAACTTGCAGCATGCAATATAATATGTAAAAAAAAGGAATTGCCTTATACCTCGTGTGTTTATATTTGTTTTGAGTCACTAAGGCGACTAGGCGTTAATTCTAGGTGTGTTTGTGCGTCAGAAAAATATTTGCTGGGTGTGTGAGACACATTTCGACACACACTTGGGGGATCAAAGGCTACAGTCTATGAATTTGGTTTTAAAGTGGTCAAAGGAAATATACGACAATTTGCCATCGCTATACTTTGCTGTTAATGCAACCATGTTGTGTTTATCTAGTCTAATTCGTATCTCATTTGTTTAACGCTTGGTTCAGAGAACGGATTTCGTAGAATATTTCAATATAAAGTCCTCCGGCTTATCTGTCCATTTGGTTGCATTGCCACATTAGAATCTGAGATGCCTCTATATACGCAGGAATTTTGAACATTTATATAGCCATTTTAAGCCTAATGCGCTTTGCATATTGATAGGGGCAATCTGTGAGTATATCTCATTCAAAATGCATAGGGACGGGATCATACAGGGGTCAGCAGACGGCCAAAGGCGCAGGCGCCAAACGATTGCAAAATTTCGCGATATTTGTCCTCAAAAGGTGGTGGAGGGTGTTGAGCTGTAATAGACCCAGGACAACAAAATTAAAAAATAAAATAAAATACTTTTTGTTTTTGCCAATTTTATGCATAGGAAAGTGTATAGTGGGCAGGAAATGGTAGGGATATGACGGGAAACGAGAAAGCTGGATTTGAACACGTGAGAACGATTGTTCAACCTGTGAATCTGCGCTAACCACTAGGCCACGGCTCCAGCGAAATATGTTTTTTTTTTCTCATAAGAAAGCATTTTTACCGAAAACACACTGCATACTATATCGGTTTACTCATATAAATTAGTTTTAAATCATTTTTAAATAGTGAGCAATCCCTGATTATGATTTTTGGTGTTGTCTAACTAGGTTGCATTTATTCGAGTGAACCATTTCTAGAGAGAGATACGACTCACTATAAGACTATTTGTTTTGTGAAAAGCTTGGATATGTGAGATTAAATATACATCGCTAATATATTTTGTAATATATTAGCATAGCCTACATATAAAAGTAAAAAATAAATAAAAACTTTTCTACGAGATATTAAAAATAACTACCACTATAATGTATCGTAGCCTAAATAGTAGATGGATACTAATAATAATATCTGCCCTCTAAGTAAAAATCAAAATGATCAGTTTGAAATATAACCATAAAGTTACAGAGAAAGTGTCAAATATATGGCTCAATGTTTAGACATAACTACATCTGAATCCTTTTTTCAGCTTCAATCAAAATTGTGTAACGCAAGATCTATCACGAATAGGTCAAATGATTTATTTTCGTATAAATATATTTGTTGTTTTTCTATGTAATACTATAGAAGTTTTTTCCCCCTTAAATTAAATAAAAAAAAATATGTTTTCCTCCTGACGTTATGTTTGCGTATGATTTTTTTGAGCTGTAACTCTCCTCCGTCGCCAGCAGAGCCCGCTTCAGACCAAGATCATGATTGCTGAAGATGCTGATTTCTGCTTGTCCTCTGACTATTCTTATATTGAAAGTCTTGGAAACGTCTAAAAACGAAATTTAAATGTTCAGCATTGTTCTAAATTCCATTCCATATCAAATCATATAACTTTAGAATCATTTAATTTAGCATTTTGTAATATCTTACAATGCGTTCCAGCTTGGCTCAAAGCTTTTGTTGTAAATAAATGGTGTGCAATGGCTTTGGTAGTTTTAGGTAAAAGAAAGGCTAAGTCTCAATCTCTCCGTCAACGGGTTATTCTCAGGAGCGAGAGAATGTGAACGTAGTCTCGTTAAGAGTGGAGCAAGATCTTGCCGGGTCAAAGAGTTGAGGGGTCAAAAGTTTACGTAGTGCGTGACTCGGTCGTTGGCTGTCGACTCGCTGCGCTTGACCAATTGCTGGATGTCAATGGCAAAGTAGGAGAGGGAGAGAGGGAGGGGGAGAAACAGGAGAGGGAGCAGCCACGGGGGAGTGAGGGGTTTCAAACTGTCTCTTTTTAAAAGATGAGAGAAATGATAGCAAGAGCAGAGCTGCACACACCACACCGGCCTTGTAACAAAGCACGTTCCAGCGAAATGTGTGTTGAGAAAAAAAGGGAGAAGAATCGATTTGTTAAGGTTGGGCATATCAACGAAAATGTCCAATGTCTTGCTCTGAGAACATTTATAAATCTGCGTTTGTTTCCGTCTCTGTTGGGGAAATGCAATTTTGCATTAAGTCCTTTACAGTTGGAAAATATTTATTTATTAATTTCGTGGTGTCCTTTTAGATATCATACGTTCATGCATTTTGTAAAAAATAAATAAATAAAAAAAGCTTGGCTTGTTCATTAGCCGATTAAGGCCAGACAAAGGAAAACTGAACCAAATATTTATTTGAATAATTATTTGTGAACCTTATAAATATGACTCCTGAAGCAATTAGTAGTAAAAATCATCTTAGCCAGTTTGACAATTAGACCTACCTCATAGACCACAGGGGATATGATAATGATTATCATTAACCGGATCTTGTGAAAATTCGTACATAATTTACGAGTTGGCTATTTCATTGCATAAACTCTTAATTATGCTACTTATTAATATTATGCCCTTACCCAAAACCCTTATCTAAACTTAACCAATCTGTAGAGTGTGTAAACATGATAAGGAGCTGTTGTGTGTGACAGAAGCAAGTAATTGTCCCATATTAGATGGAAACGATGTCCAGCCACATCATTGGCTGTAGTGAAAGCGTAGGGATTCAAATGATATTATACGAATTAGCCAAATTTAGAAAAGTCACACGAATCCTGACGATTTTGCTGTGAGAGTGTGTTGATTATTATTGCTGATGTTACGAAAATTAGTTGCTGTTTTTTATGTTTGTTTTCTGTTTTTTGTTTATATGTATTTTTCTAGCTTTTATTTTTTCAAAGTTCAACCGACTGCAAAACACAATGCATAATTTTTATTGTATTTTTTATTCTGAACTTTCACTTCCTCTACTATATCTGTCCTGGGCCTCCTTTTCCAAAAGAATCGTATGCCTAAGTAGATCGTAGAACCCATTTTAGAACTCATCTTAGTTTCGCTGCCTGTTTCCAAAAAGCATCATAACTTAAGTTGTAGGCTACTTGGAAATGCTCATAGATTTACGAGTGCTCTGGAGTCCTCCTACAGCGCATAGAGCATTGTAAGCACAAAGACTTATGCAGATACCCTGCGAAATTACAACTGATGCAATGAAAATACCTATACTGTACTGTACACTTTATGTTAAAACTTTAATATCATGTTTTATTTAATATATATAGTTTATATTAATAATAGTAAGAATGACAATGAAATGCATAAAATAGACAGTCTACATGAATTAATATAATTATTGGTAAGCAAATAAAGTTATTTGTGGACTAGTTGGTAACAGCAAAGTGGTGGCATGATTGATGCAGACAACTGTATAAATTAAAATCAGAGAGAAGTAAAAAAGTTAATAAATGCATGATTTCATCTGAATATATTGGCTCATCATCCTTGTCTCCGTTTCCTATCTGACACCCAAAGCGCTCTGGCAAGCTCTACAAATTGTGTAGCACCACACATGAAGCATTGCTGTCAACATTATAAATTTTGGGAGAAAAGAGCAGACCTACGCTTTATTGGTGAATGTCCCTAAAGCGCATCTTCTAAGCTGAGATAACACAGTGAACCTCGTAATATTCAATGAATGCTTGTAATTAGCAGGATCTTACACCAGGCCTCAGCTGTCTTCACCAATCCTGGAAGCTTTCATATCGAGAGAAATGTGTTACACATACGTCTGATTATGGAAGCAGATTGTGTATAATAAACAGATCGATCTGCACAAACTTATTGTATAACAATATGTTAATATGCAGTTTATTATATCGAAAATATAACTCATAATTTCGCGGTAAATTACAAATGATTGTAAAGTTCTCTCTGACTCTCTGAAATAGCACTTAAGCAGTTTTAGGAAAAGCATGTAAAAAATAACGAATTCTTAAAATCTTTCTTAAAAGAATCATTCTTAAAATCGCTAGCAGAATACCTCTTAACCGCTAAAATCAATCGTTATTGGGAAACGGGTCAGAACCATTTATATGAATTTTGTAATAACAAATAGACTACTGCTTACCTATACGCATCGACTTTATGACGTCATAACATTTACGTGTAAAATAGAACAGAAGAGGGCAAAACTATTGTTTTACACTTTATAAGGTAAAAATACGTGTGTGACTGCTTGCTGTCTGTTTTCAATGCAGTATTCGGTAATAACATGTTTTCTTGATGATTATGAGAAGGGGTGGACTGGGAAGAGAAATCGGTCTGGGATTTTACATAGAAACGGGCCATTTTGCGCGGCGGCTCATGAGCTTATCACGGCCCATTCGGCCCGTTTCGCGGCTGGGCCGGTTCTCACGATGGCCAATACGCCCCTAATCGGCACCAAAGTGTGTCGGCCCACCGGGAAAATTCCCAGTATGCCAGATTACCAATCAAGCCCTGATTGTGAGAGAAATTAAATTAGATTAGTCATGCCCCATACTTTACTTTATAAATATTATATTCAATTCTACAGTACATTCACAGTATTATCCTTGTTGATCATATGGACCACTTTCGAAACGGATCACCACCTGTGGTATTTTGTTTGCGTGTTTAAATGTGGACAAGTTGTTCATCCTATCCACAACTAGAACAAACAAAGGAGATTTGCTTAAGACGCCCATTTCCCTTTCTAAGGAAAACCACAGCCTTAGCTCACATTTAGAAAATTATAAATAATAATTAAAAAATATATATCTAAAAAAAAATGTATAAAAGAAATAAATTCAATTTATAATCATTATAATATTTGCAATAAAATAGCTAAAGCGATAATGTTATTCAACTTGGAAAGAATCAGCAAATTCATTTCAGTTATAAAATAAAACGTTAAATCTTAAATTCAGCGAAAGATTGAGATTGATACCGCGTGATTAGGCGTTTGAACTATCGTTCATATTTATGTGATACATTTAATTTATAGATTTTCAAAAGGCGTGTTTGGAATATGGATAAAGCTACAAAAAAATTGGATAATTGATAATTTGATCACGAACATTAATTTATTGGCATGGACATTTGTACTAATGGTAGTTAGTCAGGAACTATGTGTGATGCGATACTAAACGACCCGGTATTCTGAAAAACAACGTGCGTAAGTGGTGAATAATGATATTACAAAATCGTCCCCGTTGGAGTTCAGCTAGAGTTCACAGAATTAATTTCCATTCCATTCTAACATGTTTGGTTGCTGGGCAGTGTTGTGCCCTGCATTACAAATGTTGGGGGGTTCACACGGCGTTTAACTATAGTTGACAAATAAATTGCTATTTTGTCGTTTTTTATCATTATTATATTTTGTGAAAAGCCTCATATTTTCCCAGTTAATTAATGTCGTCATTCTTTAATTTTTCTTATTTATTTATTTATTTATTTATTAATAAATAAATGTATTTATTCATTTATTTGAAGTGGACAAAACTGTAATAATTTGTATCGCGTTGGAAATGTCTTAATGTTCTCTTTTGCATCATTATTTTCCTGAAATAAAGAGGAACATATATGCATTCTTGTTCCGTCAAGAGTAGGTTAAATAAAAATCTGCTTTACATTTTTGTACACAATTGAAATTGATTGTTATTACCAGCAATCATTTTTAAAGGTTACAAAGATATTATAAAGGTAACAAACTTCATAAAAAAGCGTTGTTTATTGGACTGGACTGTTAGACACTCCCCAGCGTCGTCTTTAGCTTTCTTAATTCAACTAGGGACATAAAGAATTGCTTTGGGGCTGAACTGATTTGTGGGCTTCGAAAGCCTTTTTTGAATGACCCCCTCTCTCTAACCATTTTTCTTCAAAGTAAAGACTGGGGCACAATTCAATATGAACGAGCAAACTATGCATGCATTACTATAGAACTTGCGAGTGGGAGAGACCCAGAGAAGGGGTGAACTGAAGGTCAGCGCGTCTAACAAATATTAAAATGTACTGGGACTCGTGACACGCCTCGCTTTTTAACAAAGACTGCCAAAGTGCGAGATTAATATGAAAACTTGAGAGTCCACAACAAAATGCCTTGTAGCGCCCAATGGTATTGTAGAGCTCACAACTGCGCGAGGCTAACGTGCATTTTATTTTTAGTTGTTTTATGACAGAGAAGGCTACGTTGTGTGGGGAAAGCCTCTTCTTGTTGCCAGCAAGATGAAGCTTCAATACAGAGAAGACTGCGATGGTTCATGCTGTCGAAGTTGGTTGCTCGGCATTTTATATTACAATATTTTTTTCATTATGTTGGTTGAAGATTGTCCTGGATTGTTTTGAGGTCCGCTTGTCTGTTATCGCTGGGTGCTGTTGAAGAGGAGCTCGAGGGACCTACAGAAATGAGAGGGAGTTGAGCACACAAAGGTACCACGGCGAGGTCACGGGCTAAATCTGTGACTTAGGAGAAAAGAATGGGGGGGCAGACGGAGGGGCTCGCAGAACGGTTGAAACGGAAAGAGTCGCTACAATCGGTGGAAAGACCGGGAGAGAAGATTTGGGTGACAGAACACCGAGAGGCGAGATGCAACGGTCAGCGTCAAAAAGTAAGTAAAGATATTGGCGCTTCATTTACATATCGCCTCGCTCTCTTCGGCAGGTGCTTTCCCTGGGCGGACCACGTGCTCGTGCACACTGTGGCGATTGTACGTGTCTCCCTCCTTTCATAACGGAGTTATGACTTTAAATTCGAACCCCACGGAGCTGAGCTGTTGCGTGTGTGGGTTTTATATGGTGAATATTTACCTTGGCTATAGTCTCTGAACCGCGACTTTGAATGCCTGTCGCTGTACACATTAACCCCATAATGAGGCAGATGGCTCGAGGTCCCTACGGCTTTTAGAAGGAGATGGCTCACGGGGGTGAAGGCGAGGTCGGGGACTTCAGGGGGTGAAAGGGTTAGAGTGGACACCAAGGCTGAACTTTCTCCCTTTATTCTACAATGGCTTTGCATGAGTAAATTGTGAAATAAGGTCAAAATATAGTCTCCCCAAACTGCAATGAAAGTATTTTTCAATTTTTAACTCGGACATGGGTGATCACTATAGAGCCAGAAGCTTGGCACGATTTGTACTGAACCGAAATCAAAGTAAATTGAGAGAAAGGCGGAAAGAGATAGGCAAGACGGAAAAAGAGCTGAAATGGCAAGGATAAAAAATAAAAAATATGGAGCTTTGACTGCCAAACGCTAGGGGTGCTACAGATTTATTTTATATGATTCAAACGGATCAGTGAATACAACATTCTTTTGTTTCGCTCAAGAATATTTCGATACTATACAGTTTATTTCGTCATAATGAAGTAACTCTGAAATCAAATGAATGCAGAACAAAACTACAATCTTTCCAGATTTAAATTTTATGAAGAGATATAAAGATGACGGAGTTAGATATTTATCTGTTCTTATTTTACGACTAACTTACAAAATCTACCTTTGCATTTTAATAAAGTAAAATCTTTAAATATTATTAATTCAAATGAAGACTTATAGATCTCTTTAGATTTCTAAATAAAAGTTTATTAAGGAATATATATATATATATATATATATATATATATATATATATAGTATTTGTGTTTCTCTGTATTATGATTTATTTTGTGAACACGCATGTTAATATTTTTTTGCTATGCAGCACGATAATAATTTTAGCGGTTACAATAGCATTCTCGTACAAAATGGTAGCAATTGTTTCTTTATTTTCACCTGGCGTCATTTATTTATCTTGTAGAATTTGCGCTTTTGTTTTCTTTGTGTGGAATAAAAAAAAATGCTGTTACATATTTAAATGCATTCTTCAAATAAAGATGTT
Source organism: Moxostoma hubbsi (assembly GCA_032164185.1). Lineage (NCBI taxonomy): Eukaryota > Metazoa > Chordata > Actinopteri > Cypriniformes > Catostomidae > Moxostoma > Moxostoma hubbsi. Next base: position 39,104,490 of record JAVLUX010000007.1, read on the forward strand.
TCCCTCATTTTCGTTGTAGCTGTAATAAATAAAATAAGGACGATATTTTAAATGGCAAATAGATTAACTGTATTTCCAAGATATAAATCCATGTCTTCTCTTATTTTTCCACGTTACCACTTCACCATGTTACCGTGTATATATATATATATATATATATATATATATATATATATATATATATATATATATATATATATATATATATAAACTTACCTTTTCTGCAATAATATAGTCTGGATTTATCGCTGTCTTCCCAAAATAAAGAGAAACTCCTTCGAGTGCATTGAGTTCTTTTTTTCAGAACGTTTAGGGTGAAATGATGAACCGAGATTTTGGCGTGAGAACCCTTGTTTAAAGAGTAATAAAAATCCTTGCTTGGTGTTAGGGGGTTAAAAGAGCCATTGGCATTTTACTACGTGCATATTTTATTGTTTTATACCCTCTCACCTCGCGATTCACTCGCCGTTTGACTGGTGTTAGCCGGCAGCAAACAGAGCTGACCTGCCATAAAACCCACATGTTTTATTTCAGTGGCCGCTGCAGCTCTCTTTGACCTTCTTGAGATCTGTCGCGCTCGCATTATCTTATTGGCCTGCACGAATTTGTATGATTGGGTTTTATTGTGAGCATTTGTTTCACCTTTGTGGATAGGTGTAATGCAGCTGCAAAAGTCTTAGCCTCAAATCGCATGTTTTTCCCCAAAGCAATGAATATATTTTTTAATAGTAAACGGCAAAGGTGTTCTTTCCGATCAACCTTGAACTGTACGTGCATGGTGCTTCTATGGTTCTATGGAACCTTTTCCCTTTTTAGGGTGTGTTTAGTTGCTAAAGTCCAGTGTTTACCACAAAGCGTTAGTAAAGTTTATAGGAAGCGCATATCCATTAGGCAGAAAGACAGATTGCTGATATCTTTAGGGGCAGACTGTTCCAGGTGCAATGCCTTGACACTGGGAAGGCGCTGTCAAGGTGAGCAACCTTTCTCAATACCTGTCAAGAGGATACCTGTCATCTATATATACCCTGTAGATCCGGATTTGTGTAAACAGACGCACAGTCACAAATTCGTATCTAGGGGAGTATGTAGTTGATGTATAGGCTACATTTCAACTTCAACGGGCAAAGAAGATGTCAGTTTATTGTTACTTTTGGTTTGTTATAATACATAGAACGACTGTTTAGTTGTGCAATATCCCTGTAGAAACGAAAGTTTCAAGATTTTAATTTAACTCCTTGCAATTGTATTTATTTATTTATTTTGGCAAATCGTAGCGCAGATTTGGCGGCCGTTAATGATGCCAAACAAATGTAGGTAAACCTTTCACGAATTCGAAATGAACAACAAATAATTTGAGCAGATAAAAATGCACCGATATGTGACTTTCGAATGCTGTGAGTTTTGATTAGTAAATATTACTAATATCTGGTTCTGGTGGTAATAGTGAATTGTAAACAGTGAATTATTATTCGAGGTGTGTATAAATGGCGTGCAGAACAAACGCGTTGTTTGGAGGGGATTGACTGCAGACTCCGTTTAAATGCAGAAGGTCTCCATTGTGATTTAGGAGGCTTTGTAACCTGAATTAGTTGATGAATTTTCTATCGATCCTAAACAAGCCCAGATTCATCTCTGACACGCTGCTCAAGCATTGACCATTCCCTCACCGTCATACCGAGTGCATTTAAGAGCTTGACCGAGGCGAACTCCTTGCATTATTTCCACCTGGTATCACTTTTCATAAGCACTAGCCAGTTTTTAGAAGTATTCTGTTTAACAAATCTGAACAGTTCTAAGAGTAGCAATGTACTCGATGGGCTGATGAACTGAGGGGGACTGTCTGAGGGGCGTGACTATCCGTGGGGTTGCTTACATTTGGTAGATTCCAGCATGCCTTTTCTGCGTGTCTGCTGTCGTATGTTATTGTTTTGATTCTCTCACCATCTTATCAAGCGCATACCATTGTATGAGAAAGTATGGAATATTCTACTATTCCCATTCCTAAATTGGTGAGCGCGGTCTAAACTGCCTAATGCCATTTCCTTATCCGGGAATCAAGAAGATCCACGCCATTGGCTGACGATGTCACATGGACTCTTAACTTTGTTCACTTGACAGAAAGTAGGAGGGTTTTACGAAACAGGAAAACGAGTAAAGGGATACATATACATTTTAGTATATTTTGTGTGCAATTCAAAGAAATTAATGGCCATGAGTTCCTATTTGATCAACTCCAACTATGTGGACCCCAAGTTTCCACCCTGCGAGGAATACTCCCAGAGCGACTATCTACCCAGTCACTCTCCGGACTACTACAGCGCCCAAAGGCAAGACCCATCGTTTCAGCATGAGCCGATCTACCACCAGCGGTCGGGCTGCGCCGACCCACCCTACTCGTCGTGCCAGGGTCCGGGGCAGCCCGCGTCAGTGATCTCTCCGCGAGGTCACATTTTACCCACAGCCGCACTCTCGACCCCACTCCCTGAACCAAGCCATCACTGCGATTCAGTAACTCCAAGTCCTCCGCCTGCCTGCGGTCCGACACCCACTAGCCAAAACATTTCAACGGCCACCTCAAGAAAAGATCCCGTGGTTTACCCCTGGATGAAAAAAGTCCACGTAAACATCGGTAAGTGCAGCTAAACTTAACTTTTCGTGTCCGTGCTCTCACTTACTTAAGCCTAATGTCCGGCGTTAAATCTATTGCTCCTCTTATGAAGTTTCCCCTGGTCGAGATTTACGATCGCCTGTTTGCAATATAATTACACCCTCCATAAATTTTTTATTGCTCTCATTCTTGAAGCTCTTTAGGGGTATGCCACTTTCTCCTTCTAATTTCTTTCTAGGAAGAGTTTATGAGTTCTCGTGTAATCCATAAGTTAAGTTTTATGTTTTAATAATTAGATTTTAAGTGGTTGGATGGGTTCACTTCACGACTGTTAGTGAAAACGTTTTATGGCAGCTAAAATATTGATATTTATGACGACGATAATAAACCATTAATGGTAATACAAACAGTAGGACTCTTTTATGAAACCACACTGTTATTCTGCAATAATTAGCGCGTGAACTTCATGCACTGCTACGGAGAGCGCTGAAAAGGGGAGCAAACGCGACGTTTGCAAAGTCACTGGTTAACATAAGCCGCCAATACTCAACCAAAGCATATGCTGTTCCTTCGTCCTGTTAATCCTGAAAGTGAAGTTATTCTTATGTTGATGCAAAAATGTAGATTGAGGATTTAAGATTGTGTTACTGCACGGGCCCTTCTCAAAACAATAGCCTAGACAATGACCACTCATTTTTGCGTTTAACATTTTTTCTTAACTGAGCATTTGAACAGCCTAATAAACAATTTGAAAATACGAGCAGATAGCTTTGCTCATGTTTTTATATATTTATTTTGATATCTTTATTAAAGAATGTGTGACTGAGTGTATTTGCGTGTGACTGCTCATAAATTGCAGTGTAGACACGTCCGTGTGTGTGTGTGTGTGTGTGTGTGTGTGTGTGTGTGTGTGTTAGTGTGTGTGTGAGTGTGTGTATGTGTGTTAAACTTGTGTAACGTGCCGCTCTCTGTCTCTTAACAGTGAGCCCGAACTATTCAGGTGGTGAACCCAAACGCTCACGCACAGCCTACACGCGACAGCAAGTCCTGGAGCTGGAGAAAGAGTTCCATTACAACCGGTATCTGACCCGAAGACGGAGGGTGGAGATTGCCCATACATTATGCCTATCCGAACGACAGATTAAGATTTGGTTTCAGAACCGGCGTATGAAGTGGAAGAAGGACCATAAGCTTCCCAACACAAAAATACGCAGCAATTCTGCAAACACGAATTCAAGCGGCGGCCCGATTTTGGGCAGCAATCAAAACCGAGCAAGCGGACCTCCGCCAAGTCTCTAGCCTTCCTCTGTTGCCAAAAACATGCACATTAAAAAAACTCAGTTTCTGGAGTGTAGAGCGTGGATTTTACCTGCGTTATATCTCCCTACTCTCCTCTGCACTCTCTTTCATTACAGGGATATAATACGAGGAAGGTGTGGGGAAATGGTGCAAAAATGTCAATCTTTTCAATACTAAACTGGATGAACACTCGAACTCAAAAACTAGATGAGTTGCCTTCCCAGTCTGATTCACATTTTATCTTGTACACCTCTCCTACTCACTCGTCCCTTCAATTAAAACAGAAGGTGGCAGATAGTTTTCAGATTTGCTGAAGATGGATCCGTGTTTCATCTTTAATCACGCCAAACTCGGCCCCATTTGTCATGTTTACTCTGTGGTACAAAGGATGAACCGTAGGCCTGTCCATTACCTCGACGTCTAGAGTTGTGCTTAATAAATGAGTCGCTCTGTTTTGTCAAGAAGCTCTGTTTTCTAACTCCCATTTATTCCCCTGGCTTAAGCCGAATGTTTTCATCTGATATGAAGTTTTGTATTTTGTAGCCATAACGTTAACTTGCATTTGCTGTTTGCATTTTGAATGCAATGTCAGTGGGACTGGGAGTTATTGTGTGTGTGGTCCATTTGTCGCTCTTACAAAAATACAGTGACTCGTTTCACTAGCCACACGTCAGCGCAATTCAGGTTGAGAACAGCAAGGTCGTTATTCAGATTAAACATAAAAGTTAAATGAGGCTGATAGTCTAGATATGATTACCAAAACCGGTACAACGCAAAGCATTTTAATGAGAGCACTGCAAAGTACTATTTGAATTACCTCAGTTTTATTTTTATCTAGTTTTATGACGTGATACATTTAAACTCATTTGAAGTAATAGCACATATCTGCAATAAGTACTCTCAGCATTTGTATGTAAGTTGAAATGTAATTTAAGTTAAGTGTGGCCAGGGTTGTATAGAGAAAATGTTCGTATATTGCATGAGTGAATACACTATATTTTTGTTTATACTTTATGTTAATACCACCCTACTTTTATTTTGTGGTACATAGACATGCGCACATACCGTATTTTCTCTATTCTTTTCTCTTTCTTTCTCTCTTTCTTTTTTCTTTTTCTCTCTCTCTTTCTTCCTTTTCTCTGTCTCGTGCCATCTTGGGTAATTTTACATATAATTTTTTATTTTTTTTTACTTTTTACTTAGTTATTATTATTACTATGATTATTACATTCCAAAGATCAGTCTTCGAACTGATTATTTGTAAATTTACCCTCTTTCATGTTTGTACGTTGATTCCTTTCTGCTTATACCTTTCACTGTGTACATTTGTTACATGTAAATAGCTCTAGAAATTTAATAAATGGCGGAAAAGTATAATATTTCTTCATGTGTCATGTCTTCTTTTGATTTTTTTAAGTCAGATATGCTTCTAAAAATGCACATTTTATAGTGGATATAATGCATATTTCTTATATAATGGATACCATCGTCCATTGTGTTTTGCTAAAACACAATTTAATTGAATTTGGCTTGCTTTTGCGCATTTTCGTTAGCCCTGTAGCACTCGCCTGTCTTGGACATCACTGCATATCTGTCTGGTGATTTATATCGCCGCACTGCTAGTAATCCTGGTACATTACGCCTTGTAATCTTATTCTTAATCACAAAACTCTTCCTTTCTGTCTCCCCTCTCCTTAATTTAACGGTGCACAAACCCGCTGCTCACCGACGCCGTGAATGCGCCTAAAAATATGGACAAGGAAAAAAAAGTTAAATTGTTTCTAATGCTTTAATGAATGTAATTCTTGCACAACAGTTTCGCGACTGTTTGCCAGCACAAGCTGTGTGTTTTTTGTATTTCAAAGGAGAGGGTCGGTGCCATAGCTCAAACCCTGACAACCAAATAGATAATCAAGAAGACAAATGGCTTCTTTTGGAAGGCCCAGCCCTTGTATTAATTTTCATTTTCTTTTCTCAGAGCAGGTATTGAAAATATAGAGCCGGAGAAAATAACATTCCGTTTGCTGGCGTTGAATTTTACACAAAAGTATGGCCCTAAATTGGTCTGCTAGCATTCCGTGGCACCAAGAAGATTTTCTATTACTTGCTCGTTGATATCAGAGGGGCCTTATCACCAAACAGCCCGCTGAAGCCATTTGTCTGTTTTCTACCTATTATTTATGAAACGCTCTCTGGACATAACGTCAAACACGTCAACATGCAGTAATGTGAGTAAGTGAAATCATGTGGGAATCATTCTATAATTCTACAAAGTTCATCTGTTTGTTAAGAGCTAAAACTGACTGAGAAATGTTGCATACACATTTAACACAGCTAAATAAACTTTCTGTATACCCAATTATACCCATTTGGTATTCGTGGTGTTTGGGGGTTTGAACCCAAATTGTACTTCCAAATGTGATGTTCAAACGGTAACACATTTTTAAAAACATTTGTCTCCCCTCAAAAGACACTCTCGACCTAAAATTGATGAATTTGTGCGTGGCATCTGTATGCATCTTGGAATCCTATTCTTGTATTCACATATATTTTAGAAAAAGAGTCTTCTACAACAGTGGTTTGAATAGGAGTGAACAGATTTCTTTTGAGGGCCTCAAAAGTTCACCGCCATTATTTGCAGACAGAGGCCTAAAGAAAAATGTGAGAATTAAACAGAAAAATCATTAATCACGGCTTTTCTTTAAACAAGTCTTCTCTCCTATTGTCATTCGGCAGCACAACTGCTCGGACCTTCTGCTAGGAGGGGAGTGAAATCTTGGAGGGCACTTGAAGACATCCCCCCTCCCTCTTCTACCATCTTCTATTCACCAAGTCATGCCACAAGAAAACTTTTTTTGCGAGGGATGTCCCATGAAGGAGAATCCTCTTGAAATGTTAACGCAAGTGAGAATCTTAGCAGGAGGAGGAATGGCAGCGTGTAAGGTACAGTACTTTTGTTTCATTTAGAATACTTTTATTGCTTTATGGCCTTCTTCTCGCAGTTGGGTGGCAGAGGCGCATTTGTCGTTGTGTGTAGGAGCCACGGATCGGTTTTATGGCTGATTTGACAGAAAGGGTGGCTTTTGGAAACCGGCTGTTGTGTGTTTGTAATTCCTACTTGGTGTGTACCATCACAATGAAAGAAATGTCATGTTGTCCTTCCCATATTGACTTAGTGTAACACATCTGTTAAATGGCTCATTTAAGGGTGTGTGTGTGTGTGTGTGTGTATATATATATATATATATATATATATATATATATATATATATATATATATATATATATATATATATATATACTATCTGTGTGTGTATCTTGCATCAACAACACTGTGATTATGCATGAGTTGCATGTGTCATATACATATGAGAGCACTACCTGGATATAAAATGTGTTAAACAGATAATTCGTCTCAATAGTATGAGGTGGCGAATTTGTACGAAATAGTACCAATGAGAAACACTTCTGTGAAAACTGTTTTCGTAACTCTAACCCCTAACCCAAACCCCTTACCTAAACCTAACAATAAAGTGTAACACCTTACCCTATCTAGAGCTTAAACATAAAATATTCATATTAAAAGGCCTGATGTGTAATACGAAAGAAAGACACACTTCCGGGTTTCGAACTCGTGTTCATGAAGCTATATGATTGGTTGATGTATATGTCGTACCTTTCGTACGAATTATGTCCTACCTCATAGTATTGTGACGAATTATAATTAAACTATGCTGCAACTTTCACATGGTCCCCTCAGCTGCGAACACAACACGCTGCTTACAACAGTCTGCCGGAATGACTGTTTTTAATGTTAATTTATTTCGTTTTCAAGTCATATTGTGAGAGTGTGTTGCTATGTGTGTGTTTCCCTACTTTGAAAAGTTTTTGTGCCATTAGAGCTCTTGGGTGGCACACAGGTGCAAAGCGGCCGGTCTCGAGAATAAATTATTCGATGCTCTGCTGGTCAGATAGAAATGAAAAGAACTGAACAGAATGTCTCTAGAGCAATTATTTGCCTAAAACAAACGACTTGCAGCAAATTGATTCAATTGCATGTTGTGTGCTTTGATGAGCACGAATGCTCTGATACGGGCTCACCGCCATTTAACCCCTGAGAATCAATCTCTTGTGCGTATTGGGGGAAAGGCCAGTGGTTCTGGTTTACGGTTTTCGCTTCCCTCTGCAGATCTGTGTGGCATGAAGCGAAGCGGGGGTGGGGGGGTTACAGAAGAAACTATACAAATTTTGAGCCGATATTGTGGGAAGTTGAGGGATGACAGAAAATAATCGATCCTTGGAGCAGGCAAGCAGAATGTTAGAAGTGGGTTCAGCAAGAGGACACGTTTTTCTGACCGATTAGGTCTGTTGCGAAGGTTCAGACTGACCCTTCTGAAACCCTTGACCCGGCGCAGACAGGACAACGCTACGTGTTACATGGTCAACAATGCCCTAGGGCGAGTTTGTAATAACAGCGCGGCCGGGGCACTGTAACCCGAGGGCACCATGCTATCTCTTTCCTTAGACAGTCTACTAAACCATCGGGGCCCTTAAAACAACAGTCGTGGCCTTGCAAAGACCCGTTCTTAAACATCTCTCCCGTCTTTTGAAGCACTTGAGAACCGAGAAGTCACCACACGTGTCAAGACCTGCAGAATACACAGCACGATATTACCTTACGATTTCCTTTATATGTGTATCAGTAGCTATTGCTCTGCGAGGGAGGTCAAGAGGGCCTTTGGTTTCAGAAATATGACGGCTATTTTGTGTAACAACGCCTCGCATTGTATCCTGTAAGCCCCCTCCTTCTCTCTCCTTGTTCTTCTCTCCACACTTTCTACTAAACCCCTTCAAGGTTTGTTGGAAAGCTCAACCGCTTGGCCTTGTAACGCTGATGTGATGGTGTGGTGCCTGTTTTAGCTCACGTCACTAATTGCGAAACAAATAGCCCTCGCGCATTGCTGAATTATTATTGTGAAAAGCCAAGGAGCGGAGGTCAGCGCCGCACAGCCACGGAGATATATGGCCCGCGCGCGCCAGCTTTGTGGGTCTGGACTGAGAGCCTGTATGTGCGTGTGTGTTTTAAAGAGACACATATTAAGTAAGGCAAAGCACCATTGTTAACTTTGCCAGCAAAACGCCACCCTCCACCCCTCCCTTTTCTGCTGCATTGCTAATCTACTATTGCATCAATATTACTGTAGTATTACCGAGCTCTACATACACATTGGCTTGCTACAACTATTTAGTACATTTGTTTATTCTCTTGTTTTGAAAAATGCAGACCAACGTGTGCATTTATTTCTTTAACTCTCCGTATCTCTCCAGCTGGGTCCTCTTCATTCGATATTAATATTTAACTAACTGAATGGTTGCTGCGATACAGATTCCATTATAGCCCGAGATAGCGAAGAGTAATGAGTGAGCTCACTAAAGAGGAATATTCAGGCGCTTTATTTCTGACTCTGTGCTTCTGAAAACGCGACTTCTCGTTTTAATGTGGCAATCACAGCTCTAGCACAGCGATTGCAATTGACAATTATAGTGATAATAATGAAGTTCACTGATAGCAGGTAAAATATATAGTATTTTTATAATAATAATAGCAATAGAAATAATGCTAATGATAGTAATAATCACAGGCTAATGATAATAATAATACTAAAAGTAATAGTAACAATAATAATAACAATAATACAAACAATATTTAGATTTGAATGACATTACATTTAATGCGACACATATTTGGTTTGTTCGCCATTTAATTATTATTTTTTTAGACAGCGATTTGGAAAAAAAAAAAAAAAAAACAACAAACAAGCATGTTAAAAAAATATTTTTTAAGAGGCACTGTGCGTTCTGCCACTTTTGACAGATTTACAGTCCCCAATAAAAGAGGGTATGCTCAGCGCCGTAAATCAATCTCCACCGCTCTATATAAACCTAGCCTTTAGCAAAACGTCTGTTTACTTAAGAGCTTTTCAAGATATGCGATTTTCACTGACTGATTTCAAAAAGTTTTGTTCTCTTTAAATAATAACAACAACAGCAGAAATAATAATAATAATAATAATAATACAATTATAAATGTTGTTATTATTGTTGCTCTTGTTGATGCATATTTTATAAATATTATACCACATTAAAATAAAAAAAAAACTAAAGTGTATATTTCAGCTTTCTGAAAATTATCTTCCTGCTCTGGTTGATGCGGCTGAGAATATAGTAATAATTTTCTCCCATATTTAAATACTCAGTTTAGCTTTCCAAATGATTTGGCCACTAATTTAAATCTCACTGTCTTTAAATAATTTGTAGATATACGCGTGGGATTTTATTAGCATTATTATTATTATTAGTATTATTATTATTATTATTATTACTATCAGGCATTATTTATATTTTGAGCAATACAATGTATTGTCCCGCTTTAAATAATGCTAGAATAAAGACCCTAAAATGCCCCTTGCTTTTAACATTAAACATGAAATATGTATAATGGTTTATTCAAAGCAGAGCCCCATTTCACACGTGCCTCTGCCTTTCGCTTTAGTTGAGAATCTCAATTTCCTTTCATTCTTACAAAGAAGCGAACACGTGAATGCTTTAATCTTCACGGAAATTAGTCTTCTTGTTACCATTTATGGAATTAACAAAGTTAATTGTATGTATTGTCTTGCATGCGGAAAAAATGCACAAATTCAATTGCACCTTGGCGAGTAAATTGCGGATGCTCAATTGCACAAAAAACTCAACTTTACCGCATGTATTTTCTTCAGCAAATAGTATAAGTTAATTGTATAAAGACTATCTGTTATAGGGGAGTTCGCTACACTTTAAAATTGGCATTTTATTCGCTCCTTCGAGCTGTTTTGAGTGCTGTTGGCTAGAGAAAAAGCGCTGCAAATTCTTTTCTATATTTCTTGGAAGCACACAGCAAGTCAGGCTATTGTTTGACCTTCAAAGTCTCTGTACTGCTCGGTTTCTTTTGACTCAGCCCCAGGTCTATTGTCTCCGTTTTGCCTGGGCGCTGTGCAGAAGGGCATCCTTACCATTGTAAGTTAGGATTCGCGACAGGGTCTCCACAAGAGCTTTTTCCCTTTCTCTGTCGCATGTTACCTGTCGTATAGCCTATTAACTTCTCAAAACGAAGACAAAACTAAAAAAAGTTTGATAATACAATTTGTGAGGTACATTTGAGCTCACTGACCATAAACACATGTAGAAACTTCCAAAGGTGCTCTCTGCATAGAATACGAATAAATCGACTAATTTCGATAAAACGATATAATGAGCGCGTGGTGAAAGTGTTAAATAAACTGGCGAAGAATCAGTGATGACAATTGGGTATGTGATATCAGTTGTAATGCCAACAGTCATTCATCAGAGTGCTTGTTATCACAGTAATTTCTTCAGAGAGAGACGATAAAGAGTTGCTTTCGTATTGATAATTGCTTTAATAGTCAACATATTGTTACAGTGAGATCGGATGACTTTCAAATCAGTCACCAATATAACACGCAAAACGAAAACTTAAAACATATTTTACAGTGTGGGACTAGGCGATATTAAATGAAACAATGTTACATTTCAAACGTGGATTGCAAAGGTATTTCATATGAACCTTCAATACGAAATAAATAGAAGTCAATATACAGAAAATTACCGTAATAAAATGCTACTGTAAACATAAAACAACTTCCACTTACTAATGTCTACTGCCATTACTATGTATTTTTTTTACCTTTTCCTGTATAGTATGGAGAATTTCATTTCACATATAAAAAGACTGAATGTTGTGTAGCTGTGGAGTGTTGGGTCATAGTAATCCCGCGAGCGTGCAAGCCTGGTGCCCCCATCCCCCTCGTGGTCACGTGATTCATTAAATAATTAATGCAGTGGTTGCAGAATAGATATGTATTCGTCAGGAATATCGCAGACATGGTCTCCTAGTGTCTGACGTTAAATTCAACTGTCCTTTTAAAAACAAGCCCTATAGCGGAGCGAAAAAAGCGCAGGCAGAGACCCTCGCGGAGGCTGCAATAAAACTAATTTGGACGGGGGAGCATCTCACCGTGTGAAGCTTGTGAGTATAGAGGAAACGGGGAACGCCACTTCGTCCGCCGCCATCGTTCCGGGCTAACCCATGCATTTATTTGCTGTTTTGTGATGTTTTGGTAAATATTGTCCAGAAATACTCATCCTCGCCATCCCTTGTCATCATGTATGTGTGTCTCACAAGCCCATTCCATCGTTTGAATGCAGCTGCCAACAGGAGTGATGCGACATGTCATAGCATTACACTGTGCTCCATTTATATCAATGTATATATATTTTTGGAAAAGTAGCGTGTTACTCTTCTTTTCCTCGCCGTTCCTCATAACCCATCTCTCTCCCATCCTTTGCATGTCCCTCTCTCTCACTCTCTCTACCGTCTTTTCAGTAACCTACTTCGCTTGATTTATAGTGATATGTGTGTCAGCGGCAGCGGGGCTGCCATTGTGTGTTTGTGAGGGTGTTGTGTTGTTTATGGCCGTCTGCACGATAAATCATTTCTCTTTGAAAATGACGACGATACGTAGGAATGAGGAAGAGATTCCCTGGATTAACGTTTAGCTCACCGGTTTTTTGATTCTGAAACGGCCGGTGTACCCCTCATCTTTAAGACCCCCAAGTTGATTATCGTGGACGATTTACAACAATGGATCAGCGGCTAATATTAAGGCTAAGTAGCTGCAGGGTTTGAGTTACTATATATGCAATTACCAATTATGAGAAGATTTGTTTAAATTTGGCAAAACGGGAACGCCTCACAGCCTTATAAATCTCATAAAAGTGTCTGCGCCCGCCAGGAAATTCATAGCCAGGGGTCTCATACCTGGACTGCAGCTGTTTTTCTTCATGTGTAAAAAAACTTAATTGGAGAACTTACTGAGCAGAAAGGGGTAGCCACAGCATTTGTTTATTCTTAACTAGACCATCGACAGATCTTGAGCCCTTAAGCAAAAAGAGGGTCACCGATACCCTCTTAGACACAATGTAAGACACAAAGAAGACTTCTTCTTTATTTTGATATATTTGTATTTTATGACAGACCGAACTTGACCATAAACTGATGTTGTAAGTGTAGCCTAAGCTTCTCTGTTATATGCAGAAGACGTTCAATAGCCCTCTCAATGTTTCAAGTGCTTTTTTTTCCATAATTAATTTTAAAAGTGTGCAAACCAAAGAAAAGCACCGGAATCTGCCTCATTGGCTGGCAAGATATTTGAGCTAGACACCCCCCCCCCCCCTCCCTCAAAGGGGCGGCAAGTGAGCGGCTTTACCTGTAGTAAATCTTGTTTATGACGTGTTAATGTTATTTCGTCGAGATGTTATTATTGTGAATTGCACATGCGCCGCTGAAGAAGAAGACCACAAACAAAGAGGTCGAATTTATTCTCTTGTAAAAAAAATAAGCCTTTATTGTTTATTTTCTTCAAACAACAATAAGCACATTGTAAAACAGGCAAAAACTAAATACTGCATTGTGTTTTATAATCTTATGGTCAAAGAAAAACTGTAAAAGTGTGACTGCAAATTTTTAATTAAACAGTAATTACAGAGTAATAGGAATAATACAACAACAAAAACAACAACATCAGTAATAATAATACCCTTACCATTGTCATTGTTTGTTTTTTTTGTTTTTTTTTTGTTGTTTTTTTTTGTATCCCCTCCACCTGTGTAGCATAAACCTTTGTGTAGCAAAATTAGAATAACTCCTTGGCTCCTATCAAATATTAATGGGCACACCCGCATGGGCGAGCACTTTCAAAATGTATAATTCCAGCAGCGCTCCTTGTTGCCGGGCGCTGTGTCAAAAACAATATCCGAGCTCATTTTGGAGGATGAGCAGGGGCCAAGAGATGGTACATTTTTTCGTGCAGTGACGTGCCAGGCGCGAATCTCATATCTGATTTCATGTGCTCAGTGACAGGCGAGGTTGAATAAATGATTCAAAATGCCAGTCAGTTTGGATAGACATTAAGAGCCCACATTTCTTTGCAGAGGAAACTGTTGTTTTTCTTATCTGTAGCTAGACAGTTAAGGCTACCACAAAAGTCTCATCTATAGTGATCAACCCATAAACCTATATATAGTTTATTACCATATTATATAAATTATTACTAACGTAAGGTAGAGTATACAAACCCATTGAAGTAATACATAAACAATAAATGCAAGCATGTGTCTTCCAGAATTAAAATCGTGCCGAAATAGGCACACACATATAGGCCTAACTGTATAAATAATCATATCAATTCACTACGCGTTTTGACAATTGTATGCATTGGATAGACCTATGTATATGGCGGGGTTTTTTAATGCTTGATAGCGTTTATCCTTGATCATGAGACAATATTCCAGTTGTTCAACACAAGGAATAGCCCACAGCCCTTGGATAAGATGTCGGCCATATTGTACTCTTATTGCTTCCAAATGTAGACTACAAAGATTAAGCAAAGTATGAACCAAGCTGCTGTTTCGCTTTTAAACTTGAAAAATTTTGTTATTTTTAATTAATGCAAGGCTAACACTACCATAATTGACAGAGTGGGATGGTTTTAGGCTAATCCAAGTGCAAAATAACATAAAATACAAGAAAAAAGGAGACTAAGTATAAAACAAAAAAAAAAAATCTGTTTCAATTTCAGTCAATTTCCGATGAAGGATTTACGTATATGGTTTTTAAAGGTATGTCAGATAAACCACCTTGTTTTCTGTTAAATACTATGTATATGTAGAAAATAAAGATATATAAACTCAAAGCAGAGAAATCCATGTAACAGCAGACTGATCCTGAATGCCATGTCAGAATCACAGAGGATCGGCCTCTGTCATTCTGACATGCATTCAGGATCAGTCTGCTGTTACATGTATTTCTCTGCTTTGATTTTATATATCTTTATTTTTAATCAAACTTTATTAATGAATCAAACCATCAGTGAATCAGTTATAAACTGTTAAATTATCCGTCGTTTGTTGTCTAGATGAAATCACGTTTTGGATCCCAAATTAAAGCTTTAATTCTCTTTGTCTTTCATTGAATTCGACATTATAGTAGGCCAGCAGTAGCAATTGTACATATACGGTTTACTTTATGTTAGCGTAAGTTTTCCATGTGTTCTCCCTGTCTAGTAATGCAGGAATAATTACCCATTTGGAACTAAATCAATATCAAACCCATCGCTGATTCATAACGGTCTACACGGAGTAACGATTGAACGCACATGACCGGTGAAACGCTATCCAGAGGCGACGCACAGGATTTTCATGCATTTGAGGAGCATGGGGGAGCACGATAAGAGAATTCAGCCGGAAATGTTCTAGCCAATGTCTGCCTTTTTTATACAGTGGTTAAGAATAGCAAGGATACTATAATTACACCTTTAAATAACCTTTAGTTATAATTGAACTTCCGTCTGTGTCTGCTGTGTGTGAGCGTGTGCTTTCGACTACCTTTGCGTGGGCAGTGTACAACCCAGCACACAAAAGCCTCTTAGAACCAAAGCCAAGTGGAGTGGCTTAGTTTGAAGGTTTGTAATATAAGACTATGAATGCAGTCAATAGGCATTAGTGCAAAGCAATGGCAAAACAAAACCACTATCGAGTGAAGCCAACCCTACCGTATGAAACATTGAGCTCGCATATTTTTTAAAACTTAAGAGAAAAATCTCAAGAATAACTCCAATTCTGTATATTGGAATTTGTTATAGTTCTCATAAAATAAAAATGTGAGACCATGAACGTGTTGGATGTCGACAGGAAAGAGAACAATTATCGGAATGAGGTTAACCGTATTCGCCCTTGCCGAAGCCTGCAGGTTGTAATAACCATATGGTCCATGTGTTGGCCCCGTAGCCGTGTTGTTCCCTATTGGACAAACGAACCCCGTTGGCTTCTCCACCCTGTATCCTGTCAGTCCACTGGTTCACTAGTTCACCGTGTCAATTCACCCTGCTCCGCGCAAGCAGCGAGAGGCGGAAAGACAGCTTGAGTGTAGAGGTGGAATCTATCGCCTGCTGGTGACTGTTGCTGCTGACAGTCACACGCCAAGTCTCAGAGCCCGGGGTTTGGCTGAAGGAAAAACGTTGAGCTCCGGAGTATTGGGTTGAGGTCGCCTGAGAGGAGTGTGCGAACATTTGCTGTTCCCAACGCGCCTACGAACGTTCTGATCCACAAAGTAGTCTAATTGCATCGTTTTAGGTGGGCATTTAAATAGACAAGAAAGCTATAGTTCGGTGTCTTCTTGCATCGAATCCCAATATAATATACATCAGTATACAACAATCCTTTCATGGCAGTCAATCTGTTCCGAGGCATTGGTTAAGTATTCCAAAAGCAAAGGCCCATTTTCGGCGGTGAAACCAGAAGGAATGCTGGATGTCAGGTAAGGCTTGCAAGCTTCGACTAATGCCGCATGCCTGGACTCTTCCTTGTGTCCCGAACTCTTCTGCCGACAAGTCATTAATTATCCGTTGTGTGACCTGGAGTCATCTCTGGGTGTGGACGAGTTCGAAAACTTTTTTTTGTTTTCAAACAACAGGAGACATTTGCCTTCAAATTGGTAACCGATGAGGGCTAAATGTCGACTCGTTCCCCATAACACCTCACTTTCATTACTCTGCAGATCTATTGTTTTCTTTTATTAATTTAACCACGTAAAACGATATTTCTCAAAACATTGCGAGGCATCTTCATCAGTTTGGTAAGTGTGGAGATTTGCGTAAGAGGACTAAAAGTGAATTTTGGAAGTTAGGTGTAAAAATACGATAATTGACAGATTTATGACTGAAAGAGAAGATTGCTTCCTCTAACAGATATTAATTTCGACCTGTGCTTTGTTTTACCCTATCTGCGCCACAGGTATCCAAAATGTAACACCATATGACCAATACGGCTTATTAATATTTTTCAATTTTGCTGCGTGTGAAAGGACTGGAACTGAAAGCTACAGTAGGCACAAGCTGTCTAAGCTAATAGAATTAAGAGCGGCTAATAATTAAAATGTGGCCTCAATGTGGACGGCTATATTAAACATAATGTCTCCTCTGAGTTCCCCTACTCATTGGGTGTTTAAATGTGGAATGTTTAGGGTAAAAAAAAGAAAGAATTTTGCCGCCTTTGAGTCATCAGGTGTTTATGAATAGTTTAAAGTAACGTTTTACTATGGCCGTGCTTTTATTTCGAAATAAATAGATGATATTTACCACATGTATCTACGTAAATGTGTTTGTAGTCAGAAGAACATTATTTTTATTTGCTTCGCTCCATATTTTAAAACCACGAATATAGCTATAAGGAGACAAACAAAGAATATATATATTCTTTGTATATAAGAATATATATAGCATGCATCGTAAAAACGAGGCACTTTGGTAAATTATGAAGTTAGGGGTGAAATGTGTCATTATATCACCTTGTATGAGGAAATAATATAATTAAATATAAAGACACGTTCTGACTAAAAGTTAAAGTAAATGTTTAGACACAAATGTTTTTACACCAGATGAGTAAAAACCACATTGTCACTTGCAGACACGAGCAACAAATGTTAAAGGTACAAGCTTAGAACCCTCTTTGTAGATTTGCGCACTCGGACACATTTGGAAGAATCTCTACTCTTATTAGCCTAATATATCGGAATTTGTTGTTGCCTTGATCATCATTAGATCAGATAAGAGAGAAATAGTGAATCAACTTTAAGTGGCTATAATTTAATTGATTTGATCATAAATCACACACAATAACATGAGGACAAGATGGCAGCTTAGAGAACAGTGAGACAGCGATTTACAGTACAGTGGGAACTTTCAAATAGAACAAATATATATATATATATATATATATATATATATTAGATGCAGACCAATTTACTGCTGTCATAATTATAACAGTCAATTACTTGCATAGGCTTCCAATAGCTGTAATGTAGAGTGGTCTTAGATAAATGTAATAAAGTACATCTTTAAACAGTGACCAAATTCCCAAATTCCACATAATCACTCAGGAACTTATTTGACTTCTATCCATTACTCTAAGTTAGATTCTCAGATTCAACTGCCTCTAACAGGGTGCAGTTGTATTTTCCCTGCTCATTTGTCAGATTCGTGAGGTTGGCAGTTTTGGGGACCCTGGGGGCATGGGCCTTGTTTGACCCAAAGACCCTGGATCTTTTTCAGTCAGTGTCTTCGTTCAAAACAAGTTAAATATTATCCACCATGTGCACAGATGGTCCTTAAAAATTAACTTTGTGTTAAAAAAGCTGAAGGTTTCACTTTTTACATGAGATCTTTTTCATGTGCACTAATTGAGCATGGAGCTTTATGGGGCGTTGACCACAAATGCAGAATCGTCGACATTATTTCGTTTAGTTAGCCGTAACAGTAAGTCTATTTGGACAATATTTTAAGGAGGAATTGTCTGATCACCTTTATCAAGTCAAAGCTTCACAGTAAAGAGAGGCAAATCAGATTATGCGTGGTTACGGAGTTTAAAGTTCACATGCACAAAGGAAACGTCCTTGCCTCACAATACATTTTAAATAAGAGAAAATTGGTGTTGTGTGTGCATCGTACACAGGTTAGTAAAACGAATGAGACATTTGCGATCCAGGAATCTTTAGTTGAAGCTATATGCGTGGGTGTCAAACCAAGCCCCCTGCCCATTCAGACTGCTTTAGAGAGCAGAAACCCCCTTTTATCGCTCAAAGATTGGCCACAGAAGGCCTAGCATATCCAGCGGCCTCACATTGAAGTTTGTAGTGTTGAAAGTTGCATGTCATCCGCCAGAATGCAAGAGAAAAGAAGACATATCTAGCCGCTCCCAGCTTAAAATAGCCTCCTCTTTCGGCATTTGGGTATTCTAAGCGTTCGAGCTCATTTCATTTCAAAGCTTTGGAATCCAACGAACGGACTTGATGAAAGAGCACAGTTTCTGTGATGGGGAGGCGACATCAATCTTTTTGCTTGGTGGCAGTCAAGTCCAGAATTGCCGTCAACTTTGGACTATAACAGAATATGCATATAGTGTTTTTTGTGGATTTGTTAGACTAGAAAAAAAGACGTGTTTCGTTTTAAAAACATTTGACGCATGCGTGTCAGGTGAGTGAAGAATCCAGGATACATTTTTTTTTTTTTTTTGGACAGAGGTCTCGCCCAGTCTTCTAACTTGCCTGTTCACAACATCCCGGCAATTACACAACAAATGGGGTGATGTCTGCTTTCCGCTGACTTCCCAAGGTGCCATACTGTTTTTTTTGAGAGCCTGTGGACATTACAGGACTGGAGATTAATACATAAATACAAGACATTAGAAAGGAACTCCAAAGTACTTCTGATTGATCATTAATCTGGTGAGTTATCGCACCTCCACTGAAAGGTCAAGCTGCAAACCCAGTGCCAATCTGTCAAAGACACACCACGCGCATCTTGTATCATCTCCCATGCTCTTATGTACGTGTTGCATTCACATTTTTGAAACTGACTCACTGTGAGTGATTTTTGCAGTTGAAGAGCTGTATTTTATATGGTGTACGACCATATAGTTGAGGGGTGATGGAATATCGGAGCGAGGAGGAGGGGGTGGGAAAACTTGATAAAGTTGGAAATGTAACTATGTAACCGTCAGACTTGAGTGTAAATGTGCTCACAGTGTGAACTATGAAATGTGAGAATAGCTTAATTCAAATTCTCAGTCGAAAAACGAACACAGTTTTCCAATGCCTGTGCACCCACTTAATATGCATTTATATAAATGATGCAAGAGCCCTTTGTTGCAAAGCCCGCAATAATGAACGCATGTGAATCCGGTTGTTGTTTCCTTTCGACCCTTCCATAGCCTCAACAATAATTACACCACATTGCTTTCCATGCATTAGAAGTAAGGCTGGTTCTGGTTCGGCTTAGTCGTTGCAATCTGGTTGCTTTCTCTCCCATTTTCCTCACTAAAAATTGGCTCATCAGCTCTTCTGGCTGGGAGCTGCCTCCTCCCTTTGTTCTGAGAGCAGCAGCGTTCCTGCTTGCTGGGGCACGAGCACCCTTCACTTTATAGGTAACTTTAGGTTAGTCCAGCAAGGCTGCGGGTCGTTGGCGTGTTACCGGGGACAAAAATCAACCAAAAACAACCGGGACAGCGGTTGAAACGGGCCCGGGTGCTGGGAATGGAATCGAGCCAACTGCGTGCGTAAGTGCGGGGATGCAATAAATAACTTTATAGCGCTGTAGGCCGCAGAGTCGGGGAGGTCGGGGGAATCCTCATTTTGATTTATGTGTTTAGTGTAGCTGTCACGAGCCGGCGAACGAAACCGTCCAACGTTTTTATTCCACTTTTAATAAGCGCTGTTATGCAGTCCAGCAAGGCCATTTCATTCCATTTCTGTTCAAGCCCTCGCCTACTGTATATATCCATTTTCGGTCCTCCCGGACTCCCGTTTGGATTAAGGGTTGTGTTTATCAAGTTTGTGTTCGGATTTTGTACCAGAATGGTGGGGCTTGTTCTTCATTGCTTTCTCAGTGATCGCCCTACCTTGTCGCATGTTAATATTTTTGTTTTGTAATTTGCCTTAAGTTGTTGTATTTGTTAGTTTCTATTGATAGAATAATAATTATTATTGTAATTAAAATAAAATGCATTATTATTATAATGATTATTATTACTGATATTGTATAGAACAATAACCTACCCAATACCGAAATAGGCCGTTCTTTATCACAAGACCAAGGGAACTTATGTTGCTATAACACGTATTACTGAAGAAATAGACCATTTAAATACTTGACCGTCAGGATCACGGTTTTATTCGTCAATTATTTTTTCTTCTTTTAAGATGCTTCAGATTTGAAATAAGATGCGCATTTATGGTTTTGAGAATTATTTTAATATTAATTAATATTATTTTAAAAAATATGTTTAAATACCCATCTCTCAGTAAACCCTTCAGGAAGGCCGAGGTTTCCCTTCTAAACGATTATAAATATAATGTTTAATTCAATATATGTTTAAAAAATCAATAGAAATAAGGGACTTTGGGATACAGCAAAAATATTTTTTCTTGGGGTCGAATGTCTCTCTCTGTACTCCTGAACATAATTTAAGGTTATCATGTCGGTCAACAGTGACCAACCATCAAATTGTCTTCGTGGTCAATTTCAATGAGGTCTGATGCTCTCTATTGGATTTTTGGCGACCCCGATTTGATTGTATCTCTCCCCTTTTCTGTTCTTCTAGTTACAGTTCCTTCCCGTTATTAAGAAGCTGAATCCTTGCATAAAATCAAAAAGTGATAAAGGACGAAATCTCGGTAAGTTACTCAATCTTTTTTCTTTTCTTTTTTTTTTTTTTTTTTTTTTTTTAACTGTAAAGTGTGACCGTGATTTATACCCTCTGGTAATGTGTTAAAGGAAGAGACTGTATATTTCCGTTCTTCGTTTTTTTTAAGTTTGTATTATTATTATTATTATTATAAATGTATATGTTTACTGATTCAAAAACAGCTTTGCAAATCCACATGCTATATTGAAATATGTTATAATTACAAAGTCATTGAATTTAAGTATTGCCTTTTATTATACAAAAAAAAAAAAAAACATTTTAATGTCATGACATTCAGTTTCAATATCATGCATGTTTGATTGTAAATAATGAATCATATGCATACTGAGGGAACAATCTCACACAATTCTACAGGCCCCAGTGTTGTAAATGTTTATGTCTGTGAAATCTGCATTGCAATGACAAAATAGTATGGGACAGGAATAGTATATGCATTTTGCGAAGTCTTTGAGAAATCGTGTGACACCTTAAATAATGGGATTGCAAACGGTGACTCGCAACTCACAGGGAGTCCTACGTTAGAATAACACTCACAACATGATTTCTTCATGTAAGTAAACATAAAACAACAAAAGCAACAGCTCATTAAATGTTTTGCCAAAAGGCTACTTGGGCTATTTGTTTGTTTTTTCAAAATACTACATTCATCTTGATTATAAAAACCCATACCTTATACATCCCCTCTCTTTTTCAAAAAATGTCCTACAGCTCTAATCAAAATTTTGATTTTATTGCAGCCTGTAAAACTGACTAAACACCCAAAGGATCATAACCCTTTTTAAAATATTGGCATTTATAAATATAGAAATAATACAAAACAAACAAAAATCAGTATACTCAATTTACAGTTTTAATATTTCTTTAATTTTCTAGTACCACAAACATGAATAGACAGTTCCTTTCAAACGAACTCATTGTTCATTTTAATTTCAAAACCATGGTCCTAGGAGGATCCGCTTGAGCCAGGACAGTGTGTGCGGAAGTTTTTTTTTTTTTTCCTTGCTCTCGAGAGGTACATCCATTGAAATAATGCGGTGAAGTTGTGGTTGTCTTTTTTGTATTCCACAGGAAAAGAGGGAACTACTAACATCCATAACCGCGCGTTTCAATATGCCCTCCTTAAATTAAAAAGCAACACGATTCCCAGTCCATGAAAACCGCCATGTCTTTATCCGAACTGTAAAATTCAACACTGTTACATAATGCTTACATCACAGCTGAAAGATGGCAAAATAGAACAGCACAAATAGTGTTTTCGATATGTCGTTGCTTCAGCCCACGTGTTAGTTAATTATTGCCCTTTTAAGTGGCTCCCCATTGGATCCGTTTAGCAAAGGTTGCAAAATAAGGAACAATACCGTTTAGTAAAAAGTTGCAGACACCTACATTTTTGCCTTGTGCTTTCCTCCCACACCGTTTGTGATGCTCTCTATTCAAGCACCAAGAAGAAATGCATCTTTTTAAAGTTGCCTGTTTACAGCTGCTTGTGTATGGTGGAAGTCATAAATCTTACGTAGCCATAAACGACGGGGGTAGTGTCCTGAATAATAAAAATAGAGAGAGAGAGAGCGAGAGAGAGAGAGGGGGAGAGAGAGAGAGTAAGAGAAAGTGAGAAAGAGGAAGACGTGGTGTTTGGCTCCAAGAGAGAGAAAGACCAGTATCTCTTGGACACTGTTTTTTTTTTTTTTTTTTTTTTGGTTTTCCATTTTGGTCTCGCGTTGATTTTTTTCCTCTTGTTTTCTTCTTGCATTTTTCTTCCATGCATTTTGTCCTGTGTGACAAAGTCCCATATAGCCTACAGTGAAAACAAAACTTGCTCGTGTATTTTTAAAGAAACGTACACTCGCCATCATTGCTAGTCGCAGGACTTGTGTGACCGGAACTCGGCTGAGCATATAAATATAAATATAAATATAAAATATCATTCCTTTTTGGTGATTTGTTTTCACACCCTCCCTCAGGTTTCAAGTCCGCCTGTTGTCTGTTCTCTTGTTCATATACCCCCACCACAGCGGTTTTTATTTTTGCACATATGACATTAAACTAGTTGGGTGTGTTGGCAAGGATGTGAATAAATATTCACAATACAGATAGAATGTTGTTTCTGCCTCAAGCTAGCAGCAAGCCGGCACTAAGAACGTATTTCCTGGTAATCTAATATTCACCGGTAGAGTAGGAGAGGGGAGAAATAAATGGGTCTTCCATACTATAGTTGCCTATAAAACAATGTTACCAGAGCCTAACACTTAAACCACTCAAGTGAATCAGATTCGAGAAAGAGAAAAAAAACGATAATCTTCCGCCATAGACCTTTATCTTGTCCCCAGCGCCTGCAATTAGCATAAGTTTTCGCTGGTGACGCTGTTTGATGGGGATTAACGCTTGCGACTCTCACATCCAACCAGCTCCGTTATTTCCAATAGCTGGAAAGGCCTGGTGTTGACTATATACAATAACCCAGCTAAAGACGAACAAATAATACAAGCAAACCCTGGGCCCTGACATGAGACGGGGAGATGCTACGGCGAGTCGGGAGCCCACCTCGGATTATGATGTTCAAATTTGTGAGGAAGAGGCGAGGGAAGATTGAAGGCGAAATCTGAGGCCATTGTTATCTGCAAGCAGGGCGTACCAGTCGACAGTGCGGCCAGAAGCAGCGCTGCCTGTCCATTTACAGCCCCCCTCGCATACCTCAGATCTTTCATGCTAGACCGTCTCCCCCTTTCGCGAAACGAGGGGAATCGTCCAGCAGCGCCCGCACTCTGGCGCGGGGGCAGCCGTGCTCGAGATACCCGGTGTATGACGCGCGCAGTCTATCCGGAATACCGAAACTGGTATGAGCTTTGGGCTTTTTTATTGATTGCAGCGTGGCCGAATGTGGAAAATATGATGCCTGCCCGTGCGTCTTTCGTCAGAGGCTAAGGTAAGCTGGTCTGAAATAGGCTATCAGTTTGTGAATGGCGGAATGTGTGTCCTAGTGATTTATGACCGTATGACTCCAAACGCGGTTCAATAAGAGTTCACAATGGTTTAAGCTTCCATCGAAGCTGGAGCTTTCTTTCTCTACGTCTGGATATATGCAGCATGAATTCTGTTATCTAGTCTCATTTTGGCTTTGTTACGTAACAAAGGAAATCATTTTTGCGGGGTGTTTGTTTTCATATATGCTTTGATTGGAAAGTATGCATTTATTTTCAAAACTGAGGTGATGTTTTTACGTGATTAAATTAATACCGTTTTTAAATATCAATATGAAACATACAAATTATTTTTTAACGATTCGCCAAATGTTTTCGATTGCCACCGAGATGTATTTTGATTTGATATTGAATTTGCACGTTCAAGGCCTATTCTCTCCTAATACAAAGACTGTGTGGGTGTCTCTAATGGAAACATTTATTTACCGTTTTCATTGGTTAAATGTTGTTAAATAATATGCAATCAAAGTTATGCCAGCTAGCATTTAGACATTTACAGATATACGAGGTAACTTATTTTCAATAGCTAAGGGGCGCTCTGTTCTGTCTGTTGTTTTTGTTGACGTTTGGGTTGGTCCCCCTACTACGTCCGCTTTCGACTCCTTAATTGTATTAGAGTTGAATTTACAGAAAAGTTGGTTATTGTGTTACCGTAACAAGAGGGCCAAGACATTACGTGTTCCATTTAATGTAACTGCGATATGATTTCATATATATTATGCCCGTTTTTATATCCCCCTCTTCCTCTCCCCTTTCTCTACCATGAACAATTCCTTAGAGTAAATGATTAGGATTCCGGCCGTCCTCTTCGAAGATAAATGACCGACATTTGTGACGTGTTGAGAGTTGATGTCCAAAAGCTGTAGCTCACATTCACGCTCTATATATATCAGAAACGCAGACTTCTTTATAGTCTTTACAGATTTATATTTAAATAACAAAATATTAATCTGGGCATTTAGGAAAGATCCATTTATGCATGGAAATACATTAAAAGCAATTATTATCTTTATCTGTCAAGATAAATTCATTATAGTCAATAGTCTATTTAACAAAGGATATTTTTTCCCTTTATTTATGAGTTAGCTTCTGCAATAATTTATCTATGAGCATTAGAGCTCAGATGATCTTATATTAGATGTTGGCCCAAGATTTAATTTAGGCATGTTTATGTCAGCTCCCATTCGCATTTTTGCCTTTTGTTTTATGAGACTACTATTATTTCAGGAAGATTAAAAAAAAATTGTAGACCACGAATGCCATTTTGTGGAACACTTGATTTTTTTTATATACTGTAAACACGATGATATAAACGATTTCTTCTTTTTCCTCTCTCTTTTTTTTTCTTTATCAATTTGATAGATCATTTTGATTTTTGATTTTCTCAACGGAGGTAAGCAAACACAATGGCATAAAACGCAATGCAAGACATTGTAAAACTAGTCTTCGATTAAACATTGTATCGCCTGCATTTGTCATGTGTATGTAGCCAACGAAATCTGGTACGGCAGATAAACACTACTTTGGGTGTTCCTGCAATTTTAGTGCATTTATGTATCATTTAAATGTAACTTAATTGTAACTATACACATAATTATTTTTAAATTCCCAGTTGTAATACATAATTTGGAGCGACTGGAGGAAGGACATAAAACTATGTCGAAAAATTATTTTCGCCCTCTGTGAATTGAACTTGCGAGTATCTTGACAAATGATAGCTATAGAAAAAAGCTCTCCTAAAACATCTTTAGCATCTCCCTCCTCTTTTTAATAACATTTACTACCCAGGCGAGTGGGAATAAATGCCAGGTGCTTGTAAGTGTTTGAGTGATCGTTTTCGCCCAGTCCTCTCAGCAACCTCAGCGCCAGGCTGCTATGTCTTGAGTTTTTTTTCCAGGGCTGATTATGTCCATTTTGGTCTAGCGACCATTATGAATAACACCAACCGATGCTTCCGGGGACCCCTTACTTTCAGCTTTCAGAGAGGACAGCAGCAAAGTTCAAGGCACGATGCCGGTTTTTCAGGTTTTTAATGTTGCCCAAATACGTTTGTTTGTAACTAGAGAAAGCCCTCTGGATGGC
The DNA here is from genome assembly GCA_032164185.1 of Moxostoma hubbsi. Taxonomy (NCBI): domain Eukaryota; kingdom Metazoa; phylum Chordata; class Actinopteri; order Cypriniformes; family Catostomidae; genus Moxostoma; species Moxostoma hubbsi. Next base: position 39,130,833 of record JAVLUX010000007.1, read on the forward strand.
CTCTGTGTCGGAGGCAAAAACACTGACATGTCCGTAAAAAATCACAGTCTTTGTTGTCCATGTTTCTTTTTCATTTTTAGTAACTCTTTGTTGTCAAGGATTTGCTTATTTCGCCAGATCGTTTTTTTCCTCAGTTTTGTTATAGATTATTTTCATTGCACATAAAGCTGAATACAACTTTAAATAAATAATAATATTTGATTTAATCTTTATTTTTTAAACAAGAGTAATGATAACTTTGAACATTCATTTATTGATTGATTTACATTCTGTGAAGGAATAATGACAAAGAAAAAAACAAAGATTTGGGACAGAGAGAAAAAATAATACATTATGATACTCAACAATAAAATGCAAAAGACAAAAAAAACAATGATTTGATCAAACATTGTGCTGGACTGTATGAATTGTTTGTTATTATGTGTGAAAGAGAGAAACAGAGAGGGGGAAAGAGAGAGAGCATCTGCAGACTGCGTTGTGGGAACATGCTATTCATGTCATGGTGTCTTTCAGTGCAGTAAGATGGATTTACCTCGCGCCCTTCTTATAATGTGCCTCTTATAACCTTTTAGGTCAGCTTCCAAGGGGCCATTGGAAAGAGACCGTCACGTGACATCTTGTGCCAATGTTCTTCCAGAAGGTCGTCAGGACCCTGGTAGCCGGTAACTCGACATTTGGAAATGCAGAAAACGACCTACTACGACAACTCAACACTTTTTGGAGGTTATTCGTACCAGGGGGCAAACGGGTTTGGCTATGATGCCCCGGCACCAACCTTCCAGAGCTCAGCGCATCTTGAGGGTGACTACCAAAGCTCTGCATGCTCCCTACAGTCGCTCGGCACCAGTGCACCCCCACAGCCTCAGCATGGCAAGACGAAAGAGCTTAATGGCAGCTGCATGCGGCCCAGCCTGCCACCTGAACACCACCCACCCCCCCAGGTTTCCCCACCTCAGAACCCTATAAATGTTGCTGCATCTAATGCCACCCAGCAGCCAGGTGGTAGCAGCAATGGTGGTGGGGCTGGCAGTGGGGGAACAGCCAAACCATCATCCAAGTCATCCACTCTAGCCCCAAACCCAGCCCTCACCAAGCAAATCTTTCCTTGGATGAAGGAGTCACGTCAGAACACCAAGCAAAAAAACAGCTCCCCCAGTGCAAGCTCTGTTAACGGTGTGTTTGCAAAACCCTCTTCTCTTCTCTTCTCTTCTCTTCTCTTCTCTTCTCTTCTCTTCTCTTCTCTTCTCTTCTCTTCTCTTCTCTTCTCTTCTCTTCTCTTCTCTTGCTGCCCTGCTTGACTGAGACAAATGTTGCCCAACACTCATTAACTTGAAATTATATTTTCGATTGGATATTTCACAGAGGATAGACTAATCAATTTCAATGTAATGTACAGTTAAAAAACGTTTCACAATAGTTATGATAACAACATTATACATCCTGAATGTTTCAAACCATCAAAGAGGCAGAAGATAAGAGTAAACACAGATTAATATTTTGATTTTAGATAAGAGCAATGCCACATCACATGTCATACATGGTTATTGTGTCCAGATAACAAAATATTTATCCAACAAGCCTCTGAATTTGTACATAAAGTCTCCTATCTTCTTTTTCCACTCTGTAAACTATTAAAAGACAAACCATGTTGAGAACACACCGTTGCCTAATGCACAGTGTGATTCTGGCCCTGGGCTTTAGTTGTAATGTGATTTACATACACAAGGTCAATGTTAGGGCATGCGTCTCTTAATAAATGCCAAAGTTATGAAGTGTTGACAACCAATATCAGGGGGATAAGTTTTTCATGGCCGGCTTTATTAGTGGCAACGATGCTTTCAATTTCTGTGTGGAGTAATTATGTTTTATTTCATTCTCACCCCAGCGGAGAGCAGCGGTGGTGAGAAAAGCCCTCCGGGTTCAGCAGCTTCAAAGAGAGCACGCACGGCTTACACCAGCGCACAGCTGGTGGAGCTTGAGAAGGAGTTTCACTTCAACCGATACCTGTGCCGGCCACGGCGTGTGGAAATGGCCAATCTGCTCAATCTTAGTGAACGGCAGATCAAGATTTGGTTCCAGAACAGGCGGATGAAGTACAAAAAAGATCAAAAGTCAAAAGGCATGGGCTCCTCCTCAGGTGGGCCATCCCCAACAGGAAGTCCCCCTCTTCCGATGCAGTCTTCAGCTAGTTTCATGAACTCCATGCACTCGATGGGCAGTTATGATGCTCCATCCCCGCCATCTTTCAACAAGCCCCATCAAAATGCATATGCCATGTCAACAGCCTATCAGAACCCAATGAAGGGTTGCCCACCACAACAAAAGTATGGAAACACTGCTCCGGATTATGACCCACATGGGCTACAGAGTAACAGTGGCACCTACGGGACACCAAACATGCAGGGTAGCCCTGTGTATGTAGGAGGCAGCTATGTTGATGCCATGCCTGCCACTGGGCCTTCTATGTATGGCCTCAATCACCTACCACACCACCAGTCGGCTAGTTTGGACTACAATGGAGCCACACAGATGTCTGCGAACCAGCACCATGGACCGTGTGACCCACATCCGACATACACGGATCTGTCTGCGCACCATCCTTCTCAGGGTAGAATCCAAGAAGCACCCAAGTTGACTCATCTGTAGCAGGTTTGGACATAAAAAAAGAAAGAAAAAATTAAAGGAAGACAAACAAAATAGACTAACCCATGGGGCGATGCAATGGGGTTGAATAAGATGATCCAGTGGTTTCTTGCCATAATTAGAAGACCAATTTGTGTCAATGTTGTCCTTTCTTTCATATGTGAACATACCAATTTTACACGAATTTAGAATCCATAGGTCTAAATACCCCTTTAAAGTGAAAAGCTTCATGATACGTGCATAAAAATGGCTAGTTTATGCCAAGGAATAGATTTTCTAGCTGTATGACCTCATTACATCATTGTAAACGTTTTTTGTATTTTCTTCAGCATTGTTGCTGCATTCTTCACACTTAGGTCCTTTAAAGGCTGGTATGGTATAGCCTACATTTCAAGTTACTGCAGGTGCAAGAAAACCACTGGATTGTTTTCGTCCACTACCCTTATTTTACATACCTCTTCTTTTTAAACATCTAACTAAACAGTCAGTCTCCTATGAACTTGTTCCCCAAACAACAGCAAACTGTGCCTTTTCTTTAGCAAGACACAGTGATCAAGATATTCACCTCTTTATCTGTTTTAAAGGGTTCAAGTCAGTTCAAACTATGCTCCCGACCCCTATTATTTATAAGTACGTATAAATTTGTAATGGCTTTGAAACAGGGTAAAAAAAAAAAAAATAGTTGAGAATTCTAGTAAATTCAAGCCCCTCCCCCTCCCTCTCCTCATACAATTTTCCCAGTTCTCTATCCTTCCCAAGCTTTGGGTTCGCCAACAATAGTCTAAACTAATACGGAAGGCCCATATTTTATCATGTCTTGACTTAACGTGGAAACAGGGTATATTTGAACAAAAATGCATGTCCGGGAAACCGAGCTACGGCGCAGTTTACGCCTACTACGCTCTCGTCTGGGCATCATTGTTGCACTTAGTTTACATTTAATGGGTGAGGAAGAAAAATAAATCTTATTTTGAATCGGAAGGCCTTCAATCAGCGTCTTTCGCTAAGTGTGTTCAAGTGAACATTCATAAATATATATTTATTTGTTATAGCCAGTTTAAATACTTTCTTTTTTGTATTATTTATCCCCATGTATTTATATCGATAAAATGTACTTTTTTTTAGTATCTACCTGTTATAAAAAAAGACGTTGTGTTCTTGTCATTGTAACAAATTAATTTTTAGTTCTTGTATTTTAGAGATATGTAGGTTTATGTTACCCTTGTATAAATAATGTCTTGACTTGTACAGGGGGCGCAAGAACGGAATCAAACCGTTCCTGCATAGTCGAGAATTAGCGATTATAGCGAAACATTTTGAGAACTTCATTTGTCCTTTGTAACTACTTTTATTTCCTTGTTAAGAGTTGGTTGTTGAACAATTCTTTAATAAAATTTTATGTTATTCATTTCACTCTAGAGATTCATGAGTTTACCGAGGTTGTGGGGGTGGGGCATGGCTGAGTCTGCAATGGTCACATGGTGCGAGTCCAATAGAATTGCTGAACACCATTTACTGTTTATAAGATTAAAATATATGATTGCAAATAATTCCAAGAATGAAGCGGAGATGTAAAATATGACATATACATATCTTTGTTAAACTCGGTATGGTTTCAGATTTGGTTATGAGCAACTAAAACGAATGATTTACTTATAAACAACAGAGATGTTACATGTGGAAACGTGTTTATTCATAACAACAATAATAACCACATAATATCAAATTATAAGAAGAAAAAAAAAAACCCCGACAGGATTTAACCACTAATTTTCCAAACTATACAAAACAGTTTGCAATTACGGTCTCAGTAGCATATGTGAATTTTGTATCAAATTAAACATTACAAACTGTTAACATCTATGCTGCCTTGATGTATCAAAATAGCCCATGCAAAAACACAAGCGTTATCATCACAGATAGTCCTCACCAAGCAAGCTTGCTTATTGCTGTATATTCAAAATACAGTGGAAAAATCTCATTATATCATGCAGTGTACAAACATGAGGTATTACACAGTCTAATGTAGTAAACAAATGTCATGCATTCCTGGAAGAATTCATTTTTAGGTATTAGATAGATAGATGGATGGATGGATGGATGGATGGATGGATGGATAGATAGATAGATAGATAGATAGATAGATAGATAGATAGATAGATAGATAGATAGATAGATAGATAGATAGATAGATAGATAGATAGATCTTAAAAAAATATTAAAACCACTGTCCTCGGATAATACACATCCCTTTGTTAAGTCCCAGAACATCATCATTATTATTTTCTAGTGAAAAACATCCAGATGCAAAAATAAAAATAAAATCACTTGTTCATCAATTGTTCATGTAAGTACCGAGCGAAATATAAACACATAAAAACACTCAAACAAGAAATAAAAAAGAGATTATCATTGCGTCCCAGTGTCTCGCAGTCAACTCTGTTCTGAAGTGGAGAAGGGCCTTGTAGATTGACCTTTTCCCAAAGTGCCCACGGCCTACAGCGGGCTTTGTATTTGCCTTATAATGCCAAAACACCCACACACGGTTATAGCTGGTTCCATTTTTCTTTTAGGCATGAAAAAAAAAGACAAAACGGACCTCGTGTTTTACAAATCCGAACTAATGTTGTGAAGTTTATCACAGCGTGCCAACTGCAACACAGTTTAGTTGTTACATCTGTCGTGCATAATCCTGTCAATACGACGCGCCAATAGAATGTATCCATTGCTGTAAAACTTAATTCTGGAAAAATCCACAAATCTGCAGAATAATGGGGGTTTTCTTTGTTGTGATCTTGAAGGAAAAAAGGCGAATTCTTGAGGGTGGCTGCTGTCAAGCGTTTTGCCGGCGAAAAGATTGATCACCCTTGCTGCCTCTCCACTCCTGCTCTAAAAATATCTACCCCCCTTTCCTATTCGTTTTCAACTTTGACGCAACCAATTTAGTCCAGTTTTTCATCAACTAAAATTATATTGTTGGTTACTTCGTCCAATCAGCAAAGAAAGGCATTTATAAACGAACACACGGAATTGGTGAGAATTTCTAGTCGTAAACGCGACCTCACGAGTCACGATTAACTTTGGCTATTCAAAATTTTTTAACAAACTAAGTCTCTCTCTCTCTCTCTCTCTCTCTCTCTCTCTCTCTCTCTCTCTCTCACACACACACACACACACACGCGCGCACGCGCGCACACGACTCTTATTCGTACTGTATCATATTTAAATTAATCTGAAACCTCGTTGAACTTGAAAATAAGTTAAAAAAAAATATCCAAATAGAATAATTCTCAAACCTGGATTTCAATGCAAATATTCGTGCGTTAAGGTCCTGTGGTTTCAGCAATCCTTCAGAGGCTGAATAAAAATCTAGGTAAACTTTGCCGAATAGGAGATTCCCATCCATTACCGCACAAATATGGCAGACAATCTTTCTATCACTCTTGCGCATCCTTATTTATGCGCTTGATAAAAAGAAAATTTCTATAGCTACATCTCTTGTCTGTTACTCTTGTCAAAACTTTAAAGATTAATGACTCTTGATTGTATATACGCAAGAAACCATACTGTGGACGTGCTTATTAAGCTAGGCCTGTGGATTACATCACTGCATTTGGATGGTTATTGTCTAGCATCAGAGGCCCTCACTTTACCTCTCAAGACAAACAGGAGTCTGAGCACAATGACCTCAGGAGTTTTTTTTAATTATTATTATTTCATACGTGCAAGACATGAATTATAATTGTTGAATTTTTTTTATGAATTCAGACAAATATTGCTTTCTTTTGCCACCAGGCCACGAATTTCGATTGGCTGAGATGAGTCATGTGACCAGGAATTGGATGCAATTTCACCCATAGTCTTCGGTTTAGTAGACCCCGGTCCCCATACGCTAGTAATATCACCAATATACACAATTATTAAAGCCCGCAAATGCAGTCATAGCAGGAACGCAAAATAAATTCTAGCGTTTTGGATGTTATTTTTTGCGTATGTTGGTGTCGCTGGACGCCCTTCTTGCCCAGGCGAAGCGATGAATTTTGAATTTGAGAGGGAGATTGGGTTCATCAACAGCCAGCCTTCCCTTGCAGAGTGCCTGACGTCTTTCCCCGCTGTCCTGGAGTCATTTCAAACTTCATCAATCAAGGACTCGACAGCAATTCCACCTCCTTTCGAGCACACCATCCCTAGTCTGAGTCCCTGCACAGGCAACCAGGCGCGACCAAGGAGCCAAAAGCGAACAGCCTCCAATGGCCTCCAGCTCCGGACACAAACAGCACCGACGACGCTGCACCAGCAAGGCCCGGCCCCGCTGTCGGGCAGCGCAGCCCTAGCTCATGAGTTTCCATGGATGAAAGAGAAAAAGTCCTCGAAGAAGTGCCCCAAGACCGCAGCCACTGCAGCAGCAGCCTCTCCCTCTCAGGCATCCTCCGGTTACACAACCGCGGGATTGGATTCCCCGACGGGTACGTTTATCAAAGCAGAGGACGTGTTTGTTCTACATTTCTTCATTTTTGACATTTTCCGTTGAATGGCTCATGAACCGAATAGATGTCAATATTATTTAGCTAGAACTAAAATTCCGTTACACTTATTGACTTCTATTGGGAACAGATTTAATATGATGTGATATTTCATGCTTCGAGATATCTACGCAAGTATTATTGTCCAGCCGCAACTATGTTCTTTGTCCAGTTTATGAGTGATATACAAGGAGCATATCCTAATTGACATGGACTTGTCTATTCAACTTTGTCTATTTAGGAATACTTGTATGATTTCATCTCATGTCCACATTTCAAGCACCATTAAGCGTGCATGAATGGTGTGTATAATCCGTGCTATTTGTATTTTTTTTAAAGAACCATCCCATTGCCATAATGTCTTTAGCACATAACAGACACCCCATTTCTTGGCATATATACAAAACTGTACACATTCTGGGAGATTAAGTTGCAGACTTTCTTGATCTGGTATAACGATTTAATTGCATTTTATGTCAGCTGAGACTCAATATTTATTCTCAACCATGCCTCATGGTTTAGGTAGCCATTTTGGATATCAGTATATATTGTGGAAGCTGTGGACCAAAAGAAAACGAGGAGCTTGCTGAAATAACGCAAGTACATCAACACATGCCTAACCACTGCATTCATTGCGACATAGCTAAACAACAGGGCTTCTACACACTGGTATTTTATTGTCGTCTGGACAAGTTCTCACATGAAGTTCGATGACTTCGCCTTTTATATGGGACTTATGCGTGTTGTTTTGATTCTTGCAGAAGCTCAAGGTGGACTGGATAATGGTAGCGGTTCACGAAGGCTGAGGACCGCATACACCAACACGCAGCTACTTGAACTGGAGAAGGAGTTCCACTTTAATAAATACCTCTGTCGGCCACGACGCGTTGAAATTGCAGCACTTTTGGATCTAACCGAGCGCCAAGTCAAAGTGTGGTTTCAAAACCGACGCATGAAGCACAAACGGCAAACTACGCACCACCGGGATGGGCAAGAAGGCGAACACAGCGGTTTCGAGCCCGTTGAAGGAACCGACGCTGCTTCACCTTACTCGAGCCAATCTTTGGATGTATCTGGTTCTGGCTCTGGTTCGACGGCAGCTTCAGAGAGTGATACATGTCAAACAACTGCTTCCTACACGAACACTGTGGACAAAAGCCAGCCCACGCCTGAGGAGGGCCAGGCGAACCTGCCGGAGCCTACATCTGTTCCTGACACAGCGGTTCACTCCCCCCCGTATCCAACGCCTACTGCAGATAACCCCACCACAATGGGTGAGGGCCGTGCAGCTGGGCCGGAGCATTCGTTCACAGAGCCGCAGGATGCCACCTCTCTACCCGATTTGAATTTCTTTTCGACGGACTCCTGCTTACACATTTCGGACGCTTTATCGCCGAGTTTGCAGAGCTCACTGGACAGTCCCGTTGACTTCTCAGAGGAAGATTTTGACTTGTTTACGAGCACCCTTTGTACAATAGATTTGCAGCATTTACAGTTCTGAACGACAGTAATGATATCAAAAGCATACAAGAACAATCGAACTCAAATTTATAACAATGTCATAAATGCTTCTCGACCGCAACATTCCTAAATTAAGACAGAGGGGGGGAAAACAGAGTGAAGTTTCATGTATTTTATTGCCTTTTCATTCTTGGATTTTAGTCTACTAACAGTTGAATGGTTGCGGACTTTCACAGTGAAACTCAATCATTGGAATCTCAGGAATTGCGCAGACATAAGGGTAGTTCAACTGCTTTTAGGAATTCTCTCAAGACGGGCGTTGTCCCAGTTGAAAAATTTACGACCTAGTATATTTATTGAGATTCTTTAATAGTAAAAATTTAAATTTATTTATTGTACGTTATTTTCATAGTTGAAATATTAAAATAAAAAATACAAAAACATTATGGTTGAGCGAGAGTGATTGATTTAATACGATCTGTTGAATTGTTTCTTTTGATATTTGAATAGTATGATAAATAATGCTATTTTAATATAGGCTTAGAAAAGACACCTTCATTTTAGAAATATATATTTTTTTGTTATTTTGCCTGGCTATTGATGTTGCACAGTGATGAAATATGTAATTCCCAGTTTGGATGAATTTCTGAGGTACATTATATATTACGAGTAGTGCGCAAAGATTATTGATATTATTATTAATATTCACATCGTTATATTTTCTGACGGCAAGTTTGACAATTATCGTTTGCCAGATGATGTACAGTTATACATTGGTGTTATTAGTATTCGTTGAGAAAAGAGACGGAAAAATAACAGTCTCAAGAAAAAAAGAACAAGTCACAAACTTACAGTATCAAATGCTAAATATATGTTCAAAACACTGGGGATCAACCAACCTTTTTTAACGACTTGCAGCAAGAACATTCACATCAAGAGCAATCATAAGTAAAACTAAATATCCTTACTAAATGGGCTTTGGTAGACTACATAGCAGCAACCCCCCTTTGATGACATGAGACATAAAAATCTAAAGCGCGAATATTATTTATATTTGCTCTCAAAATAGAAGTGAATGTTTATACGGGAAGGGTCGTTGAAAATGGGCCGAGATGAGCTGCAGGAAGGTCAAGCGGTTGCACTCGCCCTGATGCAAAATGGCGCTGGAAACACAATGAAGGATATGAACAATAAAGCGGCAGCCATTATGGATAGTTCGGGCTCCAGCTGAGAGCGGGGTGTTCCGAGCTGGCTAGTTGTCAGATGAAACCATTAGTTTAGAAATTCATATTTAAGCATAGCCTATTTAATGCTTAAAGAGCGGTATCAATTTTTAAGGCTATTTTATTTTTATTTTGCACGTTATTCATTTTGGACACCTTATATGTAACAGCTGGATCTGTCCCAAGCACTGAAACAGGAGAAGATCATATTAATAATAGCAATAACGTACACTACAGCATTAACTACAGCAAAACGAACACATCATAATTATAATAATAATAACAATAATAACAATATTAACAACAACAACCACAATAATACTAATACTAGCCTAATAATAATACAAATATCAGTAAGAAAATTAAGTTAAGACATTAAGCCAATATATACTGCAAAAGGCAATTTTTCGACATTTTTTGCCCATCGGAAAAACACATACCGCATGGGGTACTGAGGCCTAGGGGGGAACTTGAAATATTTCGATTATGGTTTGTTAAACCTATAAAGTAGAAATTGTGACTTAAAATATTATGGCTGTCAAAAGGCTCAAATCACATCAGTTTTGTTGTTAACGTTACTTTTTTTTTTTTAAAGGAAAGGCCCTATTCTATTATTTTCATTCCCCATCCGCCTGACCCAGATACAATGTCTGCAGGAACAGGCACTTAGCATTCATTTTATATATTTGACTGAACCTTTTTTGTTTATTTACAAGAGCAGTATCAGGTTATGCTTCCAGTGTGTGTGTGTGTGTGTGTGTGTGTGTGTGTGTGTGTGTGTGTGGCCAGGATTGGGTGGTTTACAAGGACATTTGTTTTGGGTTACAAATGGATAATTACAAGGGTACTATGTTATAAACGTGGTTTATGAGGACATTTCTAGTGTCCCCATAATTCAAATCGCTTAAAAATCATACTAAAGGAGGTTATTTTTTTATGTAAAAATGCAGAAAGTTTTTTTGTGAGGGTTAGGGGATAAAATCTATAGTTCACACAGCATAAAAATCATTATGTCTATGGAGAGTCTTCATAATGATAGCTCCACTAACGTGTGTGTGTGTGTGTGTGTGTGTGTGTGAGAGAGAGAGAGAGAGAGAGAGAGAGAGAGAGAGAGAGAGAGAGAGAGAGAGAGAGAGAGAGAGAGAGAGACAGACAGACAGACAGACAGACAGACAGACAGACAGAGAGAGAGAATCAGGTCCTCTGCTCATATTACTGACATGGTGGATCTGGTCACCCTACAAAGAACAATACTACAATGACAGCTGAGAGTTTAACTCTATGTGTACAAGAGCCAAACACTCAGTCAATACACACCTCACACGCATTCATCAGCCCAGCAATTCTTTTATGTGGAAAAAGTGCAGTAATCAAATGCTGACAGATTGATTGGGCATTGAAAAAATAAGGATGCTATCCAAATGCTATATAACAGTAAATGATTTACTGTTGTATCAAGGGTAGGAGAGAAATAGATGGATGGATGGATGGATGGATAAATTAATATGAAGACAGATGTCTCTTTTGCTGATCAGTAAAAATTAGTCAATTTTAAGTGGTCAAATATGATTTCCATTATTCAGCTATTTCTTGTTTAGACCCTGGTTTGGGATTTCTTATTTTCCTGGTACCAACATGTACAGGGCTGGTTCTCTCTCTCATTCCAGCTATCTGGCCTACTTTTGTTTAATTCACCGGAGACAGGTGATACAAAGACTTTACATATCAACATATATCCAAACAAGACAAACAACTTATACCTTGCCCTAAGGCCACACAAGTTTAGTAAATATTTGAAAAACCCTCTGGTGGTGATTTTTTATTTTTTACATTAGCCTGATAACTTGAGGTGTGGCTGCTGGGTCAAGTTTTATCTCTGCCTCTAAGCTTTGCTTGGTGGTCTGCCAGCTCTTACACGCTTATCAGTTTGCCTCTTTCTCAGTCTCCCTCCAATGTAATCAGGGAACTGTTTATATATTTTACAGAGCAGAGAGCAACAGCCTTGGCAAGGCTTCCTCTCTGGGCCAATGAAGTCTAAAATAAGAAGAGATGTGGTGGTGTAAGGATTTTCTCATATGAGAAAATGGGCAAATGTTTACAGAGGTGCATCCTGGGTAATGCTATGCTTAAAGCAGTGGAGAGACTGGCCAAGATTAAAGTGGAAAAGTCTCCTTCCATTTCAGTCAAACCACTATAGAGGCACAGTTTAAGCAGTTGAGAAAGTACTTATTCGTTAAACAAGGAAAATAACAATGGTAACAACAAAACAGTATTTATGCTTATTTTAAAATGGCCTAATAAGGGTCAGCTGTATAAAAATAATGTATTGGATATATAATGTTTGTAATGGGCTCTCATTTTAGTTAATCTTATATTAATTTGTTTAGTAAACTTTGTTCATGAAATTCGGATTAATATACAACTACTGGCAGTAAGTAATATGTAGAGAAAATGATGCATCATACTATAAAGATAAACCAGAGTGGTAACTGGCAATACAAAACGGGCTCCAAGCATGTTAACATAACAAGATGCCCCTCTTGGTGCTCTGAAGGCAAAAAAAAAATCTGAGCAAATATAAATCCAGTTGGAACCTCTCCTGTGATATTTAAAGGGATAGTTCACCCAAAAATGAAAATGCTCTCATCATTTACTCACCTTTATGCGATCCCAGATTGTTATGACTTTCTTTATTCTGCAGAACATAAACAAAGATTTTTAGAAGAATATCTATGCAAATGGGGTCCCACACTTTCAAGCTCCATAAAGCACATAAAGGCAGCATATTTTCTGAAGCGATATAATCGATTTTGGGTAAGAACAGACCAAAATGTAACACATTTTTTACTATATATTTTGCAGTTGCAGTCTCTAGTCACAATTGACTTCAAACTAGATTAAACTTCCTAGTGCTTGATGCATGGGCAGAGTATTTTCTTAAATGATTATAAATCATTACTAAACTAATCTTTGGGGAGTAAACCATTAAAGGCATTGTATGGACCAACAGAACTGAGATATTCTTCTAAAGATCTTTGTTGTGCTCTGCGGAAGAAAGAAAGTGGGATATATATATATATTAGTATACAAGTATAATATAAGTATTATATTATATTGCAAATTAAGTGCAAAAATTAGCAAAATTATTTCACACATGTAAACAAAAGACTGATTACAAGCTGGTCCTGAAAAAAATATTTAAGAAATGACAATAATGCCAATTGGGCATGTGCACAAGTTTAATTTTGACTCTGTGCTTGTGCATGGCTGGAAGGAAGTGGCTTGAGTGTTTTGACTACGTTCACCAAAATTCAATCAGATCCATTTAATGATTCAGTGACCATTTCTGGTGAAGCCACCTGTTAACGTCTTGTGTGAAATGAGTTTGTCACTAAATCAACAACCGAAATATTTTTTAATCCTACAGACCTACAAAGGGACTTTAGTAGAGTTTTTATGCATTATAAGAACAAAACAAATACAACAAATCCATCATTTGTACTCTGTATAAGTTTAGCTTGTAAAAGTGTGGGGGACCGAATCACCTTATTGAAATAGTGTGGGGGACGTGTCCCCCACGTCCCCCCTGGCTGCTACACCCTTGGATTTAACTCATAAATTAGCAGAACATGTACAGCATGCTACCTTAACACATTTTAAAACTGAAGTTGAGAGCAAAAGCTTAATATAATAACATTTATTTCATGTCCAGCAAGATATTGTTTATTGTTAATACAGACAGACTATGTTTGTAACATTCCTTTAAGGCAAGTCAGTCCACTCAGCAGCCATCTTGATAGCGCCCCAAGGCAGCTATTTTCAATGAAGGTACCTTAATAGTCATACGAATTACAGCTCCTATCTACTTGAATGGGAAAAGACTGAGATCTCTAAAATTAAATATTATGTGTCAAAAACATCAGCTTCTTTAGCTAAAAACCCACATATTTAAGGCTGGTCCAGCTACTGAGAACGAACAACCTCTCTATCAAAAAAGTGACCAGCTTTTTTAACTGAAATGCAGAACATCTATTCCAGCTGCCATTTTCCTTCATACACAGTCTCTACATTCTGTTAAGTAACACACTATTAATAACACAAATAATAACATTAAAGGAATATTCCGGGTTCAATACAAGTTAAGCTCAATCGTCAGCATTTGTGGCATAATATTGATTACCAATGAAATTGTTGTCCCTCCTTTTCTTTTAAAAAAAGCTAAATTTGAAGTTACAGTGAGGCACTTACAATGGAAGTGAATGGGGCCAATTTTTTTGATTAAAGGCAGAAATGTGAAGATTATAATTTTATAAAATTATATTGTCATGGCAATGAAATTGTAAAATTTGCAATAACTGTACATGATAAGGTAAGTAAGTGATTTTATCACACAAAAATCATGTTAACATGCATATTGTTTATGTCTTGTGGCTATGTTTTAACATTTACGAATTGGCCCCATTATCTTCCACTGTAAGTGCCTCACTGTAACCTAGAATTTAGTTGTTTTTTTTTTAAGAAAAGGAGGGACAAGTCAAAATGTATTTTTGTGATAATCAATATTATGACACAAATGCTGTTGATTGAGCATTTTTAACATGTACTGAATCTGGAATATTCCTTTAACACATGTCATTATATGCTTAACAGTTAATTAGCTAATGTTCATTCAGATAGATAGAAATGTGATGGTATTTTCACATGCATGTTCAAAGGTCCACTAAAATAGTCTGCATGTGAAAACGATTATATTTTGCATTCTTCTGTAATTTAATACAAATATATTCATTATAAATTATACAATCAGCATAAAGAAATACACAAAAAGTGGATGCATTTCAGAATTTCTTATCTGTCCTCATTTAGCTTTAATGACAACATGCACTTGAGCTAGCATGGACTCAACAAGTTGTCTGAAAATGTTTAAAACTTGATGATTCATGTTATCCCAGAACGATTTGAATGTTCCAAAAATCATCTTGTATGCTTGAGTGGAAGCAAATAAATCTGACCTTTTGTACAAATGAATTAACATGTCAAATTAAACAAATAAAAGTTCTGACATAAAATGAAAAAGAAATGCATAAGATTCGGCACTATTTCTTATTCAATATTCAAATGCTGGGATAACATAAATAGGCTTTGAACAACTTTAAACAACTTCTGGAGTCCATGCCAGTCTGAGTGTGTGCTGTCAGTATCAAGCAGACGGAAACAAACCAAAAACATCAATTCTGAAACGAATGTAAATGTATCAACCATTTACGCAAATTGTTATGCTGATAATATAATTTGTATCATTTCTTTGTAGTAAATCATAAAAGAGTGCAAAACAACAGCAATTTCACTTTTTTCAAATTTCTGTTGAGCTGTACAAGGTTCAAAACAAGTTACACTCAATCAACAGAATTTGTGGCATAGTGTGGATTACCACAAACATTTTCCATAATTTAAAAAAAAAAAAAAAAAAAAAAAAAAAAAAAAAATCTGGGTTACAGTGAGACACTTACAATGGATGTGAATGGGGCCAATTCGTAAACATTAAAATACTTCCTCTTTCAAAAGTATTGACACAAGTTGTAAACAATATGCGCATTATTAACATGACTTTAGTGCGATATTACTTTCTAACTTTTCTGTGTAAATTTATATCCAATTTTACTTATATCTTATCAACTTATATTTAATTTTCCATGTCATAATGCCATTAACCCTAAAACTACCTCAATAAATGGCAATGTAAACAACTTTAAAGTTCAAATTATAAACAGGATTTAACAGATTTAATGTTAGTGCTTTTATATATACTGTATATATATATATATATATATATATATATATATATATATATATATATATATATATATATATATATATACACACACACACACACAGGGTTTGGAGGGTTACTTTTGAAATGTATTCCACTACAGATTACAGAATACATGCTGTAAAATGTAATTTGTAAAGTATTCCATTAGATTACTCAAGGTCAGTAACATATTCTAAATACTTTGGATTACTTCTTCAGCACTGGTAGATTTTTTTCACTTGTTTTGACTATAAAACTCTTCCAGTACAGGATTTTTAGATATTTTTACAGGAAAACAACACAAAAATTATTATCAAGAATACAATTTTTGCCCTAATATCAAAGTTCTTACTAGAAAAAATAAATTATGATCCAATGTGAATTTTCTTGATAAAAAAAATATGATTGTGTCTGGTAACATGGGCATGTAAAATGGCTAGAAATAGCATTTAGGCTTAGCATAAAGCTGACAATTTTATTTCTTCTGCTCCAAACTTACTTCAAACGTACTTCTCTGCCCGTATGAATGTAACACATCATAAGAAAGTGTTTCAACGCTGTTCAAACGCACTTTGGATCACATAATTTATATGTAAAGGACTAAAAGGACTAAATATTAAATGAAACAAATACAATCAAATGAAAAGTAATGTCTTCAGTAATCAAAATACTTGTGTATATATATATATATATATATATATATATATATATATATATATACATTAAAATAGCTTGATTATTTGATTATTCATATACATTTAGGTCTTATCACTAACATGAGTTAAAATACTGACAAATACTGAAAGAAACTGGACTAGAATACAAAGGAAAGATATGAAGCAAATGTTATTTTAGCTAGATAAAGCTTCCACACAGCCTAAAGTGTTGTGACCTGTTTTATGAATGTACATTAAACTGCTTTTCATACTTAAATGGCTGAAATAAAAGCTATCGATATAAATACACACAAATCTAACTAAAGCATTACCCAAGTAGCTCGTTAAACAGAATGAGTGTGAAGCTAAGATGACATTAACAGATAGCTAAAGTGATTGCCAAATAGCATGCAGGCCAATACAATAAATCAATTTTAATCCAGAAACATAATGGTTTGCATTACCATTTACTTTTATCACTCACTATATCTAAACAAATACTGGACACACAGTTGTGATAGCTCGAAACCTTAAGTGAAGGTGCTAATATTTGGATAAAACTTGGCAGCATACTTCAAGGTCTAACGTCTTTGGACAGAGGAACTGTAGAATAGTGTGTGTGGGTTTCTGTGATAGACAGGTCTTACTCTTTTCATGTCTTGTCCCTGCTTAAACAATGCAAATTATTCCTTCAGGATGTTAACATTAGCATTGCACCAAGAAAGACCACTGGAAAACATTGCATGTATAGTTTTCAAAAGGTTTTCAAAGTAAGATGAGCAAAAAATAAACGCAAGCTGCAAGGAATGGGAATCCCTGTATATTTGTTCAAGGTTTTGTTTGACTTCCTGCACATGCTTGTTGGGTCGTAATCTGGGGGAATTTTGTTAATCAGAAATTTTGTGTTTTAATGTGCATTCACTTTCCAATGATCCAGAAAATAATGTAAAAAGTCATTATTTTACAGGCAATTGCAAGCAATTAAAAACCAACCAATTGAAATCAGATACCAAAAAAAAACAAAAAACAAATCTCAGGCATGAGGTTTGCTCATCAACCAATATTATTGACACTATATGCAGATTACTAAAGCTAACATGACTTTTCTTCAAAACATTTACTGTGATTAATCAGACAAAAGTTGCAGTAACGTTTCTGTGGTACTTGAAACTTGGACAGGGAATAAAGTCCTTGAGTGGAAAAATTACACAAGCGTTTGGAGAGTAGCATGATACTGTATGACGGTGCTGGAGTCTATGGCATGCTGATCCCCCATCAACAGCTGTAACACTTAGTAAAAGGCAAAAGTATTGGCTCTTGTGCAATGGCTTGAAGCACACCCCTCACAGCTGTCCATATCAGCTCAGAGGGTGAGGGGGCATTCACTAACACTTGTACAGTATATAACAGCAACAAATCTTTACCCTTAACCCTGCCAACAACGGAATGTGTTGACAATACCTTGGAGCTATCGTGTTCTCTTGTATTGCTTAAGTAGATGAGATGACAGCTTCAAGTCAGCCAAACATGAACTGTACCTACCCAGGACTATGTGACATACCAATGCAGCTCCCAGACCAAAATAGTTGTGTAGTGCATGATATTTTCAATAAAAAGTCTTTGCACTGATTCATATAGGAATATATATATATATATATATATATATATATATATATATATATATATATATATATATATACTGAGGCTAGTTGTCACACCAATTTACTCCAATTTTCGTCCATCCCTCTATCTATCTATCTATCTATCTATCTATCTATCTATCTATCTATCTATCTATCTATCTATCTATCTATCTATCTATCTATCTATCTATCTATCTATCTATCTATCTATCTACCTACCTGTCTGTCTGTCTGTCTGTCTGTCTGTCTGTCTATCGATCGATCGATCGATCGATCTATCATCTTTATTTCTGTCTGTCTATTGAACCTGCATGATTTAGATAAGAATCTCTTATATATGGCCATAATGAGGTTTTTAAAACGGAACTTGTGCTTTCTTCAATTTTCAAAGAGTTTGACAAGTGTATGGAATTAATGCAATCGTCAGTCTCTTTTAAAATGTAGGAAATTGAATATCCACTGAGAAATCCTATCGTATTCCATGGCTTTCCGCTCACACAGCCCACATATACAGTAAAGAGGTAATGAACAATATACCCAATGCCATGTGACCTCCTGAAAGCTTTAGCAGAGTGCTTTAACTCACAGTAAGTACACATTATACTTGGTTATCATATCTAGCTGCCTACAACATGTAGAATTAATTTCAGTTTTGCCTTGTTGAGCCAGATTCCCAATCAAACAAAATAAAATATACTTCAAGGCTATTTAGTGATGTTATAAAATTTGTATATGATTTGAAGTGACTCAAAAAGATCAGTGTATCCTTTCATGATATTCTCTTTTAAATACTGTCTATTCAAATAACTAAATACTTGTCAAATTTCAAACAAAATGTAATATTACACAAAGGGAACCTGACAAACGGAACAATTCAGTATTTTAATTTCTGTTCTTTGAGTGCATATAATTGACGTAGACTCATATCACCACTGTGAAAAAGTAATTGGAATGCCCCAAATGGAGAACAATGTACATCAATGCCTACAATATTCCTGCCTTTGACAAAGCCACTCCAAAATGGTAATATAGTTTCTTTTTACTCATTCAGATGTGGACTTCCTTCTGTGTTTAGATCAATGTCCTACTTCATCACCTAGTTACACTTAAGCTCTGACATACAGATTGTCTGGCATTCTCCTTAAAGGAATATTCTGGGCTCGATACAAGTTAAGCTCAACCGACAATATTTGTGGCATTATACTGATTACCACAACAATTTATTTCGACATGTCCGTCCTTTTCCTTAAAAAACAAAACATAACAAAAAAACATAAAAATACATTTGGGTTACAGTGAAGCACTTACAATGGAGACAAAAACATCAAATAACTACCCCATTTCCAATTAAATAAATCCCAGATCCCAGCATTCTACACAAGACCTCTTAGAAGGCTGCCACCCTCCTCCTCATCTCCTCAAACCACTGCCGAATTGAGGGTGCTCCAACTTACTTCCATCCCCTTAAAACAATCTGCCTGCCAATCATAGCACTTGTCATGACCCAATTTGTTATGTATTTATCTCCTATGTCAGTGACCGCCCCGTCACCCAAAACACAGAGTCTGTGGCAAAATTAATTCTGAATGCCCACCACGTCACACACAAAACACTGTATATATACAGTACCAAATTAAAATCTTTCTCCCACAATCTTGACTGAATTTAAAGCTCCGTCCCCCAGACACTGAACTAGCAGGGAGTAATACACTGATGTCTCATGAACTTTTCCAAAAGCAGTAATCACCACTCCACTCAGAGTGTCTGCCGCTTTAGGGGGGTGTATGCTACTCCCAAAACTAGTACAGAACAGGTGTTGCAACTGTAAATACCTAAAAACCAAGATCCAGGAATCCCAAAATGTTGAACCAAATTATCAAAGGGTCTCAACACTCCAATACAAGTGTTCAATACAAAACCAGGGAGGGGCTCTCTCGGGTGGAAGCAACCAAATGATCCAAATGTCTGAGCCGAATGTATAATAATAAAACTAATTCTTGGGTTGGCCAAGTCCACCTTTGTCAGTCAGCCTGTGTAATTTGTTGAAATGCAATCTGGGATGTTTACCATTCCAAATAAATGTCTTCACTATGCTGTCAAATTGCTTGAAATAAGAGAGGGGGACATGTACAGAGAGAGAATGTAGCAGGTAATTGAATTTTGGAATACAAATAATTTTAATAACATTAACCTTACCAGTCATAGATAAATGTAATGAAGCCCACCTGCCCACATCGCTCAAAAAAACTTTTTATTAAAGGTTCAAAATTAACTCTATCTAAATCACACAAATTTGCTTGGAATAAAATGCCCAAATACTTAATGCCCTGTTTGGGACACTGGAAGTTGCCCAGTTGAAAACCTGTTACTGGGCAGTACACTGACAGAGACAAAGCTTTGGATTTAGACCAATTTACTCTGTACCCTGAGAATTTAGAGAAGGAATTAATAATCCTGTGGAGGCAAGGCATAGATCTGGTAGGGTCGGAGATGAATAGCAAAATGTAATCTGTGTAAAGCAAAATCTTATGCGCCACCCCTCCTGCCATCACCCCTGGAAAATCACCCTCCTTTCTTATCGCGGCTGCTAATGGTTCCAGGGCAAGACAGAACAATAATGGGGAAAAAGGGCAACCCTGCCAGGTGCCCCTATCCAGAGTAAAATAATCTGACATGAAGCCATTTGTTTGTACAGCCGCTACCATGTGTCTATAAAGTAACTTAATCCATTCAATAAAATTAATCCCGAAAATCTTAAAAAGATAATCCCATTCTACCATGTCAAACGCTTTTTCGGCATCAAGTGAGATGGCAGCAACTGGAGTCTGATCATTCGCCACTGACCACGTGATATTGATGAAACGCCTCACGCTCAGAAGAGCTACGACCCCGAATACCAATCCATTAAAACCTATCCATTAGTGTGATAAAATCACTTACTAACCTTTTCTGTGTAAAGTTATAGCCAATCATACAACTTTGTTTCCAACCCTAAAACGACTGTAAATATGATGATTTAAACAAATTAACAGCTCAAATAATACATAGATTTTTTTTTTATCCCCCTTACTCCCAATTTGGAATGCCCAATTCCCACTACTTAGTAGGTCTTCATGGTGGCATGGTTACTCATCTCAATCCAGGTGGCGGAGGACAAGTCTCAGTTGCTTCCGCTTCAGAGACAGTCAATCCACCCATCTTATCACGTGGCTCATCGTGCACGACACCGCGGAGGCTCATGCTAGTCTCTGAGATCCACGCACAACTTACCTCGCACCCCATTGAGAGTGAGATCCACTAATTGTGACCACAAGGAGGTTATCCAATGTGACTCTAACCTCCCTAGCAACCGGGCCAATATGGTTGCTTAGGAGACCTGGCTGGAGTCACTCAGCATACCCTGGATTCGAATTCGTGACTCCAGGGGTGATAGTCAGCGTCAATACTCGCTGAGCTACCCAGGCCCCTTAATAATACATGACTTTTAACATAAGAATGAATGCTTTTATAAAATTATAAACTTCTCTTTGCTTCCTTTAAAATCCTCAAAAAATTGACTCCATTAACTTCCACTGTAAGTGCTTTTTTTATAAGAAAAGGAGGGACACATTGAAATCTATTTTTGTGGTAATCAGTATAATGCCACACATACTGTAGATTCAGGATTCATACTTCCTTCAATGATAAGCCGTCCAGGTCCCAAAGCAGCAAAACATCCATTTACCATAAAGCTGCTATCACCGTTTCACTATAGATATACTCTTACAGTGAAATGCTGTATTTGCCTTACTTCTCATAGAGGAAGACTTGCATCCTCCAAAAAGTAACATTTTTTATTTTTTTTTGTCCATAGAATATTATCACAAAATGCTTGGGGATCATTCAGGTGTTTAGCAAACATGAGATGAGATTTGCTGTTCTTCTTGAAATGCCTCCTTTGCTTCTCCTTATGAAGTCATATTTTGTTGACCTTAGCTGCTGCTAGAAAGGCATGCAGTTTTTTATGGGATCTCTTTCCAAAAGAGGTACTACACTGACATTAGAGAAATTTTAGCTGGCAGGCCACTTCTGTGAATATTACGTACCACTACGAGTGTTATCCATTTGGAGGTGGCTCACGCTGTAGTCCAAAAACCATATTAATGGCTTTATAACCTGTTCCAGACTTATATATCTCAGCTGTTTAGGGAGTGGTGTTGGTGTATTGGGCAAAAGTACAGAAATGGTAAGCAGAAGGTTGCCAGTTCAACCACACAGACACCACCGTTGTGTCCTTCAGCAAGGCACTTAACTCCAGATTGCTCCAAGGGGATTGTCCCTGTAATAAGTGCACTGTAAATCTGTTTGGATAAAAGTGTCTGCAAAATGCATAAATGTAAATGTTTAGGAATATATTTTGATGCTGCATTGCATACCTTCAGAAGCTTGGAGGTGGGTAATTCTCTCTGATTGAATGGTTTAATATATATGGAATTACAACTCAACAGGGCTGCAGTAAAGTTAGTCTGTATCCTACTAAATATAATTATCAACAAATTTTATTTTTTCATTTCAAGACTAAAGGAGTTAATTAATTTTTGGCATCTTTCTGAATAAATTTAATAATGACTTCAAAATAATGCTTCATGATTTCTCATGTTTCACTTACCTAATATAATTTTTTATTTTATGATCTGGAACAATAGGCAAATACATTTTTACAGCACTGTATCGGTGTGCAAACCTAATAATCACAATGCACAATAAACAGCTAATGTTCACAATCATAGCCCCTTTGCAATTGTAGAAAGTAATTTGTAGTACTAGTCACGCAGGGCATCAATGATAAATGGATGACATGCATACCAAACATCATACTATAATAGACTTATTCACAGGAGCGCTGTATTTGATGAATGAAAAAGGGCTGTGAGGGATAGAGTTGCAGTCTCTTTAGTGGTGTGCACTATGCAAAGCTACTTAAAGGTCCTAGTTTCACATGTAATTTTACACAACTTCTACTTTCTGGAGTGTGTTGTCTAATATCTACTTAAAAGAAACTGTTTAAACAACAGTACAACCCATTGAAGAGACTTCAAGTATATCCTTCACAGCCTCATTTTTATCCCTGCCAAAAAAACAAAATGGCACTACTGTGAATATGGTCCATGGCTACATAAATATTTCCTAATGTATGACTTATTAATAGCTTGAACAGATAAACACAATCTTTAGGTATTGTGAGCAATCGTGGTCCATCTAATACCTGCACTCTTTAGAAAAGTTTCCAAATAAAATCCAAAAGTGTTCATATTTATTCGCTTCATATTTGGAACCCCTAAAAGGTTCCAAATAGATCCCCTTTTAATGGTTCCATCAAAAGAACTCATAAAGGGTTCTTTGGAACTGAGTAAAGAACCCTAAGGTATACCCTAAGGTATAGAACCCCAAAATAACCTTTTTTTCTAAGAGTGTGACTTGATGCTCAAACCTCAGCTGACAAGAAATCTTCTTTTAAAACAAAGCATGAAATGTATGTAAACCAAAACATTCAACAGAACTTCATATTGGAACAGTGTGACCTTATCACAATTCTCCATTAATGATCAGTGTACATTAGGCTACTTTCAACTTTCTTACAATAATATTTGCACTATGAAAGTAAAATAAATACGAATATAATAGAAATTTGTAAATTAATAAATGGTATTATCACTTTTGAAACCAAAACAGTTTTTGCCTTCCCCAGTATCTTTTAAAAGGTAAACTTTTTGCACTGGGAAGGAGCACAGACCTAATAATGCATATGAAATACTACCCTAAATGCATGTGGCGCTGTGACATGGCATGACACTTTTAACCAGTGACTTTATGAAAATGTGTCTGTCCATATCTAACAAAAGTACTTCAGAATTAGTCACGCATGGGCTACCTCCACTTATCTACTCAACCACCTGGAATGACAACACCTGCCCAGAAAATTTACATCCAATTTGAATATAGTTGACTAAGAGAGAGTACACAGTGAGAGATTTGACAGTGGGAGGTTCATTTAAGATTGAGGTATGAGAAATACTACATTGTATGTGTATATGATGTACAGTGTAATGCACAAGTAAATGGACACAGTAATCAAGTGGATGATGGAAGTTGTTTAAAACTGAATGTTAACTTACTGGTCAGGGGTCTTGGTTTATATTTAGGTTGTGAGAAGTATGCAAGGCTTGAGATGAATTGAGAGATATTATATATTATACATGAAATGTATATATTTATATTAGTTTCAGATGGAAAGATGTAACTTAAAATGGATAATGAATATTTTATAAAGCTTGATCAATTGTAATAATACAATGAGAAGTGTACTTTTCATTGTGGTTATTGGAGCTGAAATGGTTATTTTGAATTATGATTTTAAAGTTTTGCAATGTTGAATTAGCTTTGTTTCAGGGGCAGACTGTTCAGGTTTGTTTGATTTAGGTGGGTTGGGTAGATTGTTTGAAGTAAAATCCTGAGAGTTAGTAAGTGTTTTGTAGGCTGTGGTTTAAGAGAAAGAGGATGACATTGTTTAAGGGAATACAAGTTTGCTTTGTATCTAAAGTAAGGCTAACATGCGTGTGAAGTGTTGTAAATATCACTGGCTGACAATAAATAGTGTGAGGGAGAGAGGGAGAATAAGAGAGTAAAAGAACAAGACATTCATGGGGACTTGGCATAATTTTACTTGTCTGAGGCGTTCGTTTGACACCAACCTGAAATCAACTAAATGAGATCAAACTCATGCAACAGATTGTGAAAGTCTGAACCACAGTGACAAACACTACAGCACATCAGCATAAACACTGTGCTCTGTATATTCCTTGCATGTCTCACTGTTGTCCTGTTCTGCTTTCTGTGCTAAGATTTGGCCTGACAAAGCATAAGATTTCTAGATAAGCCAATGTGATGTACAGTATTTTAGAAATCATTTAAGCAGATCATTTGCGTCATTATTCTAAGAGGAGAATATATTGTATATAATTAATAATGCTTGCAGCCTCTGATAAATATTTGATTTATTGAATGGTGTTGTAGCAATATGCATGCACTAGAAAATTAAGTGCACACACATATTTATACTGAAGAAGAGGCTACCAATACAGACCAGAGAGACATATACAGCAGTTTGAGGAGATGGTGGTTGAATTCTAAAGGTTGGGATGTTATTTGAGCACTTATGTCAGGTAAAACTCCAAGAGCCAAACAGATGCATTTTTTTCCCCGCACTAATCCGTCATCCATTTGGTTGTTTGCACCATCAGATAAAGATAAATTATAGGGATCACTTTGGAAGTGAAATCTAAATTTCCAGAGTTTGTTTATTATACAATGATTTGGATAATTTAAGAGATGAAGCGTACGGCTCATTTAACCTATGAGCTGCATATGAAAATTAGGGTGTGACTGACATTGTGTGTTTGGCAAGTCTTACCTCTCTTAAAGGATGGTTGGATGAGGAAATCATTTAATTTGTATAGCGATTTTCTTGATACCCCAAGCACTTTACATGTAAAATTCACTAACCTCAATGTCCACCTACAAGCATAATTTACCTTATTGATAAGCCAATGTGTGTCAATCTGCTCACCGCACATCCGCTACTCAATGACAACAGAGAAGAAGGGTGGTGAGTGGAGGAAATGAGCCGGCTCTCAGAACGGACAATATTAGGAGGCCTGGGCTAAGGGAATGTAAGGGGAAATTAATAGTAACAAGATGTCATCTGTTGTATTAAGGTTAACATCTGCAGCTCGGTGCACAAGAGCTGACAACTGAGCACATGATGTGGAACGAAGAAAGAAAACTACATTTGAATGGCTTCAAGGGCCATTCATTATGCAAGTTAATGACTTGGGTATGCAAAGAATAAAAGGTAGTTGTGATGGGAGACCCATTACATTCAACTGAATTTTAAGTTTTGCCTAGCAAAATAGGAAAGGAGCTTAGCAGCCAAGTGTTTAAATTAAACACTAGAAACTTCTTTAAGGTATATATATATATATATATATATATATATATATATATATATATATATATATATATCATTAGCATACAAATAAAGCATTAGCTACCAATATCTTATTCCATACATCTTTTCTAAATAGTTTGTTTGTTTCATAATTCAGAGATGTATTACATGATTTCAGACGTAATCTTCACAGTTCACGAACATTAATCACGTGACATGCGATGACGTCAATTCGACCAAACAAAGCTACGGCTGTCTAAAATCTAAAAATTGGGCCATGTCGAAAACTCCGGACAACAGCATATTTCAAATAAATTGATAGACTACAATTATAATAATAAGGATGGTAAAACTATCCTGTGATATCCTTCAGGTCTAAAATAATAACTTAAAATTAACTAAACACTTTTTTGCTTCTAAATAATAATAATAATAATAATATCAGTAATATTATTCTAAATAAAATATATACTTAAGTATTGAAATATAATATATGAAAATCAGCGTAACAATTTTTTGTGTCTTAATAAAATAATAATAATAATAATAAATGTATCTTATTATTATAATTAATAATAATATATACTTTTATATTCAAATGTACTAATATATATATATATATATATATATATATATATATATATATATATATATACATACACACACACACAATTAAAAGGAATTTAAAAATATTAAAAAATATTATTATTATTATTACATTTATTATGATATGATGTAGCAGTACAAAACCACTATGTATGTATTTTATGTTTTCAATTGGATTATCATTAAACCAGTAAAGCCACAATAAATCACAGATATTTCAGATATTTTATCGTGTATTACTGAAAAGTCGCTCTCACATATTTCAAAATCTCTCCCACACATACACCTCCGTCAAACTTGTTTACTTGTTTTGCAGCTCACATCTGTCTGCAATTTTAAGATGTTTTGTACAGTCATTTAAATAATCGTTAAACTGACCGTTTTTTAAACAGAAAAAAAGGGGGTTGGCAAATCACCCGTATGTCGAATAACATTGGCCGAATCTTACATGTTAATCAATTGTTAATGGCAATTAGAGATTTTGAATGGCCCACTTTATTTAAAGATATCTGAGCTCTAAATAGATGTTACCTTGCTCGTGCACTGATGCGATTGATACTGGCACTGCATTCCATCAGCTGATGGACGCACTTAAAACCAAGTGACTTAAAGCCTCGAGCACACTTGAGTGAAAGGCAGAATCGCAACTGTAGTAACAAAACTGCTCCAAGTAGTTTGAATCTTTGGCAGCCCAACTAAACAATCACTTGGCACGTGAGTCGACAGATAACAAATTACTGTGGGCGTTATTTTGTTACCCTCCCTTGTACCAACATGTTCTAATGAGCAAATATATTTGAAATTCTTTAGCTGACAATTTGGAGCGTGGGTTTATGTGAAGAGGAAGACTTGCTTAGCATTGTCATACCAATTAATTATTAGCTCTTCTCTTCTCCTGCTGTCCACCAACGCCATCCAACTCATTCGTTTGACGTATAACCCAAAGGTTGGGAAATGTGTTAGGTGTTTTATAATCTAACAATGTTAAAATAGTGGAAATATCCAAACGAGAGTCACAAACTTTTCGCCCTACAGACCATCTTCCCAACTTTGACCTGTAGTTGAATTCACCGAGTGACAATGTTTCCGTTAAGTCTCAATTAAAATAAATAAAAAAATTATCATTTCAGGCAGCACACGTTTCTACAGGCAGCGAGAGAAATGAACTCGTTGGCCTTCTTTCCCTGCTAGTTTGGACTAAACAGAAGGCTTGCTGTCGGCCTAATTTCGTTTTGGAAACAGATCCGTTCAATGATTCAATTAGACAGACCCAAAGTCAACCCGGACCGATCTGTGAACCATGGCGTCACTTCCAATTCTAGTGTTAAACAGATTTCCGTCCTAAACACACACACAATGAGATCTGAGTTTGGCCAGCTTTATAGGCAACATTGAAAGCGTAGGCCTACTGTTAACAACATACTGGAACCATTACATTATAAAGAAAAACACACTTTTCACTAAACTTGAAAACAGTTTGAAATTAGAAACTAAATGCGGCTAGTATGACAGAGATACGATGAGATGAAGAGCTAAATCTCAATGCAAGGTCTAAAACGCTTTCTTTATTTCTTTTTCTCTCTTTCGGAGAGCCTTTCACGCAGGGTTTGACATATTCTAGCTGTTATCAGATTGATGGGCTACTTTGATTGAAGTGGCTTTGTCATGCAAATGTCAAGCGCGTGATGGATGGTCGCCGTGCGCTGACAAACTTCTTAAGGTCCCCTCACCATTGGCGCCGTGACGTCTCACGTGACCAGCAGCTGAGGTAAAGATGTGTTATAGGGAAGCATGAGCAAATACACTGGAGGTAAGCATTTCCCCCCTTCGTATGACATACTGTTGCGAGCTTGCAGAACAAGCGGCTCTCCATCTCTCAGGGTAACCCTCCGCCATTACTTGCGCATGGACAATTCCAGAAGGAACACTTTTTTGGAGTACACAATTTGTAACCGTGGGACGATGAACGCCTACTCGCCCAAAGCTGGATACCACCACTTCGACCAGGCGTTCTCGGCCCCTTTCCATACTGCACACACAAGTGACAGCTTTAACGCTGATGGACGACTTTACGTAGGGGGGAGCAATCAGCCAGCAACTGCACAACATCAGCACCAGAGCGGGGTATACGTGCATCACCAGCAACAAACGCAGCAAAGTGGCACTGGCCTCACCTTCGGTGGCACAGGGACCACGAGTTATGGGACCCAGGCCTGTGCCAACCCGGACTATGCACAACAACAGTACTTCATTAACCCCGAGCAGGATGGAATGTATTATCACTCATCAGGGTTTTCAACTCCAAATGTCGGTCCTCACTATGGCTCCATGGCAGGCGCATACTGCGGGGCGCAGGGAGCCGTCCCAGCCGCACCTTATCAACATCATGGCTGCGAAGGCCAGGACCACCAGCGAGGCTACTCACAAGGCACCTACGCTGACTTAACGGCCTCCCAAGAGAGGGACACAGATCAGTCACCACCTGGAAAGACATTCGACTGGATGAAAGTCAAACGGAACCCCCCTAAAACAGGTGGATTGAATTTTCCCGTGTGTGAAACAAGAGCAAATTTGGCGGCAAGGATGCCCTTCGACCGTTTCGAGATAAACTGGATTGCATTGAATTCATTTAAAGACGAAAATCCAAAACATAATAGGCAAATTGCAAAGTTTTATCCTGTTTCAATTCGAACAATTTTAGAGTGGTAAGACTAGACGCGATTAGTGACAAGTCGGGCCTGTGCACGTTCACTTTAGTTTCAATTCAACTCGTCTCCCCTTGCGTTAATGCATCGAACATACATGCTTTCGTACGCCCTAGGAAAGTGCCCCAACACTGTTATCTTTAGCTTGTCCCCGGCTCTCGCCGCGCAATATTCGTTTTTGTAGGCCCCCATTGTGTTCTTAAGCTTTCCTCTCCTGTCCTAGCCGTGTTTGCCTCACAACGATTGAATGCGCAAACTCTAACGCATTTGGGGCCCACCATTTGACATACTACACAAATTGACTGGTCATAAAGCCATCTTTGGGGAGTATTGAATTGCTATGAGTTTTTCCTAAATTGATAACATACTCAAACACGGGGATTATGGCAAGGTTAACAAAAGTTTGCGATACCGATGAACTTGTTGAATCCCCTTGTATGCTGTTGTAATTTAAATGATCTAATACATCTAATAAAGAGACCTGAAGTTCAACACGAGCACACTGAAATGCCAGTGCTATGTGTTTAGGATATGAGCCAATGAGATTGTGATTAATGTGTGTTTAATTGTTTGATAAACATCCTTCTAACTATTCTTTGGTTTTTGTTCACACAGTTAAAGTGGCCGAGTTCGGACTGGGCCCGCAAAACACAATTCGGACGAATTTCACGACTAAACAACTAACAGAGCTCGAGAAGGAGTTTCACTTTAGCAAGTATCTCACGCGAGCCCGGCGAGTCGAAATTGCTGCCACGCTCGAGCTGAACGAGACGCAAGTTAAAATATGGTTCCAGAACCGCCGGATGAAGCAGAAGAAGCGAGAGAAGGAGGGACTCGCGCCTGCTTCGTCCACCTCGTCTAAAGACCTCGAGGACCACTCGGATCACTCAACTTCAACCTCCCCCGGTGCTTCTCCAAGCCCGGAGGCCTGACGGACGAAAATAGGCTAACCAAGGGGCACTGAACAACAGATTCAAAATCTATCTTAAAGTCTATTAATTTAAGCATCCCACAATGTGCCCGAAAGACTCTTCTCGTGTTCTTTTGTTAGATGTCCATTCTTTTCATGAAACTAAAATAACTCGAAAAACACATAAAGAGGTGAAAAGCAAAGAAACTTTTAGCAAAACTTCCAATACTCCACAACATGTGTATTATACAGGGTATTTCTACAATGATGATATATGTGATGCACTTTCACCATGTTTACAAATGCCTAAACAAACGTAAATGATTTTACAGGGAAGACGTTATCTATTGTGCTGTCAAAATGTGGATTCGTGTTTAATGTTGTGTTTTATGCAAATAGTTTTGATTGGATGTATACATTTAATATTTTTGAGGTTTGTGAATTGTAGCCATACAGTAAGGGGCTTTTTGGACTCTTTGCACTATGCGGTTACAGGGTATGCCTTTCTTTTTTTTTACAGAAACTTTTGCAGAATTAGATTTTTTAGTCTGGTATTTTGTATGCGAAGACGAGCTGAGTTTTATTAGTTGATGTCTGTATGACATATTGTGCTGAATGTTTCAATCAGATTATTCTGTCATCTCTATATCTACCTCAAATAAAAATAATATTTTACTGACTCTATTTTTAATTTGTTAAACACAGACTGGTGTAGTAGCCTCTAGGCATATACCTACTATATAACGTTTATATAAGTTTGCCCATTTTCACTTGTTTCTCTGGTTTAAAATAATAATAATAATAATAATACAAAAACTTCACTTCCAACACAATCTCATGTGGCAGGGGGGTGAGAAAGCGACCACCAGTCAATAGTTTAGGCATGCTCATAGCACAGCACGGAATGTTGTTGAGCAAACAGGGTTGTTCACTCTGAACTTTTTACCTCGGAGCCTTTCTGGTATATCTAAACATACAAACAGACTATCTCACACATTAGCTAAAGGGTGCACTAACTATGCAATTAAAAGCAAAATCTGCTTTCAAGAAATGAAACAGAAACGAAACGGATTCCTTTAGTTATGTGGGCGGTGCATATGAGTTATTGAGTGTTGAGGACTTCTTATTGACTTGTTAAACACTTTCAAACCATAAATCTTTAGAGGAGTGCGCTACAGGCCTTGAGTTAACACCGAGTGCTTAACAACAACTGATGCCTTCCAAAAGGACAAAAATGACTTTGACATTTTACATTGGCTCTACAAATCTGACTGTTGGTGAAATGTCATTGACAATTAATTGAGAGTTGGGGAAACATTCAGTCATTAAAGTCATAGATAAAAAAATCAGTAAACTGGTGCTATGATAGATATGGTTGGTCTTTGGAAATAGTGATAGCATTAGGTCCACTTGGAGTTCAATGCTTTGTTGCAGCGGCATTGACGGACACCAGCTCCCTGGGTGGTTTTGTTACTGAAACACATCCGTCTCACCTCTCACCAGGCCAGTGTTTTTGCATTAAGAAAGACAACACATATTGTACTAACAAGAAGTTCCTTTAAGCATGAAACGGAGGAAGCTTAGCAGGCATTGTCCAGTGTAAAGTGAGTTTTGAACACAACTTCAGAACTGTTCGAAAGGTACAAATCGCATTTAGATGTGAACTACATTTCTAAATATACATTTTTAACGCTGCACAGAATTAAAAATGTTTCGGCTGCATAACGTAAGTGCTGTGTAGCATTTGTTAACACGAAAAGCATCCTTTAAAGTCCTAAAAAAATGTTTTATTCCATATTTCACTTAATTTTTAAAGTAATAATAATTATCAACACAATATAAACGCAAATGCACTAAACGTCTGCAAACAATATTTGTTTTACAGATATTTTGCACAACACACAATCTAAAGGAAATAAAGTCTTTAAGTAACTGCTCTGTGGTTCTCGTTTGACCATCTGCTGGTGCAGTTGGTGCAGATTTCAGTCACGCTGTTCGGGGCGTTTGTCCTGTACCCCCTAAACGGGCCTTTGATCCAACCCCCATTCCCGCGGTCAAACTCCCTGGTCTCCACTGAAACGTAAAGTAATGCTTACAGTAGGGGGGTTTAGGTAGAGGTCACAGTTAACTTTAGTTGAACTCTGAAAAACTGAAAATAGACTGGTCTCTGACTTTTATTCAATGTGCTCTAGCAAGAAGCAATCATTAAAATATGAACAAAATACATATGTCACCTGTCCGATTCTCTGTCGGTTGGAGGTAGGCTAACTCCAGAGTAAACAACAAAAAACTTGTAAAAAAAAAAAAAAAAAAAAGTGTATGCATATGAGGGTATGAATAAACGACCCTCACATTATCGTATGTGCAGCCTGAAAACGAATTCTGGCAAACTGTTGGTTAACACAAAAAATACTTTTGGTTCGTCCTGGTTTCCAGTGTAGTAGCCTACTTACAATGGAAGTGAATGGGGCCTATCCGTAAATGTTAAAATACTCACTGTTTCAAAAGTATAGCCACAAAGTGTGAACATTATGCAAGTTAAATTGGTTTTAGTGCGATAATATTGCTTACTAACATGTTCTGAGTAAGTCCTTTCAACTTCGTTTTCCAGGACGACGTAATGCCGTGAACCATAAAACATCATAAAAATCACAATTTAATGCTTTTTACAGCTCAAATAATACACGAATTTTAACAGAAGAATTAATATGAGTGCTTTTATAAAATTGTAGGCTTAATTTTTCTGTCTTTAAACCCTCCAAAAAAATTGGCCCCATTCACTTCCATTGTACGTGAATCATTGAAAATTAGATTTGTGCTTCTTCTTTTTTTTTCTTAAGAAAAGGAGGGATGAACCAAAATGTGTGTGGCAAGCAACACTGTGACTTAACCACTGGTGTTTGAGCTTAACTTGTATTCAACCCAATATATTCCCTTCATAACACCAGTATTGTGTTTTGATTATGGAATGCCAGTTACATTTTGTGATTTACTTGTAGTTAATGTTTATTCATGTGGGGCGTCTAGCATAAAAATAGAGATAAACTACATTCTATGACTGTCACTCCCCTCTTGTACAATCAAACCCTAATAAGTTAGCAGAACTCAAAATATTTTAGTCAATTTATTACATCAATGATAATGTTGATAAACCCCCAAGTTTAAGCTAATATAACTTTCAGATTTTAATGTAGTACTACACATGCATGTTTATTGCTCTTAACTTGAAAAATTGAGTAAGCCAACTCATAAATGTTGTTGGCACTTTAAATTTAAACTTAACTCTTTGACTGATCTTAAAATGAACATGGTATCTTAACTTAAATATTTCAAGTAGAGAAAACCTGGCTAGTAGTGGCTAGAGTTAGCCTCCTCCTTTACATTCATCTTGCACAAAGACACATTAATTAACACTTGCTTTTAACAATTACTCTACCTGTCCAGTGCCATGCAAAGCATGCTAAGGAAATAGAAATCCCTTGCCCAGTTTAAGTTCAATTTAAATTCATATACAATTAAAGAGACAATAACAATATAAAACAATAAACATCAAACAATAAAAAAAATTCAGGTTACTTAAAAGGTGTCAGTTTCCATAAATGCTTATTAAGGTTAATTTATTTGAACTAATTTGCATGATTAAAATTTTCCCTATCAAAACAGTTATTTTGAGCATCAGGGTTTACAGAGGCCAAGAGAAACCCCAACTCAAGAAGTTCACTTTAATTTAATTTAATTGACAAAAACTTTTCCACACAACCAAATAAAACAATTCCAACAAAAAAGAATTGGTTTGAATTGACATGTTCTTGTTCAAGTTGTACAAACATTAAAAAAAATTGTCAGAACAACTACATAAGATCTAATTAATTGTTTTAAGTTAGTCCAACTAAATTTTGTACAACTTTTTTAATCATTATTATATGCCAGGATGGCAACTGCTAACAGAGCAAAGAAGCACTCAAATCAAACTCAAATCAAACTCCTCAACCTAAGAGCAAGTGCCAATCTTCACCACAATGGCAACTCCAAAAGCTCCAGCTTAACAAACAATCCTTTTAAATGTCAATACAACATTAAACATGAACAATCTTGTCCTATTCTTATCTTACTCAAAAATGCATAAAAAAACTATTTCAACATTTGTTCACCCCATCCAGCAAAGCATGCTGGGAAATGGAAAACCCCTGCCCAGTTTGATCAATGCTACAAAAAGTATTCATGTAGTTCTAACTCAAATTGATTAAGTAAACTTCTGTTTTACAAACTGAATTGTATTGAACGTAATGAAATCAAGTTAGGAAAAAAAATTATAGTAATGTGTTGCTTTAGTTGCATTTAAATTAAGTATACTGAACAACCTGGTTAACCTGCCTCTCCATCCCAAAGTATTCATCCTGGGGCTATACCCTTCTGATCCTAATTTAAAAAAAGAGATAAAAGTACTTATGGATATGTGCCTACTACAAGCCAAACGGTTGATTTCTCTCACTTGGAAAGATGTGAATAGACCTAGTATTGGTCAGTGGCTTAGAGAAATGTCGTCTGGTTTAACAATGGAAAGAATAACATACATGGTTAAAAATAGACAAGACACTTTCAAACAGGTTTGGGGACCATTCTTGGACTTTATTGAAAAAAATGATATGGACGATATAGTGGCAAATTAAGGGAATCCTGAGTAATTTAGTAATTTTCATGTGGGAGAGGGATATTAATAGG
This sequence comes from Moxostoma hubbsi, assembly GCA_032164185.1. Lineage (NCBI taxonomy): Eukaryota > Metazoa > Chordata > Actinopteri > Cypriniformes > Catostomidae > Moxostoma > Moxostoma hubbsi. The sequence goes on from JAVLUX010000007.1 coordinate 39,165,724, forward strand.
AAACAGTGATTATTTTTTGACTGGATAGGCTCCAGATAAATTCTATAAAAGGGGATCAGACCAAGACGAAAGGTAATCCTGTCTGTATTTACTCTATATAATTTGTGTGTGTGTTTATATATATATAAATACATACAAATATATATATACATTTGTATATTTTATACTTAATTTTATTTATAAGTAAAATTTCATTTTATTTCTAGTTTGCTGATGTGTTTCATATCTATTATTTATCCGGGTTTGCCTACATTTATGTATGTTTTGGTTAACATTGTTAAAAAAAATATAATAATAATAATAATAATAATAATAAATAAATAAATAAATAAAAAATAGGCCTATATATATATATATATATATATATATATATATATATATATATATATATATATATATATATATATATATATATATGTTGCAACATATATATATATATATATATATATATATATATATATATATATATATATATATATATATATATATATATATATATTATTTATTTATTTATTTTTGGGTGGCTGCACATCAAATGACGAAACTCAGTTTTCTTCAGTGCCACCTCAAAAACACATGGGGAGCAAAACAGGTGAGCGAGAGAGGGCAAACTCCGGTGGAAGATCTGGTGAATGAACTCTGAGGGTGCTGACAAGTGGTGAAGACAACTAGTTGGAGGGGGGTCGGAAAGGTTTGGGGGTCGTTTTTCGAACATTTCAGGAAACAAGCTTATCCAATCATTTTTCCCCTTGTGCACTCTCTTTTGGCCTCACCTCTTCCCCAAAGTTTACGCGGGCTTGACAGTTCCATTTCAACCCCGAAACCTCTGACGGACTGCCTCAATATTTGCTCAGGCGGACAGGTTTGCCCTGGGCCCTGCCACAAACATCCCTGGCCTGCCTCTCCCCTGGCCTCGGTTCACGCAAAGTTCAGGCCAAATTAATACTCGAAATGCGTGGGTCAGTTTGTCAAGAGCTTCGGACGGGCTTCCATCTCGCCGGGGTCACACGAAGGTCTCTCCCTTCAGCTTGCGCTGCGAGCACCGTTCTGGGGATTCACTTTGTCCCTTCAGAATTTACTAGCTCGTTTCCCTCATCCGGCCAGCTCTTTTGATTCACTTAGCTTTTTCCACATGCTGTAAATATATTGTAGACATTTTTTTTCCCGTTTCGTGGTAAATATGATTAAAGGCGTTTAAATGAGGTCTGTAAAACAAGAAGTGTAGTAATTCTCAGTTTTAGCCGTTTATTGAACACATTTCGATATATAAAATAAAAAATAAAACAAAAGCATCCTAAATTGTTAAATATATTATGGAGTAATCTGATACCTCAGTTTTTTTACTCACATCCCTGCTGAATTTTTATTTTAGTGTCTATTTAAATAGCTCAATTCATTTGCGTGTCCACGCCACTATCTCACTTTAATTAACTGTCATGAAAGCACTCGCTAATATATTTTACTTTCAGCTTACATAAAAACTTACATAAGTTTTTTTTTTTCTTATTAATGCTACACCATGATAGGACACATAGTTTATCGTAAGTTCTTAACAAGTGTATTTTTAAATCATTTGTATTTCGAATGCTTATTATATATTAATAGGCCTATATAGTTGTAAGTTATAAATGTAATCAGTATAGACATAAAAGTGCTCTTGAACACAATATGAAAGAACGTGTTTAATCATTCTAAATCAATGTGATTTTTATTTAATCATTTTAACGATAAACAGCATAATGTTATTGCTACAGATTTGTATTATCGTTATGATAATTTCAAATAAAATCTAACATGATCTAATCATTTAATTTTTTAATTATTTAATTTTCAAATTATTATTATTATAATTTGTATATATTATTTTTTTATATTAATAATATTCATAATAAAGTCTAATATTACTACTACTACTACTACTACTAATAATAATAATGTGATCGTTTTGATGCTGGACTGTAAACAAATAATAATATCACGCCACTGAACTCTGCACTAAGTTTCCTGACCGTTTGCCCTTAAAAATGATGCAGGTCCAACATAAAAAAAATAAATAAAAAATAAATATAAAAAATTCTTCACAATCCATCAAAAGTGGAGAGGAGCGCAACCTACTCAGCAGGCCGTCAGGGTTCATGTAACTGAATGTGTTAAAATGCGTCGGTGAATTTATCGTGACCCGGCGCTGACCAGGCGCATGGAAGAACCCGCTGAGAGAAAGAGGCGTCTGAAGCAAGTAGCATAGATTTTAAGTACCTGCAGATGCATTGCACGTTAACACGGAAAAGCATCAGCAAGGTGAAATATTTCATATTTATATACAGCATATATTATCTCCAGTCATCAAATTTATATAAAAACGTAATCTACAGTTGTACAACTTTATCTATTGTTAAAAAGCCTATGCTCGCGATTATGGTGTAAAAATGGGAATGCATATTAGCCTATTATGATCACTTTTCGGGCTAATATTTATCAATTATTCGAATAAATTAAAACGATCTCCCTAAACAGTACTAAAAATGTGTTTTGTGCATTTTAAAACTGACAATAACAAGAGGGGGAAAAAATCTATTCTGCTTCTTCTCACATTCTTCGGTGAATTCAGAGCAAGAGGTTATCTGAGAGGAGAAATTCCTTCCTCACGCTTGAGGAAGGCCAGAGCAAATGCCAGCAGGCCATCAGACAGAAGCAGAGGCAGCTTAAATTATACCATAAGCTACACAATGCTGAACGCATTCACCAACTCAAATATTGCCTGGGAATTTAAGAGCTTAATTCTTTAATCACGTCAACATTACTAGGCCTATGTCAGATAATACAGTGTGTTAGTCGAAAGATATATTACATAGATAACGTCACTGTGCGCTGAATGCAGTCTTTGTTGTTTTGATTACAGGGACAAATGCAATCAAACAGCAAGGAAAATTCATTTAAAACAAATTCATGCATGTTTTGTCCATGGCTCTTACAGGATTTATTTACAATGATTTAGACCAAAAGGTTCACATGGTAATAAACGTATTTGAGGCCCTTTTAAAGAATTTGCTTCAGAATGGACATTATGTTATTTTGCATGATTCACTTGATCAACTCTTTCCTCTGTCACTCTTTTCTATTCTCCATTTTAAATATAAAAACCTTGTGGCAACATGCTGTGTGTGTGTGTATGAGGTAAACAAGGCTATTGTGCATGTATAAGTCTCATTCAACACTGTGTGTGTGTGTGTGTGTGTGTGTGTATGTGTGTGTGCGTGTGTGTGTGTGTGTGTGTGTGTGTGTGCATGTGCGCATGTGTAAGAAGAGACAGAGGAAAAGAGAGAAAGAAGGAAAGCTTCAGAGGGAAAGCTTCTCTTTCAATCCTCCTGGAATCAGATACCAAAAGAGAATTGGGAGTATCTCTCTCTCTCTCTCTCTCTCTCTCTCTCTCACACTCACTCACTCTCGTACTGTTGCTAGTATAGTAGTTTGAGTTAGTGTGTATAGTGTAAGACACACATGACTGGTTGAATGGTGATATAGACTGCTTGCATTGACTGACTACCAAGTTGCTCCCCATCAGTGTTTTATGTTGGTATCTGAGATGCGCTCTCATCCCTAATCCCTCTACTTTATTTATTCTCATCTGCTTCTCCTCTCCAAGAATTATCCTTATCTCTTCCCCTAACTGTAAACATGGTAAAACTCTTCTTTATCAATCAGGACACATGGTAGTCAAGAGTCTGTGTATGTCAGTGTGTTTAATTGGAAACCATCAAGATTTGAGTCAGGAATCGATGCCTGTTCAGCTACAGAGTGAAGATAGACAAAATTATTATAGTGTGGTGAGCAAGGTGAAGGCTGGCTTCTCCCAGCCAATCTGAAGGTACTCCACATCTAGGTGGAGCAGTTAAAACAAAGTCCTTCTAATGGTGCCATTCAGATTATTGATTACATCCATACTTTTTAGGGGTTGAAAAATTTCAGTCTTGAGTTCAGTGTTCTTGACTCTTCAGAGCTGTCAGAAACCAGAGTAGGGGGTTCAAGAGTTGGAAGACAGAGCAGAAAATTGTGTGTGTGTGTGTGTACGTGTGTTCAGAGATCAGAGGTCCAGATGATATTGAAAGGACAGGGTGGACAGGTGGAAAAATGTAAACCAAACCAGGGTTGCATCTCATTTTCAGACACTCTGACATTCAGTATGTAGGAGTGTATTTGTATATGTGAGATGTCAAAGACCTTAAGACAGGATGGAAACCCAACCTCAGAACTGATAGCTTTAACCCACATGTACATTCACTGCACACTTTATTAGGAACACTATGGTCCTAATCAGGGCTGGACTGGTAATCTGGCATTCCGGGCATTTTCTTGGTGGGCTGATGCACTTTGGGGCCGATCAGGGATGGAATGGCCATTGGCAGAACCTAGTGGGCCGGTGGGTCGGCCGCGAAATGTGCTGAATGGGCCGTGATAAGTGTTATGCAGAACAGCCGCCGTGTTATGCAGAACAGACCACAAAACGGTGCCATGATATGCAGAAAACGACAGCAAACACCCATCCCCCCACACGCTCAACAGTTGGGCCAATTGCCATGTAAAATCCCTGGCCGATTTCTCTTCCCAGTCCAGCCCTGATCCTAATAAATTCCCTAACGCAGTCTTCCACTATTTTAGCCCATCTGCTTCAAGGTTCAATTTGTTGTGCATTCTGAGATGCTGTTCTTCTAGCTACAATTGTACAGCAGGTTATCTGAGTTATTGTAGCCTTTCTGTCAGCTTGAACCAGTCTGGGCTGCATTTCTCAAAAGCATCTCAAGCTTAAGTTGAGCATAGAAATCACTGGCACCAATGGTTTGTATGATCTACTTAGGCTTCCAATGCTTTTGGGGAATGCTGCCCTGGCCATTCTTTGTTGACCTCTCTAATCAACAAGGCATTTGTGTCCGCAGAACAGCCACCTGCTGGATGTTTTAGGTTTTTGGCACCTTTCTGAGAAAATTCTAGATACACTTATGTGTGAAAATCCCGGGAGATCAGCAGTTAAAGAAATACTCAAACCAGCCCATCTGGCACCAACAATCATGTCATGATCGAAATCACTGAGATCACGTTTTTTTTCTCCATTCTGATGGTTGATGTGAACAATAACTGAAGCTCTTGACCCATATCTGCATGACTTTTAGTTTAACCACTAAGCTAAACCTAAACTTAACCATAAAGTCTAACCCCCTCACCCAAACCCTAAACCTCAAAAGTGTTGGATAGGAGGCTAAATGTGATGCATGTTTTGTATCAATTTGAAATTTAGCTTGTTAAATAATTGTACATTTTCGTACGAGCCAAGTCATATGATATCTTACGATTTTGCCATCCCATACAAATTATTACAACTTTTCATGAGACTGTTGTCTCGCCTCTCCTCTCTACAGGTTAAAAGTGTAAACATCATCACCTGTCTATCACAAAAGTCCATAGCTTGGGTACACCAACACATTTTGACCTTGCAACATACAATCTAACAATTACAGACATGTATATGCAAGTCTTTTACCATATTCTTATCAACTGAACTATGGTGACTAGTGTGCGAGAGCACTGGAACTCTGTTTGACCTCATATAGAAGCTTGCCATTCACAACACTCCAAATGCACAAGTTTAGCACAACCAATCCAAAAGCAGCTTGTTGTTGAAAGGTAATCAAAGATTCAAGGTTACATTTGCACATCACTGTCAGCCAAATAAGATACTCCATGTGACACCTAAGGTCACTAGTCTTTTGCCCCTCCCTCCATCCTTATTACACCCTTACTGCCACTGCAACAGGGCAGTATATGTTACACTGAGGACAAAAGTTTGTATGTGTGTATGTCAAAGACAGTGACTCAAGGTGAGTGTTACCAAAGAAGTCCTGGAAGTGTGAAAAACCTGACCCAGAAAAACAGCTGTTGCTTTTCTAATTTGATATGACATGTTCCTTGACTGTCTCTCAGTACCTCACACCCCATGTCCATCAGGGATGGAATGGCCATTGGTCGAACCGAGTGGGCAGGTGGGTCGGCCGTGAAATGTGCCGAATGGGCCGTGATAAGTGTTATGCTGAACAGCCGCCATGTTATGCAGAACAGACCACAAAACGGCTCCACATCAAAAGATAATTGTTGATTATAAAACAGATTATATCTTTAAAATCTGATTGAAAGAATGATGTTCAAATTTATCATAGCGTAGCCAGTAAATACACAGCTGTGATGGCACAATTGAATTTTGTATTAATTCTACACTTACTGAGCCATTTTATTATGAATGGTCCTAGTAAATGGTCCTATGGTCCTAATAAATCGCTCAATGTCATCTTCTGCAGTTTAAGCCCATTCACCTAAAGGTTCGACATGTTATGCATTCTGAGATGATTTTCTGCTCACTACAATAGTACAGAGTAGTTATCTGAGTTACCGCAGCCTTTTTGTCAACTCGAACCAGTCTAGGCTGCATTTCCCAAAAGCATCTTAAGCTTTAGTGGATCATAGAAACCACTGGCACCAATTTCTATGATCTACTTAGGCTTACAATGCTTTTGGGAAATGCAGCAGTGGCCCTTCTCCATTAACCTCTGTCATCAACAAAGTGTTTCCGTCTGCAGAACTGCTGCTCACTGGATGTTTTTTGTTTTTGGCTCCATTCTGAGTAAACTCAAGAGACTGTTGTGCATAAAAATCCCAGGAGATCAGCAGTTACAGAAATACTCAAACCAGCCCGTCTGGCACCAAAACAAAAAAATGGAATTGAATGGGGCCCGTCCATAAACATTCAACTACACTGTTTAAAAACAATAAATACATTACGTCATAAATCATATCAATTGGGCTCAATTGTATTGAACCCAGACTATTTTTTTTTTTTAATTTGCGAAGTTACTTGGCAACCATATACAGCCTATATTTAGGCTAATTAACAATAATACTTATAATATTTTTTTTTGTGATTATTATTATTAAACCTAATTATTTATTAAATTTTGGTGTCTTTAGTCACATTGATGTTGCTGGCATTGTTTAAAATCAATATGCTATTCAATGCAATGATTTTACCCAGCTTAGGGAGTATTTGTAGGAAGGATGCTCTCAGTCATTTCTTAGAAGTGTTTCCCATTCTGTTTCCTTAATCTGTTTCCTGCCTCATGCACAGACAATCTTTGCCTTAATGGAATTTATTAACTTTCTCTCTTTTTTTCTTCTCTGTATTTTCTTGCTATGTTTGGAATAGTGCATTGCCATACTTCTCTTACTATTTCTGCAGTATATAGATATGGACAGAAGTATGGTAGTATTCCGAACTTACTGTAACCTTTGTCTTCCTCTTTTATCCTCCCCCTAAGTGTGCTTTTAGTACCCTGCTGGAGGTGTAAGGAACTGCAGCTTTCCATCATCCCAGAGGGGCTCTGGTCTGGTTGAGGGGAATGGGAGGGGATTCCTCTCATTATTTCTCTCCATGAGCTAATCATGAGAAATCCAATTTGGTTTGTGGAGATCTTGATGGAGAAAGCAAGAAAGATGGAGAAAGAACATTGTCTCCCAACAATACTCCCCTACAACAGAGTCTCTATTTATACATTTGTACATGTGCATATGCCGCCGAACAGTTCTCATGCTGTGATGTTCTTGGCAATTGGCCTGCTGTGTCTGGGGTTCACGGCAGTGGAGTGAAACCAGGATAATATCACTCTGGGATCGGCTCATGTGGTCTGAAGGAGGTTCCAGTTGAGAGCTCAGATTTACTTTCCTCTCCCACAGCACACTGCCTGGTGCTCAATGACAGCTAACCTCTGACTGAACTCTCTCTCAATACAAACACACACCATCCTCCCTCCCTCACAGCACTTTGACATTATCCAGTTATAATGTGCAGACATATTAATATTCATGGCTATACTATAAAAAGTATACAGTCGTCATGCCTGAAACATTTCAGACAGTACTTGAATAGAAGCATAGAATATCTAGAATAATTGACATTGATTTGGGCAAAAAGGCATAAAATACATAAGCTTCGTTTATATTCGTATAAATACAAACACATATTGTGCTATGGCTGAAATCTACGGCTCTATTCTTTTCTTCCTCTACCTTTCTTCCATTTTTCCCTCTACAAGCTCTCCTAATGAACCCTGACACAGCTCCGTCCTGAGGCCTTCACCGTTCCCTGCCTCAGCTGTGTCCAGCCCACATAGTTCACTCAGGTGAGCCCCATGGTGCAGCTCTGTCTTGGGGACACACACATGCCACCATTAATCAACAAGAGAGCACTCTACAGCCACATACTTCTCTGGCTCATAGCCCACACACACACACACTGGAGATACACTCAATGTCTCAGTCCTCATAATCACACATATTTACTTAAATTTCTCATATGTTTCCTTGGAAACATGCTAAAGTATCTTTGCAGAAGTTCAGAATGGACTGAGTTTTAGTATTACTGATTATTAACAATACAAAACAATGTACTTCTCTCTAAACATTGGCCCCATCTAAATGAGATGCAATACTCAAACAACTGGATAAACAGCTACTGTATATAAACAGCAATTTGCTTCATATGAATACGGTCAATTTTGGAGAAAGCATATTCATGAAGTATACAGATTGTAGTCTCACTATTAAAAACATATATTCTAAATTAAACTGTTATCACTGCTATCAAAGTAATCAGTGTTTTTATGACATCTTTTAATACACGAGGCAATCAAACTACTTTACAGTGCATACTTTACCTTCCTTATCTTCAGTAATTCATAGTACACACAATAAATACTACAATAAATGTTTTAGAATCTAGAATACAGTATTCTCGTCACAAGACCAAGTACCTGTCTGATTTCCATATACACATTTAAAAAAGCCAAAATGGAAAACAAAACATAGAAGCATTACATGAATATGAATAAAACTACCAATGAAAAAAACTTAAAGGAATATTCCAGGTTCAATACAAGTTACGCTCAATCAACTGTATTTTTGGCATATTGTTGATTACCACAAAAATGTATTTTGTCATGCCCCTTTTCTTTAAAAAAGCAAACATTGAAGTTACAGAGAGGCACTTACAATGAAAGTGGGGTCCAATTTCTGAGGGTTTAAAGGCAGAACTGTGAAGCTTATAACTTTATAAAAGCGGTTACATTAACTCTTCTCTAAAAAATCATGTATTATATTAGCTGTAAAGTTGCAATTTCTACAGTTGTTTTAGGGTTTGTTGAAATTACATCATCATGGAATGAAGTTGTAAAACTGACAATAACTTTATGCAGAAAAGGTAAGTAATTTTTTCACACTAAAATCATGTTAACATTTACATCTTGTGGCTATACTTTCAAAATAGTGAGTATTTTAGTGTTTAGTGTTTGGCCCCATTCACTTCCATTGTGAGTACCTCACTGTAACCTTGCTTTCTTCTTCTTCTTCTTCTTCTTCTTCTTCGAACGAGTCAAAATAATGTTTTTGTGGTAATCAACATTATGCCACAAATGCTGTTTAATGAGCTTAACTTGTATTGAACCCGGGATATTACTTTGATCATATAATACAGTGTTGCCAACAGTTAAAAGGTTACAGCCATAGCCAGAGATGTCTAGGCAAATATCTATTGAGTGTCCTGGCAGAAAAACACATTTTGTGGAAAAAACTAAATGTCTCTTACAGTTTGTATAGCTGAAATCTGAGATAAATAGTCAATTCAGCAGTGCGGAGTCTGATGGTTTCGGTGCAGTCTTGCGTTCAGTGTCCACTGACATAAGCAATAAACTGCAATTTATGATGATATGCATGTGTTTTGTTATAGGGAGGGAACAATTACATTTATTTATTTAGCAGACTCTTTTATCCAAAGCGACTTAAAAATGAGAAGCATGAAAATAAGCAATTCATACTAAAGAGGTAATAATACTGTATGAGAAGTGCTGCGATACAAAAGTTCCAAAAAAGCTCACTGAAGTACAAGCTAGAATAGAGAGGACAGTGGGAGACAAAAGTGAAAGAATGGATTAAGAGATTTTATTTTGAAAGGGCATTAACAGGATTATGTCACATGCTCATGGAATAGGTGATATTTAGACAGGTTCTTGAAAGTTGCAAGGGAACTGGCTGTTTGGGTGGAGTTGGGAAGATCATTCCACCAGCAAAAAATGGTGGATGTGAAAGTTTGGTCAAAGTAATTTTATATTGGTACCAAGGCAAAGCTAGAATGATTCTGTGTTTCCACTGTAAATGACGAGAGAGAAATTTATCAGCCGTACACAGCCTGACGCCTGTGCAGCAGTTAATTATTAGTCCAAATAAAAAGTCCAGCGGGCCGATCAAAATCATGCAAATCAAACACAACTCAGATATACACACCTCTTTGAACATTCAAACATGAAAAAGCCAAATAAATCAGCGTGTATCAACACACGCACTATTACACACATGCGCACACACACATTCATAGCGCACGCTGACATTTGCACACACTCACAAGACTGATGGAATAATTTACGTGTGTTATACTCTGCACAAACTAACCAGACTTGCCATGGGCTTTGATTAAAGGATGTAATTTATAAATGTATGGGCACGGCATTGTACACGAATACCCTTGTTTGTATCTGAATTTATGTGTGTGTTCTGTGTGTGTATATGTGTGTGCACTATGGCTCATTTCCAGATGTTGCTTGGTGAGAGACTGGCCTGTCTGACAAAGGGAGATGAAATGGTCTAACACTCACCTCCAGCTGGACTCAGAGCTAGATATTCAAATAGAGAGAGAGAGAGAGAGAGAGAGAGAGAGAGAGAGAGAGAGAGAGAGAGAGAGAGAGAGAGAATGAGCAAATGAGAGAGAGAGAGAGAGAGAGAGAGAGAGAGAGTCTCTTACAACAAAGACTGTTGATTAATTATGCTAAACAGACCTTTACAACTTATCAACAGCTATTAAATATTTGTTTTGCAATTTGTGTTAAAAATGGCTCATGCATTTTACAAGAAGACCTTTAGTGAGAGAGTGTACATCACACAAGGAAAAGAGAGAAAAAAAGAAAACAAGTTGTGTTTGGTCCATTACGGGACTCAGGCAACTGTGGTCTATTGTGATTGAATAGTTTCAGGGTTTGGATTACAAGGGAATACAATTCTGTTTTCAAGCACTACTACATATATATCACCTTTAGGGATGAGAATCGTAAGGAATTTATAGATCAAATAGAAGACATATTCAATTTACTGCCCCCAGCAGCCTGTTACAAAAATAATGAGGTGATTTACCCAGACTTTTTTATACAGTTATTTTATTAATTAATACATTTTTATAAAGTACCACTGATTTCAACAAAGCTCTTGTGCTTCTTTAAATACACATTATCATATCAACAACCAACTAATTACTCTGATTCAAGTCTTACAAGTTCTTGGTTCATTTTGAGTCAGACATGATGAAATTAATGACTTGCGGTTCAATACATTTTTCATTAACAAAAAAGAAAAAAAATGTTGAGGGAAGTAGCGCTATATATTCAAAAGAACAGGTTCATAAGTGTAATTTATTCTGGAATTTGAAAGCACTGGCTGGCTGTATGTCTCACACTGCTGATTTAATAGCAGTGTTATTATCAGGAAACACTAACCATGTTTACATGCACTTAAGAAAACTGTTTATTCCAGGTTTTTTGCTGGAATTCTGAAACATCATGTAATCGAGAACGACTATTACCTTATGCTGTTTAAAGGATTAGGAGAAAAGTGGTTTAACACACCCAGTTTTCTCCTGTAGAACATGACTTATGTGGTCATGTAAACACATTAGCAGCATTCTGATGGGTGCTTGAAAAGTGCGGATGTTCCTGAAAAGACCGGAAGTAAACACAGTGGAAAGAATTAAAAAAATCTCAGAGTACAGTGGGAAAAGCACATCCACTAATGTAAAATATCGTCTGTCCCTAACACTCGTATATATACGCTCTACATTGGGGGAATCCCAGAGTTTTACATAAGAGGAAAACCCCAATATTGCAGCGTAATTCCGCTACAGGTCGAGATGCAAAGTTAAGGAATCAACAGCAACAATTCTGGAATATCTGAGAATAAAATAGCAAAGTATTCCTCAGAAACCATGTATGTTATTTACACAAGCGTTGCGAGGAAATTATGTTGCTGTGGAGACAGCTGCTTACGGACAGAGCAACATGTATATGGGAGTAAAGAGAGCACCACTTAAACAGTGCATGTAAACCGGAACGCTGCTTTCTCACAATAACATGCTCTCTCGCAATAAGCCCCGTTCTGGTGTCCATGTACACATAGTCACTGTCAGAGTATTTTAGCACAGTGTCCCATCTACATAGGGGAATAAATGCAATTCTGTTAATTAAACAAAAATTTTTGAAGATCAAAGCGTATTAAAAATACAAAACAAAAAACGGTACCGTTTCTGAATAAGAACCAGTTCTATCAGGAAGACCCGCAGACTGAGTGAAATTAAGATGACATTTATTTGATGCAGTGCCTCTCTTTGGCGTAAGCCCTGTCTGCTGGTCTGAAGTTGTAGTACTTGGAACCATCATATCCTGCCGGAGATAGGAGGCATGGGCGAGGAGCCTACCCCCGTACAGGATGGGACACAATTGGTGGTGGTGGTGGGGTGTTGGAGGTTGCCGCATTAGCGCACTGAAACAGCAATGTGATAGACTGTGAGCAGATTTATAAAGCAATGGCTTACATGTGATTGCTAGGGGTTACCTGGTGTAATGATGTACACCTGCAAGCCTTCCCGCTAGAACTACTCTGCGCTTACATTTCTCGGTTCCCATCCCCAGCCATCTTTCCATGTTCAGAACAAGCACAGCTTAAAACAAATGGTACTGTAGACGTCTGCTTTCATTTAGTAATTGAAACTCAGAGACATCCATATGAAATGCTGACTATGCTTAGAAGTGTCACTTTGAACTTTCTGAATTTGAAGCATATGGCATGAGTAATGCAACATTATATGTTACATTGAGGGAAAATCCAAACAGTCTTTCTGGTCTCCTTCTCTTGGTTGCTACATCCTTGACAGATTGCAAATCTAAAAGAGGCACAAAACAACGAAACGGCGGCTTGACTTTGGAGAAGACTGATTGAGCAAATGGGTGAATAGGATGTGATCCTCTTTCGATGGGGGTTTTAGATACCACTGCTGTACGGGACAGGTTGTGTCCAGGGGGTGCGGTTAGGGTGGGGGAAATGTGGACAGGTCTCGGGCCTTTGTAAATGTATGTTGCCATAGTGGACAAGCCCCAGGCCAGGGGGACTGCCCTCTGCCCCCCTCCCAGGTTCCTCTATCCCCTGTCAGCCTTGAGTTATTGATGGGACAGGTTGGCATTGAAGATCCCCCTCCCTTTACAGGGGCCAAGAATACCACACAGCTGGACAGGGACTGTTCGGGATAAAGGAGTGCGAATGGTGTTTGCTGCATCTGTGAGTGTGCACTGAGAATGTGATTCAGTATAATATACAATACACTGCTTGTGTGTGATTATGTGTAAGTTTGTAGGATTGTACCGAATAATGTGTGTACCTATGTGTGTTAAAAGTTTACGTTTGGTGTATTTTAGGATGTTTGTGTCTTAGTACCATAGTCACAGATTTACTGGAAGCCTGTAGGTGTGCAGAGGTGATTTCTGCCCATGCATGAATTAATATAGGCAAGGGACTTTGATAAGAGCACTTTGCATTTATAGGGGAGGGAATGAGAACTCAAAATCTAAAGGTAAAGAATGATTTAGTTTCAGAGTTTTAATCTTAAGACAATAAAAAGACACGTATTGCATCTCTCTTATAATAACTGTATGTTTTCCTTGCAATAGAACTTATTCAGAGTCCTGCCGTATTTGACAGGAATAAAAATGAGGCTGTGAGGGATATAAAATTAAAGTCTCTTCAGTGGGTTGTACTGTTGAGTGTTGATCGTTCAGCTGATTAAACATTGAAACATACTTCCAAAAAAATTGGAGAAGATAAAACAAAAAAAATCTGAGTTGTGAAAACTAGATGTGCTAGAACCTTTATCCATCAAAAATAAAATATGGTGCTACTCTAGGTCTCTCAGGTTTCAATGATTTTTATCAATCATGTCAGTTTGTTCATCTAAAATTATATTCAGGTTACTGATGCTGTTCATAAAGAGCAAAAGGCACACATCCCATAAAACCCTGTTGAAGACATTTCTTTATCATGCAGGTGAAGATCCATAAGAATTTGCCCCAGTTACAAGTTTCAAGTTTTAAATACAGAAACAAATTCATATAGTTCTTCTATCTAAATAGGTTCCCCGTGTCCCAGAGAGTAAACATAAAACAGTTGCACAAATATTTGTGGCTGTGGAGAATTTAAGGAATCACATGTGCTGGTCCAAAAATAATGGACTCACTGTACAGGGGTCTTGGGGTGTTCTAGTTTGAGAGCTGTAACATTTATAGTTCAAAGGCGAAGTAACATGAGATTATTGCACTGAGCAAAAATGACAGCTGTTATCACATTTAAACCTCACTCTGTCAGTCCTCCCACAAATTATTACAAATTAGCAGATAATAAAATGGTGGAGACCTCTCACCAGATATCTACTGGTGCTGAATAATACATTCACTATTTTAATTATTTAGTTTGATACTCTGATGCTTTTCTGCTCAATAGAGATACATCTTCTTGATGTACTTCTAAGTAAACAGCCTTTGGGTGATTCTAAAAAAACTTGTCAAAAAATGTCCTGGTCCATATTTTATATACACTCATTAAAATATATATTTGGCTGAACTTGATTCAGTTGTAGACTGTGGTTCCATATGTTTGAAATTAGTTTTCCCAACTTAAAATGTCTATACAACCTCAACACATACAAGAAAGACCCTAGCTGAATTGGGTAAACCCAGTATAACTCAAATAAATGTATTTTATTTCTTTATGTTCTAACTAATGAAAGTGAATGTTAATGTTAGCATGATAAATACATGCTGGTTGGAAGTACTAAACTCTGTAATTGCAATCAATTTCACATGTGACATTTACCTGTCCTCATCATTAGCACAAGCTCCACTCTCCATCATAATGGTACCCCCAAAACACATAAAAAAAACACAACAGAAACTTGTCTAAATATCAACATAACAAAACATAAACAGAAATAAGTATCCCCCTTTATATTCATCTTGCACAAAAACACAAAATAACATTATTTTAACATTTATGCTCCTTATCGAGTCCCACGCAAAGTATGTTGTGAAATTGAAAACCCCTGCCCAGTTTCATCAATGCTACATTAACACCCCAAAAAGTATTCACGTATTCCCAACTTAAACAGATTAAGTAAACTTTCATTTAAAACTTTAAATGGACAGAATCAGAAAAATCTTTATTGCCAAGTACATTTTTTACGCACATAAGGAATTTGTTTTGGCATTGTAGGCGCGTGTCACACATTCTCTAAATATAAGAAACAAGTATTAAAATATAAGCAATATAAATATGTCCACACAGTACATATTAAAAGTAAGAATAAAAATAAAAGAGAGCAGTACAGCAGAGTTAGTACAGTGGCATGTAGAGCCAGAGGTGGAGTGTGGAGAGTGTCAAGGTGGGTACCGTGGCGGATGGGAAGAAACTGTTCTTGTGGCGTGAGGTTTTTGTCCTGATGGACCTCAGCCTTCTGCAAGAGGGGAGTGTCTCAAAGAGATTGTGACCAGGGTGGGAAAGATCAGCCACAATCTTTCCAGCACGCTTCAGGGTCCTGGAGGCGTACAGGTCCTGGAGCGGCGGCAGATTGCAGCCAGTCACCTTCTCTGCAGACCGGATGACTCGCTGCAGTCTGCCCTTGTCCTTGGCAGAAGTAGCAGCGTACCAGATAGTGATGGAGGATGTGAGGATGACTCCTTGACAAAATATTCTAGAATTGTGTTGCTTTAGTTCAATTAAATTAAGTAAATTGAACAAGCTGCAAAAATCCTTTTTTGAGTGTATAGAAAATGAAACCTATTTTTTTTAGGGCCATTAATATTTTTTACATTGTGATATTATTTTAATCATAGTTACGCAAAACCTACCCCACCAATTCCCATTTCCGTAAAGCAATCAGAGAAAGTTATTATGATATTGTCATTACCAAAAAATAAAAAATAAATAAATAAATAATAATAATAAAAATAAATAAATAATATATATATATATATATATATATATATATATATATATATATATATATATATATATATATATATATATATATATATATATATATATAATTGTGTTATGTATTAAACTGTAAAGCATTACTACATATAGTAGTATTCCTTTGGTACTACCTTTCATTTATATTTAAATTAATAAAATAAATCATTGCACAGCAGCATCATATTTACTGTAACAGTAAAATAATGATTGTGTTACGGTAATGATAATCTTGGGGTAAACTGTGCATAAGTATCCTGAAAATAATGTCACAATGCAAAACATCTTATTGATCCTGAATTTGGCTTTTTTATTTTTTATTGATTTGGGATGAAATCTGACTAGGATGATGGAGAATAGATCAATAGATCTTGAGAAGATCAATACTTTGTTACTGATCACAGTAATTGTTTTCACCAAGAAGGGTATTAAAAATAGCAAAAGCCTGATACTCATCTGCAACAAGGTTTCACTCTCTATACACAACATCTTCGCTTCCCTTGTTGTCGTCGGTGAGACCACTTGCATGATCAGAACCTTGCAGCCCACTGCGGCATTCCTGATGTGATCTGACAGGGCTGTCAGCGACCAGGTGGTGTCTCTTCCCTCTTTCCAAGATCTGTAGATGTCGCTGTCGCAGATACAGGCTCGCTCTCAACTCACGACCCCCATCCAGTTCTCTATCTGCTGTGTGGAAACATTGTGGAGTGTCTTAATTTCCCTGTGCGCTCCTGTTCGTTGTTCACAGTGTGACAGTGAAAAATGGTTCGTTAGCTCAGTTCTTTTTGCCGGGCGACATGAGGCCAAATGACTCAACATCTGGCAATGAAGCGCTCTCTCCAGGGTTTTTGGCACATGCTCCTGGCTGCCGTTTGTACACTGCCTCTCATTTCACTTTGTCTGTTTCCTCTTCCCTTGCTTCTCTCATCCCCTCCAGAGGTGCTGGAGAGCAACAGCAGGTCCAGGGGGGCTCTTTTAGCAACGAGACTACCAGTGACTTTAACTCAACAAACAAGAAATTATGTCATAGATCTATAAAGTTCTCTTGAAGCTGCTGTTTTGGAGCAAAATCCTTTCTGCTTGTGCACACAGACCATTGACTGCATTATATAACACTCATAAACAAAGCACTCAAGATTTAGAATGGTCTATGACTAATGGAGATGTTTGACAAGAACAAAGTAAATGTCCACATCTCCATTTAAGAGCCCACACACCCTGTGGTTTACAAAGCACCTTCCATAATTCATTAATTGATACCCAATCACAGAACATTTCAATGGCGTTGAATGCAAACTCTTTGCTTGCCTTTGGAGAGACTTTGGCTGCATGCCTTATTCCACTGGAGTGCATTTATAGGTGATTCATCAGAATATGCCATTCCAATAAAACAAACCCTCAAATACCCAATGACCTGTTTGCTGCTTCCTAAGGTGGAAGGCATGTTTTTTGGACAACCTGATTTCAAAATTGAGTAGCACCTGGCTCTTCTTTTTAGAAATAATTAGAAAAATAGTAAGGCTATTATAAATGCCAGTTATTATAACATTCACTGTGCTAGTGACAACAAATCTTAATTTACAATCTTCAAGTCAAAGCAATGATCCATGCTCCATTCCCACACTTTGATATTCAAATATCTCAATATTTTGGCTCCAAACATAATGCATTGCAAAATGTAGCATACTCTAAGACCATTGACCTCAAGCATAAAACTTAGATACCAGACTAAAAGTTTGCAAATACACAAAAGACAGAATCAAACAAAAAGCATTAGGGTAATTGTAACCATACATATGTCATAAATCAGACATACGAGTAAACAAGGTCTTAGCACACCATTTGCTGTGATTTCAATTCTGAATAGAAACAATGGATTCATATGAAGCCATTCACTCCTGGTGTGAACATTCATGCAACAAAGCTGGGTTTCTTTTTTTCTGGCAAGTGTTTTTATTTGTATTTTTTTGTCATCTTCCAGCAATTAAATGCCCTGACCAATAAAAGATGAGCTTTAGATCACATGGCAGAAGCTGCTGCAGTTACCAAACCAGCGCAAATGGTGCCACTGAGGCACAGAATGCTGTTTTGACCACCAACCTTAAATCAAAATCAAATCAAATCAAATCAAATCAAATCACTTTATTGTCACACTACTGTGTACACGAGTGCAACAGTAGGTGAAATTCTTGTGTGCAGTTCCGAGCAACATTGCAGTCATGACAGTGACGAGACATAAACCACTTTACAATAAACAACATATTTACACAACACAATTTACATAACAAATGTACACATACTTACACAACAATTTACATAACAAATGTACACATACTTACACAACAATTTACATAACAAATGTACACAATACACACAATGTAGAATACACATACACTAGATACGGGTATAAATATATATAAACACTAATTGAATTGGGAGAATATATTGACAGAGTGATGAAGGAACACTGAAGGAACTCAAGGAAGAAATATTGGACCAGCAGTGAGGACATATATTTAACAAGCATCAAATTCCTTAAAAACTGAAATATTTTCTCTCATATGGGTTCTCTTAACATGCAAATGATATTACTGCATCACTGCCATGCATTCCCTTAAAAAACCTCTCTGATCTTATGTGGATTGTCTTCATAATGTATTCCATATTGCTGCATTTTTTGCCATTACATTTAATCTTACATGAGTTCTCTTATATCTCTGATATAACTTATATTGTGGCATCCTTGCCTTTGTATCGGTTTTTAAATTAACAACGTTACAGACCTTAAGTGTTTTTTGCCAAATTTTAATAGTATTAAGTTCACTCAGTATATACAGTGTGTCTTTGTATCAAAGTGCCTTTATATACCAAAAACGTGGTGGTTCTATCTAATAATGGGTTAGACTGAAGATGGGTTTTGTTGGTAGGAATTTGTTTTAATGTGTGCATTACATATACTCTTGGAGCATTCAGCTGTGGTTATGTTTAATTTGTTATATATACTGTACGTACATGCCAATAAGATACAATCAGTATTGTTGCTATTGACAAAATTTGTTTTAACAGTGTGTGCAATATGCACATAAATTAACTCATGTGTAAACCGTATACATGGCAGTGGCAAATAATCAGTTTTGTTCCAATTGCTAACATGCATTAACTCTTACTATTATTTTTTACACTCGATTATTTCATATCACCCCTCAGACTGAGATTGGAAACCTCTGATGGGTTGTTAAAATGCTGTAGTGATTATTCTTTATCTAATATGCAATTTGTGAAGACACAATCTAACAGCCAAGGAAACAAGCCAAGAAAACAAACACAAATAAAATTCATGGTGAGGTAGAGACTTATTGAGGCCGAAGATTGAATTTTTTCTGTTTATTTTGCCTGACTCTGCAGGTGCTACTAACAAAAGAAAGAATGCTGAATAGCAACAGTGGCTGTCAGCGCGACTACTTCAGAACACTGTACAGTAGCACAGAAATAAATGTTGTTGCTTGGCAATACAAAACAGTGCTGGCAATACATAAAAATACAAGATGAGCTGTCAATCATATGTGCAAAACCTGGAGAGATGTTTAAACGCAATGTATGTGCGTCATCATGTTTGGCTGTGTGTGATAGTCTCAGTCACCATTAACTTTCATCTTTTTTTCCATACAACAGAATGGAATGCTGAGTGACACTGGCATTCTAACATCTCCTTATGTGTTCCACAAAGCAAAGTCAGTCAAACGGGTTACGAACAACATGTGTGTGAATAAATGAAAACATCATTTTCATTATTGGGAGAACTAGGTTTTAATTAGGAAGAGGCAAGGTCAGTGATGCATAGTGACATTAAGTGGTGAAATATTTCATTAAAAAAAAAAAAAAATTGTTAAAAAAAAAAAAAAAAAAAACGAATTCATGCCATTGCCCACTGATTACCTCTTTCCAGCCATTTCATATGGGCTTTATCCAATTTCTTGCACATATTACCCATTTGCACATATAGAAAAAACAAGCTCCAACCCTGGTACCCAGTGTCACATAAGACTAAATTATAGATTTTACAAGGCCACTCAAAGCTACTATTTAAATCCACACTCTTCAAAGTCCATTGTGTACAACGTGTATTCATGTGTGCCAACATTTGTTTTTATCTTTCATAATAAGATAATAAATAAACAAACAAAACTAGTTTGATTTCAATACAGCAAGTTTATTTCAGGCCTACTCTCTTCCTCCGAGAGGCCTTACGGGCCCCAGTCATACTTTATCAAGGATATAAATGTCAGATCATGTACTGTGATCTTGAATGATCCAAATATTGTTAGAAAATCCCTCTTGATTCAAGCACTGAATGGAGTGGTGGAGTGATTCATGTCGGTTTTGAGTGGAGAGGGCTATAATCGTAAAGTGAGGAGATTATTCTAAGAGGCAGTCGGCAGGAGGTAGAGACAAGTCTTAGCTTGTTCCCTGATTGTGAAACTGGTTGTAATAGCATATTATTTATGATCTCTGGCCAAGGGGCTCAGTTACAATTTTTTTTATGAAGTTGCTTCTTGTAAGGCAGTTATAAGCAGAATTATTAAATCAGTGTACATCCATAATTACCATATGGCTTTCCATTGATCTAGTTTCTCTAGTGTTGATTTGTAGGTCTGAGCGTTTGTCTCTCCCTCTGTCATACTGTTCATAATTTGAATGCCCTTTTCAGAGGCCCCATCTCTCTCCTTTACTCATGCAAATGGAAATAAGCTTGGGTAAAATCACTCAATGCCATTAATTCAAGCCAAACGCTACTGTATGTGAAAGAGTGACAATGGCAATGTTTTATTGAGCAAAGCCAGATGAGCCTGAGAGATTAAACGCAGCATTGATTTGAAAACCCGGCTCGCAAATCCTCATTTTACGAGCCCTCTTCCACAGCGCGGTGGGATTCTGGAGCGACGCGGTACTCCTGCATGTCGTATTTATCCCTGAACATCTTTATAATGCCTGCTCTTGTTGTGGAAGGAAGATCGGCCGAGAACGAGGATAAATCTTGTTTGTGGTCTCTTTTCAACAGTGTGCTCTCTTAAATCGGAGGCTGACAGTTTTATAAGGGTTTTGAGGGGCGTGAGAGTGAGTTTTCTTAGCCTATGAACGTTTCACTTTTAACAAGCATGCACTGTGTGAAGCTGATTGTTCCTTAGAGACCCTGGCGCTCAAAGAGTGGTAGCACAGTGGAAGCGTCTTACAGAAGGAATGAAGAGTAGTAAAAACCATATTAATAGAAATGTTCCAAGGACCCTCATTTATAGGACTATGCCGCTATTTAAAAGAGTTGACACACAAACAGATGCAAAGCATACACATACAGTGGCTTTAATTACATAACATTTCTAACCAAGAGGCATTTATTTTAAAGATTTTAAAATTTATTTTTTTGCTTGATTTTGCATTTCAAGCAAAAAAACAATAAAAAGAAATAAAAGAAATGCAAAAGTCAGTGTAAAAGGTCTCTATTTTAGTGGAAAGGAGGAAGCGGCAGATGTCAAGATCCAACTCAAAAAGGTAATTTATTGTTACAAACACAAACTCACTTTTCAGTGCAATTTTGACAACAGCACAGTCTCAGTATGTGTGTTTGTAAGAGCCTTCACTCTTAAAGCCTGTCTCTACTCTCACTGCAATGACAAACAGCTGTTAGAAACAATCACTGCCAGGTGATGATCCTTACAGTTCTCATCTCCTGATCTGGTTCTCCAT
Source organism: Moxostoma hubbsi (assembly GCA_032164185.1). NCBI lineage: Eukaryota > Metazoa > Chordata > Actinopteri > Cypriniformes > Catostomidae > Moxostoma > Moxostoma hubbsi. Next base: position 39,187,672 of record JAVLUX010000007.1, read on the forward strand.
TCACAAGCCGGTGCTCAACCAAGGCCCACCACCACATACCCCCATCGCCCAACTCAGTCCAGGGAGCCATCGGGCCCAGTAACAACGGGTGATCTGCGCGTTGGTATCCTTCATGCGATGGAGCCACTGGAGCGGATAATGGTCCGAACAGAGGGAGAAAGCTGTCCTAGGAGGTAGTACCGAAGGGTGAGGACTGCCAACTTGATGGCCAGACAATCCTTCTAAACGGTACTATACCTTCTCTCTCTCACCGAAAGCTTCAGGCTGATGTACAGCACCGGAAACTTCTCCCCCTCCACCTCCTGGGACAACATGTCTCCCAATCCCCTGTCCGACACGTCGATCTGTTCAACAAAAGAGAGAGAAAAATCAGGAGCAAGTAACACCACAAAGTTCAGCTTTCACCTGCATAAAAACCTGTTGGCATGGCTCTAACCACTGTACTGAGTCTGGAGCTCCCTTTTTAGTGAGATTAGTCAGTCTGATTGTGACATCTGAATAATTAGGCACAAACTTCCTATAATAGCCAGCCAGCTCCAGGAACTGTCTCACCTCCTATTTGGTCTTGGGTTTCGGGCAGGCCACAACCACTGCAGTCTTATCAATGATGTCAACTAGGCAGCGGTGTACGCAGAGTGTGGTCTGAGGACTCTGCCCGTAAGGCGCTGTAACATAGCCAATGCCCCAAAGAAACTGAACAGAAGGGTCATGAATTGGTGGAAGCAAAACGGTGTGGAGAAAGCCGTTTTCTAACAGGATATTGGTGTTAAGGGGATCTGCCAATAACCCTTCATTAAATCCAGTGTTGAAGTGATCCGCGCCCAACTGATCGAGCAGTTCGTCAATACGAGGCATTGGATATGCGTCAAATTTAGTCAAGTCAAGTGGTTTTAGACCACAATTAGACACTGCATTGACCTTTCTGTAATCCACACAGAACTGGACCGAGCCATCGTTCTTCGGAACCAGAACCACACGGCTGGCTCAGTCATTGTGGGATTCTTCTATTACCCCCATATAAAGCATGGCCTTTAATTCTCCTCGAATCACTCTTGTGGATGAGGTTTGGCTGCAACCCGAATCCACCAAGGCATGATATGTACCCCCCTTAATATTCATGGGTATGCGGTACGTCCCAACTCGATCGGGTCTGTGGTGCATCAGGGACCTGCCAAGGCTCCATGCTCACTCCTGTGATGGTGGGTCCACCTCCCTGGGAGTGAGAGTAGAGAGGGGCAGGGGAAACTGAGGGTAGTGCAATCCCTGGAGCCAAGGAGCCAGTCCCCTCTCTGTTTCCGGGAAGGAGGAACAGGATGGAAGGAGGGGAGACAAGAGAGTGTGTGAGAGAGAGAGAGAGAGAGAGAGAGAGAGAGAGAGAGAAGGATCTTGGGGCTCGCCGGCTACCAAATACACTGCCATGTGGTCCTCCAGCTGTATGCCATTTGGAGTGACGCCGGGCAGTGGCACTGGACCCACTCTGCTGTCCCACACAGAAGTCGAGCAATAAACTGCTCCAGTACCACCAGATTGATGACAGCTCCGATATCATGTATCTCAGCCAGTAACCACCTCTGGCAGGCATCCCGGAGCTTCTTGGTGAAGGCAAACAGGCAGCCATGCTACCCAATTGTCATCACACGAAAGCATTGGCACTGCTGCTCGGTTGACCGGACAACCCGTTGTAGGATGGCTTTCCTCAAGTCGGCGTACAACAGCAGGTTCTCCGCTGGTCACTGCAGTACCGCAAGTTGGGATTCCCTGGAAAACAGTGGAATTAACCGGACCACCCACTGGGTGCTCCAGATTGTCTTGGAGGCCCATCTTGACTAGCGAAACCGGGGTCGGGCGGTCGCGGGGACCAGGGTTGCTGCTGCAGCACCCTCCTTGTGCAACAAGCTCCGGGAACATCTGCCAGTCCTCTGCTAGGTCCTAGGGGAGCACAATGAACTGCTGCTCCTGTTCGGTGCACAGCTCGAGGATTGCCTGATGTTGGGTCTGGTGGATGCTGACAATGTCCTCCAGAGGTGAGGGAACCATGGTGGTATTCTTCCTCCCTTAACTCTTGGGTTTCAGCACCAGGCTAAAAGGTCTCTACTTTAATGGAAAGGAGGAAGCGAGAGATGGCAAGATACAACTCAAAAAGTTAATTTATTGTTACAAATACAAACTTGCTTTTCAGTGCAATTTTGACAACAGCACAGTCTCAGTATGTGTGTGGCAGCACTCTCTCTCTTTCACTGCCGTCCGCCTCACTCTTAAAGCCTGTCTCTACTCTCACTGCAATGACAAACAGCTGTTCACTGCTGCCAGGTGATGATCCTTACCATTCTCATCTCTTGATCTCGCTCTCCATTCACAAGTCGGCGCTCAACGACTCCCCCACCACCACAGTCAGTTTAATTTTCAATTTAAAGACAATTTGGACACTTTCTGGTTGTTGCTAATGGACCGCACACAGTTCATTTTATGAACTAGACCTTAGGTTACTTTACTGGGATACCCCACTAAAAATTACTTTGAAACCAGTTGGTTACAAGCAGTGTTGGGTGTAATCTGAATACAAAGTAATTTGTTACTGCAATCTTATTACATTTTAGGCAAAAAAGTACATTACATTTTAAATTCTTATAATCAAATAACAGTTAATGGCTTTCAGTTAATGTAATTACCTTTAAATACATTTCTTAGGATACACATACAGTATTTCAAAAATAATATTATTTATGTATAATACATTAAAAAAAACAATAATATGTTTATATGTACATCTGTTTGTGTTTTTGTGACAGCTAAAAGGCCTGCAACAATAAACAAGGAAAAAATATACTGTAGTTATTAATTTGAATTCATTGAGCAGCAAGTATGTGGTAATGTAATTACAATTTTAGAGAAGTAATAAGTAATTTGTAGTGGATAAAAGTTTTGAGTAACTCACCCAAAATTGGTTACAAGTAACTGTAAAATTGCTAAGAAAATTAAAGTCAGATCTGACAAAATTTCAAGCATAATTTTTTTGCAGATGCTACTTGGATTGTGTGGCTTAAGCATCCATATACTTTTTAGAGAACCTGTGCATCCTCAGTTAAAACCATGTTTCAGTGGTCCAAAGCAATGTGTGGATGCCTAAAGAGGAAGAAGAACATACTGGGTGGCCCATATCAAACATGTTCTTTGATTTTTGCTTTCGGTAATATTAAACCACTGTGCATTAACTGCACACAGTGTGTGCATTCTTGGCCTAGGTATAACATGCTCAACACATTTAACATGTATTATAATGAGCTCTTTGGAGGGTGATAAAAACTCAGTTGAGCCCCAAATATGGCTCCTTAGGGTCATATTGTGCTTACGTTCTTACAGTGGACTGGCTCAATTCACATGCACATTTATCACTATCAATAGTAGATTAGGAAGTAAGAGAACAAGGGAAAGTGAGCATTACATATATCAGGAAAAGTACAGTGCAAGCCATAGCAAGTCTTCTTGCATTTAAGGCAGAGCTGCCTCTCACTGGATGTATTTTTTTTCACACCATTCTGAGTAGATGCTTGGGATCCCCAAAACACCTTCAAATCTTTGAGAAAAGGCCAATGGGAATTGGCGTGTGGAATTTGCATGCCACTCCCCCGGACATATGGGTATAAAAGGAGAAGGAATGCCCACTCTCACATAGCAGGTGCATCAGACTGCACATAACCTCCCCCAGTGCTCCAAAAGACATCGTGTAGTGATGTGAAGTGATGTAACTAGCATGAGAGCAGGCCACGCCAGCCACTGCCTTTTCTCTCTATGTTTTCTCTCCACAGAGATTGAGATTTGGCTGGGGCCATCTAACACTATTATAGGCATCGGGGAATGTGTTCTTTAGCTTTTCTATTCTTTCAGGGGGAAAAGACCCCACTGAGACAACATTCTGCCCAAAAGGGGAGGTCAACATGTGGCAAAACGACACATGGGTTCGCACATGGAAGAGGCGCGGTGCTAGGTCCTAACTCGAAGGGGAGGAGACAAAACATGTTTGGAGACAGCGTCTCCTTTCCGCTGTCCACCAAAGCAGACAAAGAGCTGTTCAGAGCATCTAAAGCTCTGTGTGCAATCCAAGTATATGCGCAAAGCATGCACTGGACACAGCAACGATAAGGCTGGTTTTGCCTCCTCCCGGGGCAGCACTTGCAGGCTCACCACCTGAACCTTAAAAGGGGTCGTGGGAACCTTGGGCACATAGACCGGTCAAGGTCTCAGGATCACATGAGAGTCTTCCGGACCGAACTCCAGTCACGTTTCGCAGAAAGAGAATGCTTGCAGGTCCCCGACCCTCTTGATGGAAGGGAGCGCGGTCAAGAGGGTAGTCTTTAATGAGACAGCCTTTAACTCGACTGATTCTAGGGCCTTGAACTGGGCTCTCCGAAGGCCCAGCAGGACCACAGAGAAGTCCCATTATGGAAAGAGGTGCAGCCTAGGAGGGTTCAGCCTCCTGGCGCCTCTCAGGAACCTGATGATCAGGTCGTGCTTACCAAGGGACTTACCTTCAACTGCGTTGTGGTATGCTGCTATAGAAGCTACGTACACCTTCAGGGTGGAGGCGGACAGTGGAATTTGCCAGGGAGGTGCTGTCGCAAGGAGCATGAGGTCCGAGAACCAAGTCTGGGTGGGCCAATACAGTGCCACAAGGGTGACTCGTTCCTCATTCTCCCTGACCTTGTACAGGGTCTGTGTAAGTAGGCTCACTGGGGGAAATGCATATATGTGCAGCCCACGGGGACAGCTGTGTGCCAGTGCCTATGTGCCGAGGGGGGGCTCCCATCATTGCATACCAGTGGGAGGATTCTCAGGAAGCAAACAGAGCTAACTGTGCTTTGCCGAATCGACTCCAAATCAGCTGGACCACCTGGGTGTGGAGTCTCCCCTCTCCTCTGAGTGTTGCCTGCCACAACAGCACATCCACTGTGGTGTTGAGGCTGCCCGGGATTGTAAGTGGCCAGCAGTGACCTCAGCCACTGCTGACTCCAGAGGAGGGGATGGCAGGTGAATTGCAACATGCAAGGAGAATGTATGCTGCCTTGGTGATTTATATATGCTACTGTCACTGTGTTGTCGGACTGGACAGTGCTAGCCATGCGTTCAAGGTCCGGGCGAGGGGCACTAAGGGAACGATTGCATCTGACATACCTGGGAGTGGAGCCTTGCTGCGGGGGGAAGCAGGCAACACCACGTCGAGGAGTGTTGCTTCGACCCCAAGGGGCTGCGCTGAGGGGGACCTCAAAGCACTTTCCTTGCTCCGTGTACCCGGTGTGGGGCGGGTTAGCAACTGAGGAGAAGGGCAACTTGGGCCGTCCTCGAGACTCATCACAACTGGCTGGCCATAGGTCAGTGGCTGGGCATGTGCCAGCTTCCTGCGGGGGGCTCTACACTGGGGCAGAGAACTTCGCTGCCACAGGGGGATGCCCTCGGTGAGCATATGGGTACGGGATCTTGAGCTGCGCAGAGGCAAGATGTGCTGGGCAAAGGGGAGGACGGAGGATTCCAGTCCAACCCGATACTCGCGGCGGCCCGGGCAAGCATAGCGGTCAGCTCTGCGTTGGCCTCAGACTGGGCGGGCGGACCTAAAGGTGGCAGCCCAGTCGAGTCCTTGGTGTCCGACATCACCAATGCACTCTCCCACGAGACCCAATGAACTCTCCAAATCGGCTCCAGCACCAGCCGGGCCGCCTCGTACCGGTGGGTAGAAGGCGCAGCATGGGAGGGGCGGCTGAAGTGGCTTTTCCTCAGAAGAAGGAAAGCCGCAATCGCAACGTTGCCATGGTCATGTCAATGAGAAAATTAACCATCCATGAATGCTGTCTCAGTGTGATCATGGCCCAGACACGTGAGGCAGCGCCTGTGGCCTTCGGAGAGATAACGACCGCATCCAGGAATCACACAAAGATGGAAAGGCATCATTAAAAAGAGGTTCACGTCAATGTTTTGGTCTAATAGAAGAAAATATACTTTTTTCAGAAATATATACACTTTAAGTAGTGATGTCAAAGCGCTCAGGGGCGTAATCTGTAATAATCATACAGGAGAGAAAGCCGCTGGAATGCGCAATACATACAATAGCATACGTTTCTTTTTAGATGTACAGGTGTTCCTAATAAAGTGCTAAGTGAGTGTATTTACATACATTTTTATGTAATAAGAATGTACACACTAAAAATTATCAAAGATACCTAAAGGCACCATTTGGGGTTCCTCGGATGTCACACCAGCAGAACCCTATGGAGATACTCCATGCACCCTAACAGTTCTCCAACTCTAAAGAAATCAAACGACTGCCAACTTCCTTCAGTAACTCTATTATAAGAAAAAGGCTTCGAGGCACATTAAATAAATCTTGAAGTTCATTTCAAAGGTGTCTATAGGATCTCCAGGGGGTTCCACCTGGCTGGCATATGTGGAACCCTAAATGGTGCCTCAAGTATCATTTACATTTTACAGTGAGCCCATATCTGTAAGCTGGCAGGGTAATGTAGTATCTGGCCCTTTGGTAGGCTAGGTTCTTCCTTAGTTTCTCCAAACATCCCTAAAAACAAAGTATTGTAGCTCATATTCATTGACTAAATTAAATGTATCAGTTCAGAATGCTTAAACAGCACTCAATTTTAGGAAAGTATGAGATATTTTCTAATTTACTCAATTAACCAATGAGACCAATTAACAAATCCATTGAGACATTAAAAATCTCAAACAGAATTACCATCTATACCCATATTATTGTTATTATTGTAGTCAAAGGTGCTTACACCACATTAACTGTCTATGCTCTTAACCAAGCAAAACCACTTAAACCAAAATCAACAAAACATATTCATCAGCTCACATTCATCAGCTCTGTAATCTTGTTCAGGGTGAAGAGGTAACAAGAGGCGCACTGGATAATAGCCAAATGACAAGTGTTTTGTGGTTATGTGCTTTGTGATTCACAATTTTTTACACTATAGGTTAGCGATTATAGGCTTTTTTTGTGCTCCACCTGACAAAGTGCTATTTTCAACCAGAATCCTCGGGCCAAAAAGACATGCAAATTGATTTGATTTTCATACACGAAAAGCTGTGAGCTGAGCTGCTTGGAACTTTAATGAACTGGCTGGAGGTGATAAATCACAGTTAAGCTACAGCTAGCATGCTAACGGTCCAGCACTATGATAACAAACACAGTCCTGTGTTATGGGTCATAGAGGCATTGACATTCATTTCCCAGAAGCTGAATAAGTGACTCGCTGGCAGTCACTGTGAGCAACACTGGGATGGAACATTGGCCATGCTGGGTTCCCTTGCTCCTGGCTCCACAACACAGAAAGAGAATCAACAAGACCTTTGATAAAACACACACATAAGTGATTAGTCTTATTAAATGATGCAAGGTAGATTTAGTGGAACTGTGTGCATAAACATACATTGATTTGTCCATTATGATTTATGCTACACAATATGAGTATTGGACTCACTCTTGAATATTCACCCACTCCCACACATAAGCTCACAGATAAACATGATTCCTATCAAATACAAATCCCCTCTTCATTTTCAAGGCTAAATTGATCCAGAGTGCTTTACCGTCATAAGACACCTTGGTTTAGAGACATTTCACTTTTTTTTTTTTTTCTTCAAAAAAAGAGGTTGTGTGTTTGCAAATATACAGGAAGAGAGACAAAAATAGAGAGAGAGAGCAAGCATGAGAGAGAAGAGACAGCGGAACTCAATCAGAGCTGGGTCATGAGGGTTCAACGCTGCAATACAGCGTTTGTGCCATGCTGAAAAATATGAGGTGACAGTTCATTTTCTCTGGTGACAGTCTTTGTCGCTCTCACTCGCCTGCTCACCCTGCCAACAGGATCCGTGCCGGCAACCGTTGCCCCTGACAGCAGAGAGGAGGCGGACTCCACGGGGACCAATTGGAGGAGCTGTAGTGGTCTGTGATGCTCAGGGGAGAGAGAATGAGGGCTGAAGAATTATGGCAGAAAGGCTTAACGAGGAGCACACACAGGCCACCCTCACAGGCTGTTTTGCTGCTGTATCTAGAAAGAGTCTGGGGCAGTTTTTGTCCAGAAACAGTAAACATATTTTTGACAGTTTCTACATTAAAGCAAGCTCCAAACACCGCTTTGTCACTGATTATACAAATGCGATTACTTCCTAGTTTCAATGCGAGATCTTCCAGGTTTCAATGCTAGATCCGAACCCGGGTTTCCCACACTGCTGATGCAAAGCGCTTCTGGAAATGCTCATAAATGATGATGAAAGTCCAAATATTAAAGAGATAGTTTACCCCAAAATGAAAATTCTCTCATCATTTACCCACCCTGATGACATCCCAGATGTGGCTTACTTCCTTTTGCAGAACACAAACAAAGATTATCTTTTAGAAGAATATTTATTGGTGTTGGTGAGAAACAGATCAATAATTAAGTACAACATTTTGAAAAATATTTTTTGCGTTGTTTTCCCAATGTTAAGGTGCCATTAACTCAAGAAGTATTAAAAATATTTTAATAACCTTTTATATTCTGGTTCTGTGTGTCAGGTTAGGGTAGGTGAAAAGGCAGGACTCAGATGCAGAAATTATGATGGGCAATATTTCAACAAAACTACCCCATAGAGGAAAAACTCAGCAGTCCACGGCAGGCGAAGGGAAGAGTGGCTGGGCTGGAGACACAGGGCTGGGACAGACAGGAACCGACAGACAGACACCTGGCAGGGAATCATTCACAGGAACATCCACAACGAACTGGTACAAGACAAAAAACACAATGGGGTTCAATTGGAAAGAAAATGAGGAAGCAGGTGAAGCAAATGAACTAATAATGAGGTACCAAGGGGGCGGGGTAAGGACGAGAGACAGGAGAGCACATGGCAAACAACTGAACAACAACGATGTGCTCACACCAAACACAACAGACAGGAAGAGCACATGGCAATGAAGCCATCATTGGCCATGTGCTCAAACAAACACAATGACAAGACAATTGGGCACATAGCAATGAAGCCACCATTAGCCATGTGCTCAAACAAAAGACAAGATTAGACAAAAGTGCATGGCAAGAGCACAGAAACCGAACACGAAGCCATGTGCTCACAAAGACAAGACATGGAGCATGAGTGTCTGGAGGCTGACTCAGAAACAAGACTGAACCAGACCAAAGAGTCAGGAACCAGGCACCATACACTGAAAATGAAATGCAGACTAAATAGAAGAGCACACAGCAAGGAAAACCACCAAAAACGTGTGCTCAAACAAAGACACAGAACATATGTGTACAGATCCTGTCACCACCATAAACATGACTAACAAAGGTGACAGAATCCTGATACAAATATGGGTCACATTGTTGGACTCACGCCATTAGCATTTAATCCAACAAGGGGTGCTGAAGTCAACTGATTTTAGTAATAGACCTAACTATCTATGTGTAAATGTTAAATATTGATGCTGTCACCTTTCTAAGGTTACTGTTTTACCTGTAATTGTGCTCCAAAATCATTTAGATAGATAGGATTGGTTTTATTTTGACCCCATTTACAAAATGGACTAATCAGTAAATATTGATAAATGGCATTTAATATTTGGCTTTCATAATTATTTTTGTTTATCTTCAAAAAATAATATTAACCAAATAAACATTTCTGAAATAGAATAACCCTGTAACATTTGCTGCATTTGATCAAACTGTTAAATATTCTAAAACAGTGTTTGTATTCAGAAATTTAATTTGGCTTGCACAGTAAAGGCAAAGACAGCACTGGATCAAAGTGTAGCGGGAGGAGACCATATTTGAAAAGATCTGAGCTAAATTTACACTTGTCATTTAAGCGACACACACTTTACGAGTGGTATGGATGACTGTTCCTTCTCTCTCTCTCTCTCTCTCTCTCTCTCTCTCTTCCTTTCTGTATTTTGTCTTGCTAAGTCGGCTCAGTGGAGTGACGCCTCAGAAAATGAGATCCGATTGGTGTTGATGTGGCAACGAATGGCCCTTAATTTGCATGCTAATTGTGCGATGGCCGCTGGGTGATTGTTTTGGGGCTGGATCAATGTTGAGAGGAACCTCAGAATGGCACCCAATTACAGCAAACACTCCCAGTGAAACGGCAAGGATGACTGTTTATATAATCATGTTTTGAGAAACATGTCTGTACCTGTCGAATTTACCACCGTAAATCCTACATCAAAACCCAATAAAGCCATAATGACGCTCTGATGTTCTGTACATTGCATTGGAACAGAAAAATGCAATTAGCTGTAAAACCGTAATTAAAGAACAAATTAGATTGCCTGAAAATTAATTTGTCGATATGACATGGAAATGCATGGCTACGGTGCAATGTGAATTTCAACTAAGTTTGTCAGTGAACAGACACAGCAAGGTTCACCTTACTGAAAGCATTAAAAATGACACCTTTTAGCAATCAGAACAAAGTCATATGGGTTCATCTTGTAAGCACATCTGTCAGAATACACTAGGGGAAGGCAGAATATCCTACAGGAAGGTTTGCCCCAATTAAAAGTTTTGTTTTACAGGTGAGTCTGAATTAAACTGTTGACAAATTAAATTGCTTAATCTTCGTATCCAATTCTCTGGTTTCTCTGCAGCCCATATGCATTTTCATCGGAGACATATGACCCATGCATTAAGCCCATTTAACACCTGTTCACTAAGCAGCAGAGTGAAGGTCCATTTATTTCATATGGGACTCAATAGCTCAGCCATCCATCCATGGAGTCAGTGCTTTGCTAGCTGTGTCTAATGCCGTGAGCTTCACAGAAAAACACACCATGATCAAACTCGCCGAGGGAACACTGAACTGCCATCAGATTTAATACCTAACCCAGGACTCTAGCATAAAAATCCCAAACCTGCTGGATTCTAATCTGATTAGTATGAGATCTCTGGTCCAAAGCCCTGTTTTGTTCTGTATTGATTCAAATGTAATTTGGAAGAGTCAATTAAAGCTTGTGATTCAGATTCACATGAGTCATCCGTCTTTTCGGGGGTGGCTCTGACTTGGAACAAAACCAATCAATTCAGAGCTCAAGAATCAATGCTTAAAGGACCTAAACTGAGAGAATTGTGTAGTCAATCCAGTGGCAGCAATTGTTTTATGGAGAAGAGGATTCTAGAGTCTTAGTTATAAAACGGACAGGATGATTTAAAGGGATAGTTCACCCAAAAATTAATGTTCACTGTTCACACCTACTGCATACATTTTTTCCATTCAATGAAAGTGAAAGGTGACTCCACAGAAGAAAAAAGTCATAGAGGTCTGGAACAACATTAGGGTGTGTAAATGATGTCACATTCTTCATTTTTGGGTGAACTATCCCTTTAATTGAGGATCACAGAAATGTTTACAAGCAGCTGGAAGCACTTTCTGGAATCTGCTATGATGAGAGTCATCTGATACCCTTTTTATATTATCATGCGTGTCTCTCTCAGCACTCAATCTCATACACACAACAATGTATGCACACGCATGCACTCAACACACACAATTGAAAGCCTGCCCAGGTCAGGACCTGGCACATCCGTTGCTATGGAAACCTGTGATGTGCAGAGGGATCTCTCTCTCTCTCTCTCTCTCTCTCTCTCCATCCATCTGTATGTCTATCTATCTGTCCATCCATCCATTCTCTCTCTCTCTCTCCCTCTCCATCCATCCATCTATCTATCTATCTATCTATCTATCTATCTATCTATCTATCTATCTATCTATCTATCTATCTATCTATCTGTCTGTCTGTCTCTTTCCATTTTGTTACTAAGCTTATGTCCCCCACATTGTTATAGTTAGCGAAAGAACACTGACTGTTAAAATGGCACTGAAAACAGTGAATAAGAGAGAGAGATGGGGGGGGGGGGGGGGGGGGTGGCATGACAGGTGCTGTGGTGTCCAGGCAGACTACACTACACTAAACAACCCTGTCACTCTAAGAGTTTCATATGGCAGCTGATCTAGGAACAGTCATTGCTGTATTTCATGACCCCACCCTTCACACATCATCCACATTGACATGGCCTGTTTAATATACAATACAGAACAGCCCGCGTTTAGTCGTTTCACTGAGGAAGTAATTGATTAATACATATTATCACTTCACAAAAATAATGATTGGTAGGCTACACATATACAAACACACAAAGAGAATAAAATGGAGAGTGAGCAAGAGAGAGGGCAAAGCTTGATGGATATTTGAGGGAAAGAACGTGCAGGATGAAAGAGAGCAGAGTGTAATAAGGGACCGAGCACTTGGTAGAGGTAAAGACAGATGGAAACAAGGCCAGGGACAGACACAAGGAAGACAAAAGAAAAAGAGAATGCGAGAGAAGAGAGGAGAGTGGCTCGGCTGTAATGGCTCGCGTCTCCTGGCAATCGAATTCTAGCCGCTCTGTCGCACAGGGAGCGTTAATTGACAGGCAACCACTTAAGTCTTAATTTTCTTTTAAGATTGTGGCAAAAAAAAAGGAGTGTGAGGGGAAAGAGAGGGACTACGAAGAGGGAATTCTAATGAGAGAGGCATCACTTCTGAGCAGGGCCATTACGTGTGATCTCTATTCCATTCTCCCAGCAGACACTGCGAGTCGGCTGTTTTAATGGCCTAGCCACTGGACGGAGAGAGCATGTCACAGCTAACTGCCTCACTGTGCTGCTACCTAACATTAGGCTAGATAGGTTTAGCATGTGTCTAATTGAAGTCTAGGAAGAACCGGAGATGGTTTGAGATGAGGAATGGTTTTATGACCTGAAATCAGGTGGATTCTGTATTCTAATGCCTAGGGGCCTTAAGGAAATTCTAAAGAGAAAAAGTCTAAATAGATATTTTAAGATTAGGATTTCAGATCGCCTGTGGATTGTATGAGTTTTGCAATCTCATAACTTCCTAAAAGCAATCTGAGGCAATGAACAACTAAAAAGTCTATGACAAACTAAATTTTGTAAAGGATGAAATGAGATGCGAGAAATAAAAGGTTATGTATGTAATGAAAGAACACTTCATAAATCAAATACATTTTCCCGCTCCGTTTATGTCACCCCTTCTCTGAGTTTGAAGGGGCTGACTGCACCACTTGTAAAAACAATTTCCTCCAAACACTTTCCCTGTCTGACATTGGTCGGGACAAACACACAAGTCCCACCCTAAACTCAAACCATTGGTTGAGCAAATGTTTTTGTGTGAGGCAAACATAATTTGAGAACAGAATCAGAAATTACCTTGTCAGAAAACAGGAGTTTGATTGGTTTAAACAAAACCTGTGCAGTTTGGTCAGGTCTATTCAAAAGAAAGTTTAAAGGTAAAGTATGTAATTTCTGCACCACTAACGTTACCAAACAGAATTGCAACAATAATTACTGTGGTCAAACAGATTTCCAGAACACTCCCTCCGTCAGCTTTTGGTCAGACAAACCAATAGTGCTCCAAACCGATGCCTTTGGTTAGGTCAATGCAGGCATGGTTGCAAGCAACATAGTCAGTAAGCTGCAAAAGGGCTCTTAAATACATATTCTGATTAAGCTCACTCGAGAGCATTTGTGACATCATTTTCTTTTGTAAGGGTTACACTGAGGCTATTGTAGGATACAATAGAAGTGAATGGGGCCAATTCGTAAACATTACAATATTCACTGTTTTAAAAATTATAGCCACAAGACAATAAACAATATGCGATTTGGCATGATTTTAGTGTGATAAAATCACTTAACAACCTTTTCTGTGTAAACCCTAAAATGACAGTAAAATTATGATTTAAACAACTTTACAGCTTAAATAATATAGAATTAATAATATATATATTTATTTTATTATTTCAAATAATAAGCTCTTTAAAGCACAGTTCTGCCTTTAAACCCTCAGAAAATTGGCCCCATTCACTTCCATTGTAAGTGCCTCACTGTAACAACCATTTTTTCTTTTTGTTTTAATTAATCGAAATACATTTACATTGTATTACATTGTATACAATACATTTTTGTGGTACTCAAAATTGTGCCACAAATGCTGTTGATTGAGCTTAATTTGTATTGAACCTGGAATTTTGGGAAAACAGTGGTAAAATGACTTATTTCACATAATTCCCATGAAGGAAAGATGGCAGCATTTATGATGTGTATTTATGGTGCTACAAGTGCCATAAAAGAATGGGAATGCTAACATTTCAATTTGTCCAGGTACAATATACCTCCTTGATAAGGATGCTCAAACAAATATAGCAATGTTTTGAAAGTACCAGTGTTTAAACTTTTCAGGGGTAAAAACTATGAATGGCATACTTACAGTTGTCTTTGCATTAAGCTAGGATAAGAGAAAGTATTTTGATGATTTTCCAATTGTAGGAAGGGATAGTTCACCCAAAAATAAATTTATCTCATGCCATTCCAGATGTGTATGACTTTCTTTCTTCTACTGAACACAAACAAAGATTTTTAAAAGAATATCTCAGCCATGTAGGCCCTAACAATGCATGTGAATGTGATCAGACCTTTGAAACACCAAAAATAACGTAAATGCCACATAAAAGTAATCCATAAGACTCCAGTGGTAATATCCATATATACAGAAGTGATATGATATGGGTGAAAAACTGAATGTGAAAGTGGAGTTTGATAGTAAAAAAGGAGAATTTTCATTTTTGGGTAAACTATACTTTTAAAGTGTGATTTAACCCTAGACCATGTGAAACAAATCAAATGGACAAACAGAACCGTCAAATAACAACATAACTAACCGAACAATTTACACTGAAACTGAGTGTCTTGGATGTATTTTATTCTCCTGACTGTGTTATGCGTGTGCACACAGCAATATTATTAGCTCTGAGTGTCATGAGATACACTGCACATGATTCCAATTATAACTCAAACAATGAATGCATTACAGATTAAACTCGGTAGCACTTAAGCCTATCCATTTCTGAGAGGAAGAAACATATTTCAAAGATCTCAGTAATGACATGCTTGAGAGCATGAGTGTTGGCTGAATTATTGTTCAGTCCGCTTTAAATTGGATCCCTTTTTCTACTCTCTCTTGGTCTCTGAGCTCTGGATTCAGAGCTTTACAGGCTATGCATTAAGCAAAACTCTCAGTCAGTGTAGCTCGCCCCCTAGTGAGACTTAGAGAAATGACAAAGCCTGGTCACAGATAAATCGGTGTGATTCATTGTTATGTACACCCTGGAAAGAGAGGCTGGAGCAGTTTACAGTTGTGCAGTTTGCAGCTTGAAGCACCATGATTTTTCTTATTGTTTAAACTACATATGCTACACTTAATAGAAGTGAATTACAGTCCAAACTTATTTTATGCATTAATATGAAAAAAGGTCGTTTTAACAGTGCATACAAATGAGAAAAACAAAATATGTTTGCGTTAATGGCTTTAAGGCGTCATTGTCTCTCATATCTTATCACATTGGCCTCTAAAGAACCACACGGTTGAAGTGAGGTCTTGTTATCTCGCCACTGACTCTCTTGCCCCCTCGTCACATAGATATCATATCTCACCCCGTATCTCTCTCTCTATCTCTTTCTCTCTCACACTCACATACACACATTCTATTCTGCTCGCACTCAAACATACATTCTCTCTCGCTCTTACCCTGTCTGGCACTCTGACACACACACACACACACACAGACTCCTTGCTTTTCTGATAGCTCTTAGGATCCCTGCCTCCAAGGTGCAAAGCCGAGCTCTTGGCGATGGCAGCCGTGGGTTAAAAGGTTATCGGCGTCACCTTTGACTTGGCTCTGTAGGGGCCACCCAAATGGTTGCAATGGCCACATCCCTTCATCGGACAATAAAACTCCAGCAATGAAATGGAAGTCAAGAACAGTTTTTGGCAACCGCAAAAGCAGATTTGATTTGGGTTAAAGGAATAGTCCACCCAAAAATGACATTTCTGTCATGATTTACTTGCACTCACGTTGTTCCAAATCCATATACTGTAGAACGACATGAGGGTGAGTAAATAATGCAACCTGGTCTCATGACAGGTCGCAAATTCTTAATAAACCATACGAGCTGGCCCATACAAAAATGTCTTTCACTCCCATAGAGAAAAATAAATGAACCATCAAACAATGTTATTACTAGTTAATAACAAGGTTAATAGTTAAAATTGTTAACAGTTAACTAGTGATGTTATTAATAGTTAATAGCATTGTTAACTAGTTAACAACATTGCTAATGTTATTACTAGTTAATAACCATAACAATGTTATTACTAGAAACAAACAATCATATAATAATGATTTTGCCATCTCGTTCAATTATTACTAGATGTCATGACACTATGTTGAAATATGACCGCATTTTCATTTCTGGGTGAACTATGTCTTTAAGAGGCCATAATAAGGCTGCAGACAGGTCCTAGATCACATAATGTAATATAGGTTGATTAATAATGGAAGAAAAGGTCACTGTTTTGGATCACCCAGTTCTAACAATAGGTAAAGCTGTTGGCTAGCAGTTTAACGACTATGCTGAATTGCAACCACACCTGTCCGGTGTACAGGTATACACTTAATGAGGCCGTCGGTCATGGTGAACTATTTTAGTTTTCTGTTACCCAAAAAACTTGATAAAGTACATTCTAATCTTTTCAGTCTTTTCAGAAGAAAAGAGGTAGGGGTTGGTGACCCGCACAGTTTCAGAGTTTGCTTGAACTTCTTCATAAACCAGGTCATATGGACTGTACACTGTTAATTACACATTGTAGACTTTTAAAAGTTCACGAACAAAGATATTTTTCCACAGTTTTGTGGTTTCACTGTTATCGGTTGTGTCCGAGTGTATACACACAATGTCAATATAGATATCTATAGACTCGCATCGTTATCTCATCTCACACTAAATTACACAATTAAAATCACAGTTTGTGATTATCTTGACACAAACTACATACTGGGATAAAAAAGAGATAATATCCTTGTTTAAGCAGTTGTTATCATAAGTAAAGCTATTAATGCTCCAGAATGAAGGCGATCAGTGACACTGAGGCTTAAAGATTGTGAAAGGTGAGAGTAATTTACTTCAAGAGATTTATGTGGCAGCGCGAGAACTGAATCCGTGGACCTCAAAATGGTTGACATGCAATAATATACGCACAGACTCAAGCATCATAACCACACATATTGCTCCAAACTGACCATTTTTGTAAAGAAATTTGGCAAAAGTTGGCTAGACAGTATTTTGGTTTAGCATTGTGAGAAATAGAACTCTTGACCTTAATCAGCCAAAACAGAGCTCTCTCCCAAAATGGCTGCCTCTCGATCACACTTTAGCCTTGACTCTGACTGCAACAGTCACGTGACCTTCTAGAAAAGTTCCTCTTCCACATCCCATCCGTTCCATCTGCTCCATCCATTCACAATGACGAAGCAAGCGATGAGAGAAATCTCATTTAGCAGACGTCACCCTGAGGCGAGACAGAGAGGACATTAGCTATCGGGAAAGACTTCCCAACCGTGTGAATATTTGCAGTTGGAAGGGGGGTGGAGGGGGGGTATACGCTCCACGCCCAAAGCTAGAGCAGTGCTTCCCAGCTACTCAGAGGTTTCTTAAGAATTTTTTTCCTCCTCTCTGGCTCTCTGTTGTCAGTCATCACTTGTCAAATTAGAATCAGGTCAGAGTGTTAGAATATTATCTCTGATAGTGCTGAGTGTCAGCTGTTTATAACATTACCTCAGAACAAATCAAACTACAACCGATGACTGTTTGCATATGTGTTTGGAAGTATGACAGTGAAAAAACGAGACAGAGAGAGAGAGAGAGCAACCTAGAACATGGAAAATAATCAGACTCAAAAGGAATGATTTTACAATTTTTTCTAACAATTTTTTTGAACTATTTAGAAAATATAAATAAAATGCACTGTTATGATGTGTTTTGTAATTTAGTTTATAAAATGATTGTGTGGATTACACAGAGTTGCAAGACTGTCCATTGGCACAACTAACAACAGAGTGCAACAGTCTGGTATCAGAGGTAAAAATCACATATTTTCTCCATAGGTGAATTGATTTTTAATAATAACTTATAAACTACCATGAGTTCTACAATTGTTAATAATGGTACATGCTTCTGTTGAAGCCATCAGTCTACAATATTTCCACTCAATTTGGTAAAAATCATGTTTTTACCAGAA
This sequence comes from Moxostoma hubbsi, assembly GCA_032164185.1. Classification (NCBI taxonomy): domain Eukaryota; kingdom Metazoa; phylum Chordata; class Actinopteri; order Cypriniformes; family Catostomidae; genus Moxostoma; species Moxostoma hubbsi. The sequence continues at coordinate 39,205,847 of JAVLUX010000007.1, forward strand.
TTTCTGGTAAAGAGCTGCAGTAAAATACTCATAACACTGAAAGGAATCAATGCACCAATCAATGAATCGGCACCACAAAGCATGCCAAACCATTTCTACAGTGACCATTCACTTGAATGACACACTGTGAATAGCGTGATCGAGATTTGCATTAGTAGTGTCAAAATAAGTTAACAAATGCACGATTCATTTCAAACGTTTAATGCGTAAATTTTTCTTAATCACGATTAATGCATTCACTAATTTTCACATTAGTTTCTAACATTTTATTCGGCTATGTGTGAGTTCTGAACACCAGTTGGAATAGGGCGGAACCTTTGCAATGTGCCTGGTGGGGCATTACACTGATGTACACACCAGAAAAACACAACAGCTTTTTCTCAATGCACAGAACGCTGAGAACGGTCTTGCGTTCTCATGAAGACCAGTCTTGCTAAGCCACTTTGGAATAACGAACTCGGAAGGACAGAAAGATGTAGAACACATCTATTTTGAGCTTTAAAGGGCACCTATTATGCCCCTTTTCACAAGATGTAATTTAAATCTTTGGTGTCCCCAGAATCTGTCTGTGACGTTTCAGCTCAAAATAACCAACAGATCATTTAATATACCATGTTGAAAATGCCCATATTGGGGAAGGAATAAAAAGGAGCTGTTTTTGTGTGTGTCTTTAAATGCAAATGAGCTTGTGCTCCCCATCCCATATACAGAATAGGGCGGAGTTTTGACATCTCTGCTTTGGATAACTAGACATCATAAGCAATAAGATTGATGGCGAAAATAGTGGTGTTCAGCCCTATAGGTTTGAACCGGAGTCAGACACTGATGAGGGAGAGACTCCATCAGAAGTAACAACTTTGAGAATGAACCAGGAATTTTCCGAATTGTTATTTGATAAATTTATTTATTTGTTGTGGAGTTTTTTCGGCAGTTTTGCAACGATGGATGAGCAACACACACAAATACTGTTACAATGTTCACTGTGCGCTATAACGAAATAACACACACACAAACAAACACGTCCGTTGGCAATGTCCGTCAACAGTCATGTAAAAAGTGATATTACTTAGTACAGAATCTGCAAACGGCTTGTTCTGAGACAGTGCTTAATATTAATGGGGATTAAAAAAAAGGACTGGGTGGATTTGTGCCATTATAGGGTAGTTGCGTACACACACCGTCAACACACATTTAAGTTCAAACAATGTTTTACACCATGTAAAAGTGAATTTTGCACAATAGGTCCCCTTTAAGATGCACTGTGATCTTCCTGTTGCACAATTATCCACCATAGGACGTTTGAACCCAGTGAGAGAACTACAGGCATTATCACACCAATCAGAGCATTATTATCATCACACCAGTGAGATTTTGCAGGACTAGTGACATGTTAAAACAGGGGTGTCAAACTCAGCTCCTGGAGGAGCAAAATTCTGCAGAGTTTAGCTCAAACACTAATGTAACACTCCTGAACCAGCTAATCAAGGCCTGCAGGATTACTAGAAAACTATATGGCAGGTGTGTTGGAGCAGGTTTGGAACTAAACTCTGCAGGACTGCATCCCTCCAGGAACTGACTTTGACACCCCTGCATTAAAAGAATAAAGTCTGTAAACACTTGTTTCCTCCATGTGTTTATTACTTTATTAAAACCATACCAACAAAACAACAAATGTTGACGGAGTATAACAACTCTCTTGAGCCATCAGACTTGCACGATTTTACGGTGGGAATCTCTTGAGGGAAAACACAATGATAAATGTCCGTCGTCTCTCACCGAACAAGTCCACGAGACCATAAGAAACCAAAAGAATGCACATTGAGAAACAGCCAACAGCAATTCTGTGCTAATGATCGAGTGATGGAGAAAGGACCTCTTACAAAACAAACCCAGATGGGACTTGTCACAAAAATAAAGTACTTCGCTTCCTTTGTAAGTCAAATCTTAACTACCACCTACATCTTAACTATCACCTACAGGCCAAACATGTTATATTGCCCTGATGAGGGATCATTGCGCAGCTTGTTGGAGTTCTCCCGTGGAAGGTCTGTCGACACTCCGGTCAGATTTTAAATAATTTCAATTTTGTATCCATTGCCGCTGAGCTTTCAAAGTTTCAGCTATTACAGGACAATTCGCATGAAGTAACATTATGTGGGCAGTACAGGACATTGGTTGTTTTTGTAATGACTCAATTACAAATTGTGGGGTGGCTGTGGCTCAGGTGGTAGAGCGGGTTGGCTGCGAATCACAGGGTTTGGCGGTTCGATTCCCGGCCAACACAACTCCACATGCCGAAGTTTCCTTGAGCAAGACATTGAACCCCAAGTTGCTCCTAGCTCTGCCACCATTGGTGTATGAGTGTGTGTGAATGGGTGATTGGGACACAATGTAAAGTGCTTTGGTAACCTCTAAGGTTAAAAAAGCACTATATAAGTGCAGACCATTTACCATTGTAATTGTGAACTGTACTACCATACTACTCTTACTATTTCTGTTATAGAGTACATATGACAGAAGCAGTAAGAGTAGAATGGGTAGTATGCCATTCCGGACAAAGCCACAGTCTGCAGCACATTTCCAGTGGTGTTTATAAATGGCGTTTGATGCCCTGACGCCAATCACGTGAATTCCGAATCCAAATTGTATAGCCACAGACTGCCGGATGATGCATATTGTGAAGGATGAGGGTTTAAGAAATTTACTGCACATTTCAATGATTATGCAACCTATGGGACTACTACTTTTAATTTGTCAACATTCTGCTCAGAATTTGTGAAACGTTTAAATTGACTTGCATTGTTGCAATTTTAGTGCATTTTTATACTGTGTAAAGCTTTGTTTAGAAAATGTTAATAATGCATTATTAGGAAATAAATGCATTTTAAAAGGAAACTAAGTATTTATAGAGTCAAATTTCAGCCCTTTCAAAATCTGTGATTAATAATGATTAACTATGAAAAATTATGCGATTAATCATGATTAAAAAAATATTCAAATGATAACTCTAATTTGCATTTATCTGAATATTTTGATAAATCCAATAAAAATACATAGTTTCTATACTTAATCAACAACTTGTCATTCACAGTGCTTTATGGGATTGCAGTTCATTCCATGAAAGATGTTAAATGTGCTGTACTTTGTCCTTTTGTCCAATTTTCAAAAAACCTTTTGTAATGTGATTTACCTCAGAGCTGGCTGGTTTGGTTCATGGCTTATAACTCTTTTATGAAGGATTTTATGAAATCTCTATGGGGAAAAAAAATGAATGGGGAAAATACTTGATGACTGAAATAGATGACTGACAAAGTTGGCGAGCACTGTTGAGCTCTATTCATGGTTGAATGATCTGAAAGTGTTCTGTGTGTTGTGAGTGTGTGTATGTGTGCAGAATACATACAGTTGGTGTTTTGCTTGCAATAATCACAGAACATCCTCATTATTTAAGCATGCTCATTTGTGTGTGAACGATAGCATGCATGTGTGTGCAAAGTGTTAAGGTCAACAGGTATCTCTCATCTCCTGGTCATAAACTCTAGGCTTGCTGCTCCTGATGCAGTCAGAGGCATGTGGATGATTACATTGTGATTGTTTTCCCTGTGTCTGGGGTTGCATCTCAGGCTATTTCCATAACAAAGTCTTAATAGACATCAAACACACTCACCCACAGAACTTTACCTACTGTGCTTGCCACTTTTAGAAGTGCAACAGAACAGTAGGTACAGTTTACATAGATTGTATGTCTTGAGTAAAATAAAACACAAAATTGTGTTTTAACAATGTTTAATTTTATATTTAAATTCTCCATCTTAAAGGGATAATTCACCCTTGTTGGTCCAATCTTTCAGAATTTCAGCATGAGGGGTATATTATCACTGAATAACAACTTAACTTAAATGTTTGACTTTATTGCATTTTTGCTTGGTCCTTTAAAAAAAAAAATACTTTTAGGCATAAATTCCCCATCCTAAAGAGATAGTTCACACATGTCGTTCCAGAGTTTTGGAAGAGGGGAAGATTATCACTGAATAAAAACTTTGTCATGGTCTCTCGCTCTCTCTCGCTCTCATTTTTGGCACTTGACAGCCATAGCTACTGAGAGCAGTCATTCTTATGGAAAGAAAAGTTGCATAAAGATGATTAAAATTTAAAAAAAATAAATAAATTTTTTTTCAATAATAACAATAATAATAATAGCATACAGCTTTTGAACAACATGAGGGTGAGTAAATAATGACAGAATTTTAATTTTGGGTGAACAATTCTTTTAACCATAAACAAATGAATTGAAGAACAGAATAAAAGACAAAGTCCCACAGTCCATACAGCACTGGTCTGACTCCTTGTAAGATTAGTGGTAATGATTCAACCAACAACCAAACCAAACTTCTTCAATGTGGACCAGGAGTTTATTTAACTTTTGATTTAATCTTTAAATGGTTGGACACAGTTCAGAGAACCTATTTTATTCTCTATGTGCCAAAGTCAAGAGGAATGTTCCGTTTAACGGTACGCATTTAGGCCTACTTTTTTTCGATAACTGAAAACAGAGGAAAGCGTGGAGGTCAGAGGCCTGCAGGGATCTTTGAGGATAAACTTTTCCTCCGGATTGCACCACAATGCGCGGGTGATGTGGTCCCCTTTGTCCTGTTAACAGAATGACTGAGTGAGTGTGGGGCTGACGGAGAGGTCATGGAGAGTTCGGCATGAGAAGACAGAGAGAGGTGTGTAACACTGAGCATGCGTCAGACTCGGATCTTCAGCAAGCATTTGTATTGGTGGGACAGGTTTGAATGATGATCTGTGGAGTGCTCTCATGTTCTCCTCTCTTTCTGCTGAAGCTCTCTGGCACAAAGCCAGGAGCGTGTGAGCTTTTATCTGAAATAGGAGACACTGCACTTCTGATTCAATCTCCCACTGTCAGTTAGACTGTTCAAGGTAAGATTCTCTTGTTATTTGGCTCCCAGGATCAACTCCAAAAATTCACCGGTGGCTTTATGCTGATTTGATGAGCTGAACTTAATTGGATTTAATAAAAACAAATTGCTACAACATCTTTCAGTTTCCTCTAGTGTACAAAATTAAGTTTTGGTACTAAAACTTAAAGCAAATGGTTAAATGGCAATTAACGTAAGAGCTTAATGGTACACTCAAGACATTTTTTATTGTACTTTTCAGTTACCAACGGCATTATAGAAATACACAATTCACAGTCAGTAATAATTAATTTAATAATAAGTGAAAGAGTCCAATAACAGGGCAGCTACTAAGATTAAGTAAGTTGTATTCAGCGGTTCATGTGATCCTAACATGGTAGCCCCTATGAGGGGACCCTCTCCATGTAGAATAAATCAGCTTTTATACGGTTACTGATAAGACTGGAGTGTTCATCTCATGAAGAGTGGTCATGATTTTAAAAAATATTGGTCACACTTTATATTAGGTGGCCTTAACTACTATGTACTAACATTTAATACATACAAGACTATGTATTTACTGTGTAACTACATGTTGTTCAGAAATATTCCCACAATTGCTGCTAATGAGGTTGCAGTCGAAATAAAAAGCACTGCTATGATGTGTTTTGTAATTTAGTTTATAAAATGATTGTGTGGATTACACAGAGTTGGGTAGTTGGGAGAAGTTATGTATGGTATTCAAACAAAATGTAATAAAAAATATTGAGAGAATGTCATTCACAGTGGTCTGCATGTTCACGTGAGCGCTTGCATTATTTTTAGTGCTAAATTCAATGAAATCCTACATTTTAATTCAGAATAAAACACTTTCAAATGAATAGTTCAAGCAAAAATGAAGTTTCTGTATTTAACTCTTCATCTCATGTGAGTGGTCATGTTTTTTTAAACATATTTTTCAAAATTAATATAAAACTTTTTTAAATGAGTAACAAATTCACTATCACTATCACCTGCCATTGTATTGATAAGATGGACCACTATATTCAGTAAAACATCTCCTTTTGTGTTCTGTAAAAGACAATATGTCATACAGGTTTGGATCACAATAAGGGTGAAATTATGACAAAATTTTATTTTTGGGTGAACTGTTCCAAGTCCAGTATGCTGTCTATGCTAGCCTTACGTTTGTATCCCTCTAATATCCAAAGGACAATATACAGATGCAGATTGTCTGGGTGAAGATTTAATAACATTCTGCAACATAAGAAGCTGCAACACAATCACACAGGAACTTGACATGTTGCTACGAATGTTCCACTACCCCGTCATCGACACCATTCGGCAGAGTTACTGACAAGCACCATCCCACATCAGACATTTTGGAAGAAAAAAACTTTTTTTATAGGAATAGAAATATACATTACACAAAAAAAGTAAATTATAAGGCTGAGAGTTACTGCTGCAAAAGTTAAAGCAAGTTTGTGTGTGTGTGTGTGTGTGTGTGTGTGTGTGTTTGTGGGTAAAAGGCGCACTCAGGGGCTGCAGTGAGTGTGTGGTTATGATGCCGTTGTCTGATTAAATTAGGGCCCAGAACTGTAGTGGCTCCACAGGTCTTCAGCCAGATGGTGTGGGCAATTGAGGGCAAGAGAGATTCATCCCAGACCTCTTGCACGGCGGCATCTGAAGCCATCCACACACACCCTGACAACCTGTCAGATCTACACAGCAGAGAGAATAAAGGGTAACAAATTCAAAGAGAATGTGTGTGTGTGTGTGTGTGTGTGCGCGTGTGTGTGTGTGTGAGAGAGAGAGAGAGAGAGAGAGAGAGAGAGAGAGAGAGAGAGAGAGAGCGCAAGGAAAGGATATACACACTCTATAGCACACATACATTCCTAAACGAAGCACATGATGTAAAGTTAATTAAATCAGTATTAATGTTCCACATTTACGAGTTGGGCAGGGCCTTGGCTGTAAATCAAGTCAATTTCCTATCTAAGCCACATACAGAAAGATGAAATGACTGCAATAATATTCACCATAATAGCTCAGCTAATGTTTGCAGCTTAAGTAAGAAAAATATTATCAGGTCATACCATCCAACAGCAGCACGTGACTGAGAAATATATGATGAAGGAAAACCACCTAAAACAACCCCTTCTGACAAGTTCTGTTTCTTTTGCTGCCCTAATTTATATGGTGTCACACAGCAATGGAGCCAGAAACTTCTTAATTTGACATACGCTGATGTTCAACTTACAGTAACATCCACAATAGGTCATGGGATAATCAGATTCATCTCGGTATGAGTATTAAAATATTCACCTATGAATATAAGAAATCTCATCATTCCCAGCTCGGTGACCACACTAAGTTCCACACTTACAGCATGTCCAGTGCCCACTTAGTTCATAAATCATTCCAATCATTTTGACTTCTGAACTATGATTTATTACATCTAATTCTGGTGTTTTTTTTGTTTTTCTTTTTGCCCTGTCAGACCACCAGCCAAGCACAAAGACAGAAAGAAAAGAACGACCTCTAATGAAAGATTGGATGTGAGCCCCTCTGAATCTATCAGGGGACATCAAGTTTTAACCGAATGATGAATATCATCCTTTGTAGTTGAGGATGAAAAAGAAAAAAATTCAACAGCCATGTAAAACTGTCCAAGTTTAATTGCATTTTCAGGCAGGTTGAAAGAGAGAGATGGTGTCAGACCCCTTTTCCTTGCGGACAAGCTGCAGTAAATCAGATATTTCAGCTATACGTGAGAAACTGTTCTCACGGCAAGTGTTGGAAGACATTATAAATCAATGCAGACTGAATGTCAGCAAATTAAAGTTTGTAAGAATATTAACAGAAAGCTTTGGCGGACTTACATTTTATATGAGGTAAATTTTTACGTAATATAAGAAAACAGAATTGTGTAATTTTGGGATGACAAGGAAGAAAAAGGTGATGATGTCAACTACAATGACAATGATTGTGTAAATTATCCCTGACATTAGTGTAGGTTAAAGGAATAGTTCATAACAACCAAGTTATTTTATACAACTCCACGCAGTTTGATTAGTAGGCTTTTATCACACTATGTTTACATTTTGAGGCTATACGTTTGTACCAGTGGGTATTTTAATGTTATGAACTGGCCCCATTCATTTTCATTGTTGGTGCCTTACTTTAAATACTATTTTTGTTTGTTTATTTTTGTTTTTCTTTTGTATTGAACCTGGAACATTGCATTAAGGTTGCCAACATAATTTACTTGCAGCATAAGTTTGGAACATATTTAGTAGAGTTATTAGTAGAGGATGTGTTTACTAGAGATGCTCCATTAAATACTCTATAATGACCTGGATAATGGAACATCTACACAGACATACGTTTGTCACATTGTAGATGACTGTACACTTTTGCAAAACATTTGCATGTTGTTCAGTTTACTCAATTAAAATGAACTAAAGCAACACAATTCCAGAACATTTAGTCACAACTTGATTTCACTGTGTTCTATCCCATTAAATTTGTGAAAACATAAGCTATTCTTAATCCCTTTGAGTTTGGACTACTTAACTACTTTCTGTAGCATTGATGAAACTGGGCAGGGGATTTCCATTTCACAGCATGCTTTGCATGGGACTGGATGAGGTGGACAAATGTTGAAATGAAGTGTTATTTTATGCATTTTTGAGCAAAATGGGACTAGAAGGAGGTTTGTTCATTTTTAGTGTTCTGAAATATTGGTATTTAAAAATAGCGTCTGTTACGCTGGAGTTTTGGGGGTAACCATTGTGGTGAAGATTGGCTCTTGTGCTCAGGGTGAGGATGAACTTTCACTTTAAATTGATGCTTGATTCAAGTACTCCACAAGCAGTTGCCATTCAATTGATATTGCAACAGTTTCACTGTCCTTACACTTGCTCACCTGGCATAAACTATTGATTAATAAAATAAATTAAGTTGGACCAACACAAAAAAAGTATTTAAGTTAAATATTAGTACATTTAGTTTGGCAACCTTAGTAAATTGAATTAAAACTACTATAGAACATTGATTTGACCTAATCCAACTAAATTATTTAGGCTCTGAATGAAACTGACTTAATTTGAATGAAAGAAATTAAATAGCTTGCAAACACTTTCTCAAATTCAATCAAGTACGAATAATGACTTTGATTTAATGATTTTGCCTGTAGCAATTGAATTACCTCATTGCCCAACAAAGGTGACATTACATCATGCATGGGATTAAGACAACCTATACAACCTTTTTTTTTTACCACCCGAATGTCAAACATGAGGGACCGTGAATGTGCATACAGACAAGGAGAGAAAGGGAAATTGTGGTATCTGTCCACACCTGTACAGAGAGACAGCAATGATGAGAATGAAAGAGAGAGACGTTCACTTTCATGAATGATTCTCTATGAAAAACTTTGAATGGCAAAAGAGGAAAAAAAAAAAAATTATTGATGGGATTTCATGTCTTGTTAATGTATGAGGGCTGTATGAATAGGAAAGCCACCTGTTAATTATTTAGTGCTTCAACATACTGCTCAACACACACAGAAAATAGACACAGTCACACATACAGTTATTACTATTATTACTTCTTCAAAGTAGCACCCTTTGCCTACATTTACATTTATTCATTTAGCAGATGCTTTTATCCAAAGCGACTTACAAAATGAGGAAGGATAACAACATAAACGATTCTTCTTAAGGAAGCAGTAGTTAAAAAAAAAGTGCCTACATTGCAGCTCTGCTCACTCTAGGATACTCTCCACCAATATAATGAGATGCTGTTAACCAGTCTTGTAGTTTCCATGTATCCTGCAGACTTGTTGGCTGTTTTCCTTTCATATCTGGTCCAAATCTTGTCCAAAATAACAAAATCTATCTATCTATCTATCTATCTATCTATCTATCTATCTATCTATCTATCTATCTATCTATCTATCTATCTATCTATCTATCTATCTATACACACACACATACACTGGCGGCCAAAAGTTTGGAATCATGTACAGATTTTGCTGTTTCAGAAAGAAATTGGTACTTTTATTCACCAAAGTATAGTTTTACATTACTAATGTAAAAAACAGCACCATCACTATTTGAAAAAAAAAAAGAAGTAATATTTGAACAAATCTAGACAGGTCCCATTTCCAGCAGCCATCACTCCAACACATTATCCTTGAGTAATCATGCTAAATTGCTAATTTGCTACTAGAAAATCACTTGCCATTATATCACAGCTGAAAGCTATTTGGTAAGTTAAATGAAGCTTAACATTGTTTTTGTGCTTGTTTTTGAGTTGCCACAGTATTCAATAGACCGGCATGTCTTGAGGTCAATATTAGTTAAAAAATGGCCAAAAAAGAAACAGCTTTCTCTAGAAAGTCATCACACAATCATTGTTTTGAGGAATGAAGGCTATACAATGCTTGAAATTGCCAAAAAAAAAAAAACGGAATATTTCATACATAGTTGTACACTACAGTCAAAGACAAAGGACGACTGGCTCTAACAAAGACAGAAAGAGATATGGAAGGCCAGATGTACAACTAAACAAGATGATAAGCACATCAGAGTCTCTAGTTTGAGAAATAGACTCCTCACATGTCCTCAGCTGACAGCTTCATTGAATTCTATTCTTGTGATCAGCTGAATGCCACTTTGGTGAATAAAAGTACCCATTTATTTCCATAAGAGCAAAATCTGTAGATTATTCCAAACATTTGGCCAGTGTATATATATATACACTCATACAATTTAAATGAATGGGGCCAGTCCATAAAAATTAAATTACAAAGTGTAGCCAAAGGACATATATTATAATTATGATTTTAGTGTGACAAAATCAGGGATTTCCTCATGTTACGGTATTTACCAGATTATAGGGTTTACCTCTGTTGCATCATCATGGCAACGAAGTAGTAATATTGGATAAGGTTAGTAAGTGAATTTATCATACTAAAATCATATTAACACGTATAATGTGACCATTCTTTTAAAACTTTTAATACTGACTGGCCCCATTTACTTTCTCTCTTCCTCTTGCAACTCCTCTTCTTTTGTGTCTTTTGCAACACTCTCATAAGGAAATGACGCTCTAGTGACTTTTTTCCCCCAACACCACCAAAATGTCACTCTTGTGCTGGATTCAAATGTCACTCTAGTGTCGTATCCAACTAGTTTAGGAGAATGCCTATACCTTTATCCCAAGACTAAACTTTTAGGTTTTAAAATAACTCTTTCGTTTTTTCCCCATACAATGAAGGTGGACACTGATTTTTCAAGCAAGATATGTTGTTCCAGGTCTGACCTCAATGATGTTAAATGTTTTTTTATGAAAAATATGTATACAATACTGCACTGTAAAAACAACGTTTTTGTTTCAACTTAAAAAGGTAACTTTATGTGCAGCCTTAAAATTGTAGGTTGTGTCAACTAAAGAGTTGAAAAACGTAGTTGAAACAGAACATAAAGTTGACTTAAATCAATATAACTTGTTTAATGAGCTTACTGTCATTAAACTTGACTTTATTAGTTCAATCAACTTTGAAATTCAATTCAAGCTGAAAATAGAAGTTCAGTTTCTTATATTATCATTCAACCATAGAAGTAGACGGGTACGTCCCATTGTTGCGAGTAACATATACTGCCTTTTAATGGTAAATGGCCAGTTAATGATCAGAGACCATCATCTGTTGTCATCATATTCATACTTAAGCTTGTCAAAGAACACACATGGGCGTCAACACTACACGCAAATCACAATAATGGTGACAATCATCAAACACATCATTTGAGTAAAAAGATGAGCTTTGAATTATTGCTATATGACAAATAACTCAACAAACACAACAAACACCATAAATAAAAGCAACAAACAGTAGAAAACAGAAAAAAACAATAGTAAGACAATAACACTGCAATTTACACAAAGCATGCTGGGAATCCGAATATGTGAGCGCGATGTGCGTTGTTCTCTTGACTTATATCTTTTATTTCAGCTGAGTAGTTTTTCTAACTTCAATCACAACTTATCACAAGTTCAGCCAACAAAAACTTGGATAAGTGAGTTATCTCAAAAAGAAAAACTCCTAATTTTAAGTTATGATAACTAAAAAGCAAAATCATTTTTATCAGTCTGATATATTTATAATTTAAATATATTAAATAATTGCAACTGATGTCACTCCCATGAGATGATAATCATGTGATAATATCCAAAGATTTGAAGAAATCCTCCAAAGTTTCTTCAGATTGCCACCAGAGTGATATTACAGTGGTGCCCGGATAAAAGTTGCTACAACGACATTTCCCTGTCTTATGATGTATTCATTTTTTCCTCCTCTCTCAATTTCACTGTCTTTTAGCAGCCATTTTTACATTCAAAATCATCTTTAACCTCCAGTCTGTGAGAGCTGTGCTTGCGGGCACTCTGTCATATTCTCCCTCCGTTTACATTTCTTCATCTTCTGCAATCCATCTCTCTCTGACTCTACAATTTATCTCTCTCACTCTTTCTCTCTTTCTCCCAGAAGCATTTACATCCACGGGATGCTTTTATCAATGACCAACAATGATCTTCACAAGCTGTGTACATAATTGATAAATTGATGTTCATCAATCTCAGCATAAAGAAAGTGTCAGACTCCTTGAGAGGTTTCTAGCATCTATTACACTTGCAGTGATTACCTTAACCAGAGTAAAACTGAGTAATCTGCATCCAACAACACTCGATCAGATGTTACACAACATCATTGCGTTATTCCTCCCAGCAAAGTAACTCTTCTGAAAGGGGTCAGTCATATCATCAAGAAATACATTTTCATTGATCTTTTGAGATAAAAGAGTTTATTTAATGAAAACATACTGTAACTTTCTGAACTTCCCAGTCCAAAAACACCATCTATTGAAACTAAGCTACAAAAATTGATTATTCTGAAATTGTTGGATTTCTGACATCAAAAACCCAACATTGAAGCTGATGCGGTATGTGCACTTTCTGCACCACTAGTGTCAACAAACGGAATTGCAAAAAGAATCACTGTCTTCAGACAGATTCTAGAAAAATCTCCCTCGTCTTCAATTGGTTTTACAAACAGATAGTCCCGCCCCCAAACTCTTGCCATTGGTCAAGCCATTGTGGCCTTGACAGGCTGGACAGATTGCTCAAACAACCAAAGCAATGTTTTGATAGCACCACAGAGCCACAATGATAATTTTTTAGGTGAAATCCACCCTCAAATACCTTACTTATGACTCTGATTCTAAGCTGGGATACAAGAAGGAATTTTAACGTCAAAAAGAGCTTCTATATTCTAACAACCCACATTTACAGTACATCAATGTCTATTCAGTATTCAGAAACATCAACTATTCACAGTGACATCATAAGAAGAAAGCAGGACAGATGTTATAATTCCTAATGTTAATAGAAAGTCTTTGTTCTGTTCCTGTCTGTAGCACCAGCAGCTCCGCATATCCTTCTGAAGTATCCCAATGTTAGTAACAAGCTTATTTTTAACAAAGTCCCCTGATCATTTCAGTTCAATGTTAACAGTCCAACATGGATTTTTTTTTAATCCTGTCACATTTTAATGCAGGCTTTGCCAAGAGACTGTTAAAGGATGGGGCAGTTAAAAAGAATACGGGAAGAATACGCAAACCTGCATGTGAGCGCATAGATGTTTACATAGAATTAAATCAACATGATCACACAGGGAATTGTTATGTTGCTGACATTTTGACAATTGTACCTTGACATTGACCCCATTCTGCTGAGTTACTGAAAATCAGCATCTCCCATCAGACAGTTTTCAGTGCTGCGAATGATGAGTTAGCAGCTCGCGTCCCATTTTGGTACCAAGTAGCGAATGCATTCACATAATTAATGTGGGTGTGATTCAGAGGTTCCATTTCCCCCTAAGATTAGGTTTTTACTCCACTTACAGCTAGGTTTAGTGTTGGGGTTTGTGTTTTGGTGTAGTGTTAATAAAATATACATTCCTCTACACTATTACATCATTACAACTTAAAACAACTTGCTTTTGGCACCACTCTGTGGACATTTTACTCGAATACTGGAGCTCAAACCCCTACTTTAAAAGACATTTCCTGCTTCAGCCACTGGGGGCAGAGGTTCAAATTTTTGTAAGCGCAGATCAAGTTTAGCTGAAGAAATTTCGACCTATACTGTCGCCAAATTTACACTGAGATCAGTCTGATTAAACAGCCTGTTTTATGCTGCTGTGACGGTACTAAGAACTTAATCTCCAAATAACCATATAAAAAAAACCATACAGCCAATGAAGAACCTTTTATAATGTGAAAACAACATTTAAAGAACCTTTATTTTTGATAAATAAAATTAGACTGTCACCATAATGCCATGCCATGCTCAAGCAGACTGACTTTCTCCAACACCATATTTAGGCCATTTCAATTATCATTGGCAGGTCTGCCGATGCTCAAGCAAGCTTTTGGATCCTGACCAAAGAAAACTACATTATAAGGCTGTTTAGGTCTCCTACCCACTTGCTTCTCTATACACCAATGCTACTCCAGCATCCATAACGACCCATTTGCACCTCCAACACCAAACCTATTCCAACCTTCTCCACCAGAATATCTCTACAGGGTTGCTAACTAAATGGAGCCCTCCAACAGAGAATGTCAACTTTGCATGTACTTTGAACTGTTTAAAATTACATTTACCTCATATTCGATCACAAAACAGGCAGCTGTTGACACTAAGGTTCCTTTCAACTCTGAATGGAAAAGATTCCACACTGTATGAGTGTGTGGTTCAAATCTCTGCCGCTACGTGTAACACAACTCAACGTAAAAGATTGCCTGTGTGATGGAAGCCCAGTTAGTTTCCTTGAGGGACGCACTCCAGACCAGCCAACCAACCAATTAAGTTAAGCTAAAAAGCTTGGTTTAAAAACTACCATAAAGCACACAAGGGAAAGAGGGGCTTCCTTCCTCTCTCCACCCTGCGGCCTGACTGAGAGAAAAAAATATGAACCTCGCAGCGGCTGCTTGACGAATGATGCTACGCTAAATCATGCTACTTCCTGCCGTGGCCCTCACTGCGCTGCAGAAGTTGTGAATTATTATGATTTATTATTACAAAGTAGAGATACGTGATAATACGTTGTATGCCAAATTACGTCTGAGAAATAGCTTTCTCTCATTAATTAATCATGCTAATTTATATCTCCACTTTCTGCTTTTGAGACTGAAGTTGCTGTACACACGGATGTGAGGGTTTTTCGAGGGAGAGTATAGCTGTTTACTCCCACACTTCTGAAGGAAAGATTAATGCCGGGGTTTTGTATTTACTTCCTCTCGGCTGGAGAACCTGTTTCTGATAGCAGCAGTGAAACGCAATAGATGGTCTTTAGTTGTTTAGTGAGTATGTGGGCTTTCTCTCGCATTTGCATGTACTGTATACAATATGTGTGTGAGCGTCTGGGTCACTCTTTCCATCAAGAGTCATAACAGCATGCTGCTTTCATGGGGGTTGTTAATCTGGTCTTGCAGTGAGTGACTTGCTTGTGGCCCTGCCTAAAGAAACCTGGCACACTGCACTGCCCCCATATGGTCAACATGTCCAACAGCACCTGCAAAAGACCTCCCATCTCCCATTTCATTTTAAAGCTCTGTACATTGAATCTGTGCTGTGTAGTGTTTACATGCTCGCTATGGGATATGATCTGAAAAACTAAAGACAGAGAAAAAAAAATAAAAAGATCCAAAATACATACACAATATAATTATGCTAACAAAGGAGATGATGTTCTAAAGCCATTTTACACATTTTCGTCTGGGGAAAAAACATTGTCCACAGTCACCATTCACTTTCACTGCATCTTATTCAATCCAATGAATGTGAATGGTGACTATAGCTAACATTCTGCCTAACATCTCTGTCTGGGTTCCACAAAAGTAAATAAGTCATATGGGTTTGGAACAACATGATAGAATTTTAATTTTGGGGTTTACTGTCTCTTTAATAATGCTATATGCAACAACTGTTCCGATTATGTAATTGCACAAATAATACCCACCCACACAAGCCCAAAGTACCTACAGGGCTTTGAAAATATGGGAACATCATCTCCTGCGTCACATATGTACACACGCCATCCATCATTGTTGAGAAGTCATTACGTTAAGCTTCTTAAAGCTAATCCACGCCATTAGACCCTGTGACTGATCGTAAACTCTGACTGATGCTATCTATATGAGGCAAATTACGTGCCGCCCATTTACACGTTCTAGGATTTCTGCATACACTGTGCCTCCAGAGTTTGACACTTATGTTGGTAGTACTATTTGGGAAGTTTGCATTAATTAATTTATGATTTTGATATAATACATGTTGAATTATTAATCACATTATATTTACATTTGATTTGATTGCAAATGCTATTTCACCAAAGTGGCCAAACAAACAAAAAATACATTTATTAAATGACAATTATGTTGAAAATCATAAAACACCAGAACAAGTATTAAAGCTCTTGTACAACTCAAAACAGTAACAATAAAATAAATAAATAAAAGGTCAATATAATTGCAGTAACTGATGTAAGTACTCAAGCAGGTTGATATTGCACTAAATATTTTGTATTCCATAAAACTTGCAATCTGGTATGATGGTTCAATCAAGATGCCAAAGGACATGATATTTGACAAGGTGTATCTTAGGTTTTTGAAGAATTGCATTGGGAAGTGGGATTCATTTTACTAAATCAATCCCTATGTTTGTTTGAATAAATAAGTTTAAAAACCAGAAAACACGATTCAGTTATTTGTTTGAGTCATCACTCAATGGACCCAGAAATGTATTTAAAGGAATATTCACGGTTCAATACAAGTTAAGTCGAAATGATCTGTGATTAAAGTATCGTTGTTTTGATTTAATTATTTAAATTGTGCTATAATATGTCTAACACAGTATAAGGGAAATTATGACTAGCCGCTCGTTTAGCCATATTGCACACTGGACTCTCCTCAGTACGCATTAGAGCACATAAATCTGCACTTTTGTAAAGTACAACTGAGTAAAGAAGAACTGATTAAACTTAACAGGCTCCAAGTTAACTAGAGGTAACTCTTAATCACCCTCATGGTGACTTCACAAAAATCTTAAATATCAAACAGTTGTATCAACAAAACAACAACAATAGTCTTAAGAATTAAAACTAAACACATTTTTATACAAAAAAATATTATTTTACTACATAAGTTCCCTTGTTTTGACCAAACAAACCTAATTTATTCAAGCAGAAGGGGTTATGGGTATTCCACATAGCCGCAATTTTGTACTTGATAATTTTGAGTTTAAATAACTTATGTATTTGAGTTATTCCAAAATGTGACA
This sequence comes from Moxostoma hubbsi, assembly GCA_032164185.1. Taxonomy (NCBI): domain Eukaryota; kingdom Metazoa; phylum Chordata; class Actinopteri; order Cypriniformes; family Catostomidae; genus Moxostoma; species Moxostoma hubbsi. Next base: position 39,223,174 of record JAVLUX010000007.1, read on the forward strand.
TTTCAAGTAATGTTTAATTACTGACCACTTAAATATATTTAACTTAAGTATTTAGAGAGTAACAGTAACTTAATTAAAACTAGTAATTAGAGTAAACATTTAAGATTAAGTTGAGTAAACTATTTTTTTATAATTTGAGATTACTATTAGTATTTACAGTGTAAAATACTCACTGTTTTAAAAGTATTGTATACACAAGGTACAAACTGGTGTGAAAAAAATGTATGAGTCATAGTATGAAATAAGGAATGTTTGGGAGGGGGTGAGATACACACATTTCATGAAGAAAGGGATGAGCCCTTGACAGTTAACAGATAAAAAGCCATGCCTGCTCTCAGGCGAGACAGTTAAAATGCATGCACCTTGGCTCAAAAGAGTAAAGTTTTAAGGGAGTTATAAAGAAAAACACTTGCTGGGTGGCATGCCATCCATGCGTCAGATTTCTCAGCACGCTGTAATTTGCAGTGAGTCTCCTTGGAGATGCCACGGTAACTAGGTCACCTGTGATGGAGGAGTGCAAGTTTGTGCGTGTGTGTGTGTGTGTGTGTGTGTGTGTGTGTGTGTGTTTGACAGTTAAAGACAGACAGAGAAACAGGTGAGACACACTGACAGTGATTTGTTAAAATTGACAACCACTGGAACAATTAGCACTTTCATCAATGCATAAAGGCTGAATCATAGCAAGAGTAAATATTCAACCAGATTTTAAATCAAAACAATGCACTCTACCTATTCAGAGATTAAAGTTAGTTTGCTAAAAGCAAAATATTTTATTTTTCTCTGAGTACCTTTTTTTTTAATCACTAACCAATAAAATATTATTCTTGAGTTTGCCTCCTTGCCCCTTGTCTTTTAGTTTTGGCTAGCTGGTCTTCTCCTCTGTGATGGTCAATCAGCTGAAATGTGCACTGCGTTCTCTGGGGTCTGGGTAGCTAAGCGAGTAAAGATGCTGTCTACCACCCCTGGAGTCCTGAGTTCAAATCCAGGGCATGCTGAGTGACTCCAGCCAGGTATCCTAAGCAACCAAATTGTTTCCGGTTGCTATAATGTGGTTCACTCTCGGTGGGGAACATGGCGAGAATAGCGTGAAGCCTCCACATGCGCTATGTCTCCGCGGTAACACGTTCAACAAGCCACAAGATAAGATGTGCGGATTGATGGTCTCAGCGCCACTACGCCACCACGAGGACTTAGAGCGAATTGGGGAGAAAATAAAAAAATAGGAAAAAAAGAAAAGAAATGGCAATGTTTATTATGCAATTTCCCTGTATGCAGATAGGATTTTTATTCAAGCTGTCAAGTCAGTCCGGTGTGTGACCCACTTTAATTAACCCTGCAGGTCACACTTTACATGTAGTGAGATACATGTTTTAAAAGCCAAAGACTATTTCGCAACATCAAAATCCAGATATACTGTATCATCAGGAAAATCTTCCAATTATCACTATGAGAAAAGGGCATGGATCCCAAATGTACGAAACCATGTTTACATTCAAATTTAAAATCATCAGTTATCTTCTGCTTGTGACATAAAAACTTAAACATTCATGCACACTTGAAAACACAGGATAAGCTACTAAGAACACCAGTAAAGGTGTTTGCATGCTGTGCTAAATCAGGGTAATGGCAATAATTTATGCATGCCGATTATGACCTTACCTGATAAAGGAACGCAGTTGAAGGTGTTTTCATAACGCTACATATTGTCAGCTTATTAGGAATAAATGGTGTAAGAACGTGCATGTAAACATGCTCAAGTTCAAGATGTAGCCTCTGCCAACCAATTGGATGAAACAGTGCAACCTTTTAGCAAATCAGGTAGGGTGAAGTTCACATGACCTAATTAATATTCATGTCCCAAGCAGCGAGTGTGGCCAACTGGATCACTGACATAACAGTACCACCATTCAGGTTCTAGAATTTGGTGTGCTTGCGTTTTACTGTTGTTAATACGGTTGGATGGCTGCAACGAATCACCCCCCAAACCCCTTTTCAAGCGATCGGGCTACATTCAAACGTCATTGCAGATGCTCATAATGACTGGAATTGCTGGAATTGAAACTACTTTTCACATCATGCATCAGCCCCACATAAAAGATTAAAGTATACAAAAAATGAATAGGAAAAACAGGCGTGAGCTTGTCACTTGTCTCGCTGAGTGAAAATCAGGCATGGATTCTCACCCACCAGCTTGCCTCAGCGAGTCTGCATGAGTAGCCCATGCAAACAGGTCTTTGGCAAGCTTTGTTCTCCCCTTCTCACACCTAAAGGTTGATGTTGACTCTCCTCCAAACTCGATCCCTTTATTTATCCAGGGCGTTTCATTCCACAGTTTTTTGTTTTTTTGTGCATTCAATCTGTCTTTTCTTTCACTGTATGTCTTTCAACCACCAAATAATGACAGGGTACAAGTGCTTGTTGACCTCGCTGACAGAGTCGTGCCAAACCACAGAGCCTTAGAAAAACGACCAGGATAAACCCAGGATGATTTTTGCACACCACGTTTGGTTGGATTAACTACCCCAGTGCCACTCAAAAGCATGTTATCTCAGCAACGGGCCGACTCACAGAGCACTGGTAATGTCAGTTAGCTTTTTCCTAAAAGAGCTTAAGTATAAACATAATCATGCCAGCATGATTTTACAAGAAATGACAGATCAATGCTTCACTCAATGGCATGCATTACTGTGCTTTTTTTCTGGAGCTTTTCAATCAGTCAAGCTTTGTAATAAGAACTTCAATAAAGTGTGTGAACATGTTAGATGACATTAAAAGTTACCAGTGCTTAGAAAATATAAACTGCTTATGTAAAAAGCAAGGTGTTTTAAAAAAGGTGTATTTGGTATTCCAATATGTGCTAAAAATGTTCACAAATTCACAAAATGATTCCCTTAGATTCAGCACCTCACAAGAAGTCTAATGTCCACCCCTTGAGCTTATTGTGTAAAAGCGTATGACATACCAGGTCTTATATCCACCAGCCCACATCACATGTTTGGCAGCATCTTCTGCCCCTAGTGGGCGTCAGCCTAAAGAACAAAAGATTTATCAGGGATAACATGTAAAGCAACACTGCACACTCATCAAACAAACAAAGATATTTCCTTCAGCGTCTTGATATAATACCACTATATTCAAAACAGACAGAATGTGGTCAAACCAGATAACATATTGCTGAAAGATGGTTTATCTAACATTAAGTCAGGATACATTTGTAATGGTTCATAGCTCTCTGAAGTAGCGTGCAGAAGAATGTAGAGGGTTGGCTTGAGGAACCATCTTAAATATGTCTGAGTGATGCCGAAAGAAGCATTATTCGGTTCCACAGCCACTTTTGACAAATATACATCACTGTATCTGTTAACTTAGAACCCAAAGGACAGATCTAGCCAATACTGGCTTGAAGCTTGAAGCCGTTTCACTGCGGTTTTCTCTTTCACTGCCCTTCTTTATTCTTTTCCTAAAATTTGTCTCTTGTTTCCAAACCCACAACATCCCTCAGGAAGACTACATGAGCACAACTCGGTGAAATGTGGAAAGGGCTTGATGTTTTCATTAGGGTTTTTTTTTCCTGGATATCTTTCAGTGAGATCACACACGGGGTGGGGGGGGTGGGGGGGTGTAAGCATGCCGTTTAGCATCAGCGCTAGCCACATCGTTAATCATTAGCATCAAAGCATACTCATCGTTGCATGCTGTACACATGGTAGTGCAATTTTATTTGGCGAGGTGACTGGGATTTAAAAACAAAGTGATTTTACCCTGGAAGAAACAAAAAAGCAAGAGAATACGCAACTGGATCTCGTAAAATCGACATGACTGTGGCAACATTTTTGCTAAATTATATGTCCTGGTTCCTCACTCGTACTGTGTTAGTTCCGAAGTGAAATGACGACTGTGTGGTGCTGAAAGCAAGTTATTTATTTTTTTCCTAATGGAAAGTTTTAGAATATAATGCTCTTTCAAAACCTACCTCCTTAACTGAAACCTTAAACCGAACTGATAGTTCCATAAAAAGAAAATGTGACATGAAAAATGCAATTGACACTTTCCGCTCACGTACAAGGCTGGAATGGGAAGAGAAATCGGCCGAGGATTTTACATAGCAACTGGCCCAAACGTTGTTGAACGGGCGGTTCGCTGTCCTTTTCTGCATATCGCGCCGCCATTTTGTCGTCCGTTCTGCATGACGCAGCAGCACATTTTAGCTTATCGCAGCCCATGCGGCCTTTTTCACGGACGACCCACCGGCCTGTTCGGTTCTCCCGATGGCCAGTACGCCCCTGGTGGCCCCAAAGTGTGTCAGCCTACCGGGAAAATGCCCGGTATGCCAGATTACCAGTCCAGCCCTGCTCATCGGGACTCATACCCCAATCCTTTGCATCACAAGTGCAACACTCTATGAGTTGAGCTACTATGCAATTTGAACGTTCTTGAACAAGCTTGTAAATGTAGTTAGTAATGTAATGCAAACATAACAATATCTCATCTTACAAGTCATGCACTCCAGTAAAAGTGTTTAAATAAGATAGCATTGTGAAGAACAGGTTGAAAAATAAGCATTTATGAACTGACAATCTGTCGCTTTACTCGTGATTCGTGTCATTGTTGTTGCTGCGCCTCTAGTGTTCAAATCACTAGGAAACTGCTGTGATGTGTACAACGCAACAAAAACTTAATCTACAGACAAGGTAGAGAAAACAACAGAGACAAAAAAAGAAACGGAAGGAGTGTTCTAATATGACATGGGAATGTCTGCATTCCAGTTCATAGCTAAAAATAACTCACAAAATGTCTGGGATTATCTTTCTCTCTTTCAGACACTCTGAGCAATCATCCTCCTTGTTTTATCGTGTAACTGAGGGGCTATAAGTTTCAGCCTAGCTGACAGCATGTTGTAAAACTAGATGCTGCTCAGCCACTCCCACTGACTACAGATCTCAGATCAGCCTTGGCTCTGGGCCCACAGAATTAGGAAGTGTAATGGAGGAGGGGAATCCGATCAAAGATCAGTTGCAAGCTTTGACATCTCCCTTGGGTCCTGTAACTAGCTCTCTGGCTGTCCCATACTGCCCCCGCAGGTCAAAGAGCAAACTTTGGGTCTAAAGAATATTTTTTCTGGGGTTAGTGTTATTGTTTTTTGACATTTTAAAGTGAAACTTTGGGTAAAGATTTGGTAGAAAATGGATTACTTGATCTGCTTTTAATACCATTTAATAAATTATTCATTTTATTTAACAAATTTTCTATAATTTTCTAATTATAATACTATTTATAATAAATTACCATTTATTATCATCATAGTAAATGCAAATTAAATAAATCATTATTTATTATTAGAAATGATAATTTCTTTCAATAAATGTTAATACACTTAGTTTTTTTAAGAAAGTCTCAGTTTGGTGGGCTGGGCAAAAGAAAGAAAAAAAAAACTGCATTCAAAGCCCAGATTCAGTTTCCTGAATTCTCTCCAAGTGAAAACACTGACTTACTGCATGGCACTGATCCAGGACACCTTTTATTTTCATTGGACTCATTACTGTTAGTAGCAGTTTTTATAGCCAGCTGATCGTAAATCACGTGCTTGGCTTTTATGTCTGCACTGGCTGCTGGGGGAAAACAAGGACTCCTTACTACGCAACCATGGGAAAGAAAACCATTTATAACCAGCAGTAAGCATTACTACATTCTGCAACTGAAGTTTACAAATGTGAAGTTTGATAGAAAAGAAGCCAAACATGTAATTTTTTGTGAAGATTTTCAAACCTGCTGAAAAAAAAAAATGTTTGAGATGAATATCTCAACCCCCATACTGTTTCTTAAAAATACAATCAGCCTATTAAGGGAATTTAATTTGCATGTGAGTGCTCTCTCTGCATGATGCTCCATGAGTGTACGTTCACTATATGATAGTGGCAGAGTCAAATGTACAACTGTACCACACACCTCCATGGCCCCCCATTTTGTTTGTACAAATCTCCAGGCCCTGGGGCCCTCTTCTCGAGAACTCCTCCTTCCCCTGAGATGAGTGATGACTTTGGGAACTCCCAGACAGTTGTTTATGCAGCGAGGACATAACTCATTTCTCAACTAATCAAGAGCAAGATAACAGCTGAATAATAGCTTGAAAATACTGATGATATCTTTTGAGCTGTTTGCTTTAAATGCTTGTTTGAGAAAGCAAAGAAAGAAAAAAAAAAAGGACGAGGGGAGAGGAGGCCTCATCACTCTTATCGCTTTGCATATGCTGAGGTTAAGAAACGCAAACACTCAAATGGCTATCAATGACCGTTCTGCTGAGCAAATCAATCCACAACCAATATGGGCTGCTTGTTTTCTTTTTAACCACAAAAATAAGATGCTTCAGGTACAACTTTGTGATGTTTTGGAAAATCTGAACATACTAGTATTATGTGAAAAATTACAAAGTTTGAAAATGTTTCCTTGAACAAAAAACGTATTCCCAGTGGATGGACTTAAATAACAATCTCCCAGCATTATCACACTGATTCCCACATCGATGCAATTTTGTTAAAGGTCAGATACTTTCGCAAACAACCTTGTTAATGAGAGAAGCACACATAAGGGATGGGCAGCATGTAGTTTATCAGGAAGTGGGATTAAATACTGTCAGTCAAAAGTTCCCCAGTGTCAATAGCAGCCAATCCAATTCCACAGCACTCAAGTGAGCATGATATGTATTCAGAAATCAACACTGTAAACCCTAATGTTGTTATTACTGAAAAAATCAAGTTGTCATGAGTTAAAAATTACTTGAAATGTCAAGTTTTGGGCTCATAACTAAAATAAAGTTGCTCTTTGAACATTTTTATATCTTAAAAATCCATAGACTTAAGATTTTAATTGTTAATAACTCAAACGATTGAGTACAAAATTGAGGCTATGGGAAATACCCCAAATCACTTGTGCTTGAATTATTTGTTTCTTGGTCAAAGGAAACTTATGGAGGCATTTAAACCTCTATCAGTTTTTAATGACAACAATTTAAGCTCTTTTATATAATTTTTTTATGCTTTGTTGTTATTTTTAGTTGCAAAAAGTTGTTTCTGGTGCTGCTAATATTCAAGTGATCTGTGTCCCCTTTGGTCAAGTTAAGTGGTCAAGACCCGTAACTCTACCTCGGCTCTCTTTGTGCATGTGTACAGGCATATATGCATTTCTGAAGTACAAGGATATATGCCTTTCTGTGTAGAATTACATTTATTTTATGACTCACCCACAATCAGTTAAAATCTTCTTTATTTGAGCTGTATTATTTTATATCAATTTTGTGTCAATTCAGTTACAATTATTAAGTAGAAACAACAATATTTAAATAGCAAATCTGAGTTTAATATATTTGTATCTATCTACTTTAACTTAAATAGTTAAAATTGTTCTATATGAATACCAAGTTAAAGGTGCAAAATGTAAACATTTTCATGTAATATAAAATTGTTTTTTGCTAATGTGTGAACGGCTTATAAAGCAACTTAAAAAATGTGCCCTTCCCGGACTTCCTAGTTTGCCTATTAAAGCATGTAGACTGATTTTCATGCGAAGGGAGCAGGTCGCTTTTGCTGGGAAAATCAAAAGGAAAAGATGTTTATCCACATTCCCGAGAGCCTTGCCTCAGACAGTAGCATCAGCAGACAGTCTGCGACACTATATAACGTTATCTTAGTGATGGAATCCAGCAAACGTCCGGCTCCCAGCACAACACCGACTCCTACACAAACTCAAAGCCAAATATTTTTTTTGAAACATTTATCTACTGAATCCCATCTGGTTAAGCGGGAACGTGATCATGACCAAGTGTAATCTAGAGTGAACATCGGCAGGGTATTTGATTCCTCGAGGGACATTCGTTTGTTTTTGGGGATCAAAACCGACCCTGAATTGGAGTTCTTATTGAACAGGTAAGCTTACATAACTGCAAAGCATGTGAAATATAGTGCCATAAACATTGATATGTGTACTTTTAGCTAACTTGATCTTGCCTGCAAACGCTGACGAATTGCAAGCTACCTTCATAAGTTTCAAATACCGGTAATTTCAACGATCTTCTCTTTATGCTAAAATCAGGTTAATGTCAATGTTAATCTGTAATTATTCAGCAAGGTAAACTACAATAACACATGAAATGAATGCTAGACAATGTTCAAGATAATGCAAAAATCTCCATTCATTAGTTTAACGTAACTTGGTTATACAGAAAATATATACATTATATTATTATAAAACAACAGCACATCGATATATCAAAATGAGAGTTGTGATGGAATCACATCAATACTGAACTGTGTCAATATATTTATAATGTACAGTCTATTTTATAAACAGCTACGGTCATCATCCACCAAATTTAGCTAACAGCTATTGATAAAGCTGGCTAACTAGCTAACGGTGACATAGGCTATCATATAAATGCAGTCAATGCATCATGCAAAGAAAATTGATTTCTTCAATCTACAGTCTTGCATAGTCAGACCTAAATCCACACTCTGTGTTATCCCTGTTCCAGCACTGGAGAGTCAAATATAATATGCAGTCTCAAAGTTTGTACTAAAACAATCATAACTGTGTAATTTTAATTATGCTACCTCATCTGTCAGCAATATGTTGGTGAATTACGTTCAGCCTCTTTGTACGTTATGGCTGCAGTTCACTTAATGGCCACATGTGTCATTAATAACAAGGGTTTCTGAATCTTAAATACTGTGCCTTTTAAGTGAACTGAATTGCACAATTTTGAGAGGCAATTACTCAATTCAGTTGAGAGAAGAGTTTACTCAATTAATTGAGTAAAATCAACTTATTAGGGTTTTCAGAGCAACATGACAGCTGGAGTCAAAACTCGGAAATGCATCCGATTAAATAGCTCTGCAAGTGTGAAAGTTAATTTACAGTTATCTATCTATCCATCCATCCATCCAACCAACCAACCAACCAACCATCCAACCAACCCACCCACCCATCCATCCATCCATCTAATTGATTATATATATATATATATATATATATATATATATACAGTTTATTTATAACAAAATAATTATTTTTAATATGTATACATACATTTAGTATAGTACACACACACACACACACACACACACACACAATTCATCTCGCTTGTGCATGCCAAGCTGCTGTTTAAGGTATTAGTAGTGGCTATGGCACCATTAGAATTCCTGATAACTCTCGAATCTGGCACGCAGCCTTTCTAAAGATTAAAAGGGATTTAAGCAAGAGCCTTTTATTAATGACAGACATTACTTCAGTCTACTTCAACCCACAATCCTCTTTTATATGAAACTTAGAGCCTCAGAAAGTTGCAGTGTCTTCAAAAGAGTGTCTTGTTGATAAAGTATGGAATAATTTTGACATTATGTGATTGAATATGAGATTTGAAGATATTAAAATACAGCAATAGTTTCTCAGACTTGACATTTTAGTCCTGGTTGAGCAATAAGAGTCAATGTGAAAGCATAATTTAGTATCAAGTAATGTTTTGTGTTCTGGAAACCACCTCCATTATGCGTGAACTTAAAGCATGACATTAGTATCAGGTAGTAAGTTTTTTATAACTTTCAAAACTGTTTTCTTTGAACAAAAATTTTTATAGTACTTTTAACTCATTTTACTCAACTTGAAGTTACTCAACATTAACTCAAACTTTAAGAAAATTAAATAAAGAACTTTATGATACCAATGATGATTTTTTTCAAACCACAAACATTACAATCTCTCAATGCCAATATGCATTCCTCCTGTCTCTCATCTTAAGGTCAGAAAAAACTATGATTGGATACTAGGTGGTGACACTGGTACATCATTGGTTTCAATGAAAGATGAGCTCTGCTATACACTGTAATGTAATCAGCAACATACTTGAGATAAGTTGCGTTAACAGTAGAGTATTAAGCCACAAAGATTAAGGCGAGCTTATCCTGGCCCTATGTTCTCTGACCCACACTCGTTCACTCAACCCTGTGGTCAAGTGGTGCTCTCTGGTATTCCCCTTCTTTGTTGTCATCTCATAACACCCTAATAAGACAGGTCCAACAGTCTCTCTCTCTTTATGTGTAATTTGTTTCTAGCTGGTAAATATACAAACTCTCTTTCAGACAGCTATTTTATAATCGTTTATAATATATTTATTACTATATAATTACTATGTAATTACAAGCAGACAAAGCTTTTTACAACATTTAAACTGACCTAATTGAACTAATTAAACAATGACCTAAAACAGTCTATGAAATAATTTTTTAGGAGGACTTGTAGACTATATAAAATGTTGTTTGAATAACAAATCATTCAGTCCACAAACAGCCCAAAATCACTGTGAAATGACATGTGATCTAATGACTATATTATGGAAATTATGAGAAATAGGTCCTGTGCTGGCAGTGACAGTTAATGTCAAGGGAAACAGACACACATTGCTTACTGCAGTGCACCCTTCTGGTCATTTTGAAGAACTACAGATCCTTCAAATTGCTTCTCTTTCTGTAGCCTATATCTGATTGGCTGTAATGTCCTTCAATGGCCAATCAGGAAAATGAATGTTGCAAATGATAAATTGCCAGGAAAGGAGCAACTAACTGGATAACTCCCATTTGGCAATGGATTGGAGTGTTCATTAGCATCTTCAGAGTAAGAAATCATATTTTAATTGATTAAACTGCAAAAAGACCCTTACACACAAACACACACGAAATACAGATATGAATGAATTTGTAATTAGGCAGCTTATAATTAAACACATTCACATAGCCTATATTCTGCAATTTGTGTGTCATGTCACTGTATGCTTGTGTGTATTTACTTTAAGCTTACAGTACACTAATGTGTCTGTATATTGACATTATATAATACACATAAGATCACAATGTGTTAACATACCTTAAATGTTTAGGTGTGCGAATATTAGTTCAAATAATGTCCAATATTTTTGTTAATGATTGGAATGTATGATTTTTGCTCAAAGCAGGCACATGCAAGGAATGTTTCTTAAATTAGCTAAAAAAAAATTATTTGGGTTGTGTGTGTTGGAAGACAATAGAGGGCCCAGGCTTGTTAGTATGTGTGTGTGTGTGTGTGTGTGTGTGTGTGTATGTCCTGACTGTATATAGTAAAACATTATTAATGGTATTAATACTGCTCTCCTTCAACAGATTGTGACATTGTTGCATCTGAATAAAAAAAGTGTGTCCATTTATAGAATTGTGGTTTCAGCAAGAAAATGAAAAATGTGTGTGTGTGCGTTTGTTTGTGAAAGGTTTAGTGTCCAATTGTGAGTCACATGCATTGGGAATTGGGCAGAGATATGAAGTCAAACCTTTCCAAAGATATGACTGGCAGTTGAACATTTTTTTTGCCAACTTTTGTTTTGTCACTCCTTTATTTGTGCTCCTCTGTCACTCCCTACATAATCTTAAAAGCGCTGGTCTTACAGTGTGATGACTGAGCAAACAGCCCTGGCCGTTCTCCCCGTAACGCCCACAGCATTGCAAGAAAAGCACACACACACTCTTATATGATCATGTAGACATTTATATTCATGTCTGTTGAAATGCATGGAAAACATAAGCACATCCACACAAGTACCCACCCACTAATATGCACAAATATTCAAGAAAGAGACACATTTGCCCTCAATCAAAGAAACATATGTTTGTAAGTGGGTTTTAGAGCGAGAGAGCTTCTACCTTGACTCCAGGTTGACCTTTCCCCAGTTAACATACGGGACAATAGTCCAAATCTTATGTGCTCAGAACCAGTCCAGAAACATCTAATGGGCGATATTACCTGCACTATAAATCATATAAAAAATGTAAACCATGTTTACTCACCTTTATACACTTTGTTTTTAAATTGAAAATGACAAAAAGTACTGTAGACCAATTAAATAATAGTTCATTCAGTTAAAATGAATGAAAAAAAAAAAATTAAGCTATGAAAAAGAATATAATCTAAAGATTAAAATATAGAATCAACACACCAGAATGTGTGTGTGTGTGTGTGTGTGTGTGTGTGTGTGTGGGCATAAAATCTACAAACAAAGTCACGCACATCCAATATACCAGGTATTGGTGCCGAATCCAAAAAACTCATAATACAACAGCAGAGGTGGAAAGTAATGAATTACAACTACTCTCGTTACAGTACTTGAGTACTTTTTTCAAAACGTTATACTTTTTTACATTTAAATAAAAAACAGTACTTTATAAGTGCTAAATCTGTTTATAAATCAAAACGCACTGTGCGCAGCACGACAGAAGCCCACAGAACACAGCATCATGAGCACAGCAGCTTGCATAAACTGCCGCTGGTGTCCTCTCTTCTCAAGCTTCCCCAAGACTTTCTGCCCTGTCACTGTACAAGAACTGTAATACTGTGATTTTTCTGCATATTTAATTTTATCCTGGAAAGGAGCCATTTATTCAGGTAGGAGGGAGACGTCTGAACACGTTTAACAACTGATCAAACTTCACTTGTTTTTAAGGTAGGAAATGTTTTAACTGTGTCAAACATTAACACAATGTAGTTTGACATATTTGTGGTGATATCTGGTTTACTTGCTACTATATGTCTAAAACAAACTTTTTAAATACCTTAGAAAGATACAATACCAATAGTGTTGGAAATTATTGGGGACTCAAAATTCAAAATATGGGGGCAACAAATGCCCACACAATGCATTCCCGTGTTTAATTAATACTAGCCGATATAGTTACCATTAAATACAATATGTTCTTCTTTTGACTTTTCACTGAACATTATATTTCCCCGCCGTCCAGTTCCTTGCACCATCGTGCGCATAAATGGGCCATCCGCTTCTATTAATCTGCATCAGATCGGTATTGTACTCCCACGTTAAACTCCATAGCCGTTTACCCATCTTGATCAAAACGAACTGTCCTAGCAGGTAACACTCTCGCTCACAGTGATGTTCTGAACTTCCCTGCCCTGTGCTGCTGTTTATCTGTCTGAAAAGCCTCACCCGCTAGAGGTCAAAAGTGTGCAAGGGAATAATGTTATATAAAGAAGGTATGAGAAATCACAAAACAATCTCATTCCATATCAGGATAAATTTCCTCCTCTAAAATACTGCTTTATATTCGTTTTGTACAGTATGTTACTGTAACTTAATAGCCAAAATACTTGGACATACATGAATGCGAATAAACCTGATGCAGGAATGTGTTTCAGTCACAATGCACATTATGTAGTATAGAGACATTTATAATATTACAAATGGCTATTTCTATTAATGAATGTTGTATTCTTAAACTGTTCTGTCTGTCTATGAATCCTCTTGCAGCAATGCAGGTCTTTGGCATTTAGAAGCTGCCAGTTTAGGACCTGTGAGGAGTCTGTTTCTCAAACTAGAGACTGTGATTTAATTGTATTTTTGTTGTGCATCTGGTCATCCACTTCCCTCTCTATCCTGGTTAGAGATTATTTTTTCAAAACAGTAATGCGTGGAATATCCTTCAACTCTCTAAAACAATAGGAATCTTCCGGGTTTAATACAAGCACTCTCGGCAGCATTTATGGCACATGTCTAATATTATCACAGAAGATAATTTAGACTCGTCTTAATAAATTGTAAATATTATTTTCTGTAACATGTGTATTGTTAAATAACATAATTTCCACTATTTACAGGTATTTACAATGATCTGTTGAACATGTGCTAAAAACCAGTACTGTCTCTTTAAGAAAGATGACATTTCTGTTAACAGCATCTATACCTGAGCACATGTTAAGGTGAGAAACTCTAATGGTTTAACCTTATCTGTACTATGCTTGATTAGAATAAAATGTTTATTTTTTTTAGGTTTTAGATGAACAACTGACTGTACAGAAAAGAAAGAGTATTAAAAAGTAAATGATTCAATGAAAAATTGGTTGCGTGGATCTCATCTTTGGACACACACACACACACACACACACACACACACATTACACTGAACATCTTTTACTCTCAACAGGCAGTAAAAGGATCTCGGTGCTGAATACTCCACCACTATACTACACAATCACTGGTGAGTGAAATCTAAACATTTACCAGCCAGTTCTCAATATACATTTTAGTCGCAAAGTGCAAAATTTGGTTGCAAATGCAAGTGAATTCCTATCATTGTAGTGGAGGGTTGCGCATAGAATAAAAGACTGATCTTGGTATTATAAGAATCGATATTGAAGAATGCAATGCATGGGAAAATCTATATTTTTACCAACCCCTATTTGTCATTGTAAAGCGGGTTACGAGAAAGGAGGAGGCGAGAACCAGCTTGACAATATAAATAATAGTTTTAATAATGAACTGAACTAAAAACACACAAACATAAATACACAGAGCAGCTGCCTGTAATACTCTCTCTCTCTCTCTCTCTCTCTCTCTCTCTCTCTCTCTCTCTCTCTTGAACTGCCTTTAACCCTTGCGCGCCTCATCAGGCGTATTGGGGACCGGGCATGCGTTGTTCCAGCCTGGCCCCGCCCTCCTCCGCTCTACAGTCAAGTATTTAGAAATACTAGATATAACTTTGCACTGACAAAGTTAGTCAGTGATTTTATATGACAAGTCCCATGTTAACTTAACCCTTACACACATACCTCATCCACACCCTCATCCATTTTTTGGAGTTGTGCCCACACCTTTTTAGTATTCCTCAGTCTATCTCTTAAATAGTGTGACACACAAAAAAATGCCAAAATTGCACAGACCAAAAAAATAACAAAATCATTTTAAGCACCAAAAGTGTATAGGGTTTCTAGAGACCTGAGGTATATAAGAGTGTTGTGTGTTTCTTTTAATATTTTGCACTTCCATAAATTAATTCATATCTGTTTAAGTTTACTATCACATGATATCTATTTAATTGTGTATTACAAGAGAAATGAGTACTATATCCATACAAATATATACTATATTATGTTGAATTTCTGTGCAACAATGAACTATAAACAATGGTGAAATATCAGTATGTATACAAATACATACTATACATGTTATTTCTTACTCAAGGTGCCTGAGAAAATACACATAAGATACACAGAATTTACACATACATTACACATGTGTAGATTATGTGTTATGTTTAGCTCAATATGTGTTTGAGAGCCAGTTGCACCTCATGAAATTTCAGTGTGAAAATAATGAATCCTGTTCTTGATTTGTCCTGATTTGTTGCATTATCTCTTTAGTTTATTAAAAATAAAACATCATAATATAATTTATTTGATTGTTTTGTAATTGTCTTGAAAATATTTGTACAATGTTACACTATCTGGGCATTTTGTACATCCATTTTTGATAGATATAAGTGCCCAGTCTCTAAAGACCCAGATATGTAAGTGTTTGCATTTAAGGGTTAAACACCTGTAATGTGTAAATCAAGGCTGTACTTTGAAAACAGAGTGTAATTTTGCATTTATTACCAATTGGCCCATAATTGCATTGTATGTGATTTAACTGACGCTGCTATTTTTGAAATTAATAAATAAACTAGGCTACATTATTTTATGTGGTATGTGGTAGTGAACATTTTGCTACAAACGCTGTCAACAGAGCTTAACTTGCATTGTACCAGGGACATTCCTTTAAGTTGAATGGACTTAATAAGCTGTTCCTTTGAAGGTTAGCGGGCCATGAAAGAGTTTTACTGTCCTGCCAATCTTTAATTTTTTTTGTTTCCAGTAATGGTGGGCAGCACTTCTACTTTACCTATTTTTTCCACAATTCAGTGTTTTGAAGAGTGAATTATTACATTCTGAATTGGAAAACACACAAAGTGATAAGGAGCCTGGAGATAAAATAAAGCATTCAGAGAATGACTACAGTTTCATTCCTCCCTTCTCTCGGTCGTCTAATCTACATGTCTATATTATTATTAATGTGCGTCAAGTTTACAATTTGGAAACAGATTTCGTGCACTCCAACGAGTTGGTATTTGTTTTAAAAAAAACATGATTGAGGTTTCCAGAGGATATCGCTCTGAATGAATCCATTAAGAGCCCAGCAAAAATGAATGGTTTTCCTGACTGGCCGTGTCTTAATTTGGACCGGAAGCCTTGTTGACCCAGCAGATTTGTTTTAATTGCATTGCTAATGCTGTTTACAACATGGTAGAGTGGGATAGGGAGGATAGCAAGAGCGCTGAAAAGCTTGTGTCAGAGCCTCAAAGTAATAAATTCTACAAGCTAACTCGCTCGTGTGCTGGGAAAAGCTTCAGCCAAAATATAGGCGGGAAAGAGAGAAGATAATCTTTTAGACACAACACTCTGAGGAAAACTCATGAGGCGGCCATTCTCACCCCACTCAATTAAACAGAACATTTCAGGTCTAGACTGCTAACTGCAAGATGTGAGGAGGCCATGTAAAGAAAAACACCTGTTATCCTCTTAGTTGTCTAAAAATGTGAAGTTTTATGTTGTTCAACAGCACAGATTAGACAAAAAATATGTCCTGTGAGTCTTATAGAATTGAATCTGTAAATGTGAAGTTTTCTGTAACATTTCAACAGCATATATTAGGCTAGAAATAACTGCCGAATAGAATAGAATCATTTTAGGACTGTTTCCCTACAAACATTTACCACTGTATCCATATTTCCACAAAAAATATAATTACTAAAGTTATTGTTTAACAATGTAAAATGATAATACATTTTGATTTAATGTAGAAAGAAATAACTGTAGTTACTTTGACATTTCGTCCCAAAAAAATGTTTTGGTTTTTTTTGTGGCCCATTAGATTTGTAAATTTTTTTAAACCAAGAATGTTTTTGTGATAGTTTTGTAGGCGTAGAAAAATCCCCATAATGATTCTCTTTCTCACACACACACACTCGGGTACACAAACACACACTTCACCTGTCTAGTCACACATTAAATAAAAGACACCTGTGACGTCCAATCAGGAACAGACATGAATGAGTGAGCGTGTGCTGCATCTGAATGCACATCAATACAAACTCTTGCACTTTATAAGCCAGTAGACAGATAAAACAACAGCAGCAATCCACACTTCACCCACACAGCCTATAAAACAGCCTCTGCAACAATACTCCTGCTATTTTCACAATGTGTCTCTTCATTCAAAATAAAGTGGAGTGCATTGTACAAACATGTTTCAAATGAATATTTTGGCATTTTCCTGAAGTCATTACAATTCAGAATTCTTGCACAGTTGTCATTTTACATACTTACAATTATTGCATGGATTTAGAGTGACTGAATCATTGTTCTGGCAGTGAAGGGAACGAGCCAAGATGCATTGCTTTAGGAACAGAAACCCACTGCAGTCGGACGGCATATCTTTACAAACATCTCAGCCCTCCATCTATCCATTTGAACAAATGTTTTTTTATTTCTGTGCCAGGTGTGAAATCCCCACACCCCCCTCTCTTATGTGCAGACACACACACACACACACACACCTAACCATTACAGAAAACGTTCTGCATTTTTACATTTTCAAAAAACATCCTTTAGTATGATTTATAAGATGTTTTCCTCATGGGGACCAACTGATTGTGCCCACAAAGTTAAATATTTTCAGCTTTTACTATCCTTGTGGGGACATTTGGTCCCCACAACGTAGGGAATACCTGGACACAGACAATATATCTCTGTCACACAAAACAAACACAAACACACATTGTCCAATGGTTCATAGTCTTGAATGCCTTAGCTGAAGCGTGTGTATCTTGCGACACTGTCTTTTTCTGCATATCGCTGCTCCCTTCGGCATATCGCAGCGCCGTTCTGTGGCCCGTTCTGCATAAAGCAGTGGCCCATTTCAGATTCTCCCGATGGCCAGTCCGCCCCTGCTGAGAGCTGAACTGAATAGAACAGAATCTGACAATCGAACGTTTTCTTTGCTTCAATATTTCAACAGCAGAGATTATGCTAGAAATAAACCAGCCCTGTGAGTCGAATAGAATAAGAAAATCAGAAGTTCCCTCTAGTCCAATATTTCAAATGAGCAGATTAGGCAAAAAAAAAAGTCAAACAGAATAGAATAGAAAATATTACAATTATTTTAAATGAGTTTTTTTAGTTCAACATTTCAACAGCATAGATTCGGCTAGAAATAAGACTAAAAATAGAAGAAAAATAGAATAGAATATAAAAAAATTATTTATAGAAAATAGAAAAGCATTTTACTGAAGCGACCACATCATTCACTGCCGCTTCTTTGGCACTTTCGCTTCACTTTTGTTTTGAGCGTCCTTGGATGGGCACGAGGCTCGGTCTCCGAGTCCAAAGTCCAACACTCTGGTGAGCTACAACACAAGCTAATCATGTAGGAATAAGTGTGTAAATGTAGGTGGATCTGTAATACAAGTGTTAAAATGAATTGTTTTTTAAATGATGTTACAGTAAAAGTGTTCTGATGGCATAGCAGGATGTGAGTAACAGAGCGAAAAAAATGTGTCTATAAAGTCCTAAACAGCCATAGTCCCTGTGATTTGTGAGAAAGTAAATAAAACGCACAGTTGTTGTAGCGCCTCTAGTGTTTATTTCAACTGCAGCAAAATGTAGAAAGTGGCATGTAAAACACAGTTTGCAAAAAAAATTGTTATAGTTAAATGGCTACTGGTTACTGTTGACTGGAAACCAATCTGGTTTTCCAAAACAAATTCCAAGCAAAACATATCTTGACAAATGTCTGTCTTTCTGGACTGATAAAGAGTGGTTTTAATGAGTAAGGCCATTCTTGGCACGGAAGTGTCTTTGTACGGTACTTCAGTGTTTGTCTGCATGAGTGGACAGGTCCGGAAGACAGCCATCTCAGCATCATCTTTCTGTTGCTTTTGAACCCTGGTGCGGTCCTCTGCTCATACGGCACGGATATTGAGTTCCCACAAAGCAATCATTAATCTGGCCCCACAGCGATTTGAGCCCACAATTGAGTTTGATTATATTCCAATCCAATAAAGTATCATGGGACATCAGGGTTACTGGGGACACCGCGCAAGCTTGTTTGTGGTTTGGCGGTATAGATCGAACAATATTCTTTACATCATACATAATTAAACTGACAGCAGAGAAGATGAGTGAGCTGATGTCGCAGTTGGCACGTCACGCTGACGATGACAGCTCAAGTTGAATGGAGAATGTTTTATTAGGTCTCTGGTTGTTTCTCACCTTGCATCATTTAAGATGACAAATAGCACTTGACACAGCATGTTACAATATTGACAAAAAGGATGGTAATCTCATTTATCTGATTTAGGCTTACAGTGGAATTCAGCTGTACAGCTTTTTCGGATCGCACCTCAATCTAAATGACAATTTAGATTTGTTTGTTTGTTCAGCCTTTCACTCCGTATCTATATCTAAGACTCTGTCTACAATCCTAACCAAGATTTTGTGTTTGCATTCAGCATGACAGAGTACCTCGTTAGCTGTTATATTAAATGGGTCTCGGTCCATTACCACACAGGCCCTTTGTACCTTCTCTAAACAAAGCTAAAAAAAAAAGCTGATTCGATTTTGACTTAATCATGATCCCTTCGAAATAAGATAAAATATCAAATTATCACCTCTCTTGACTTGATTTGGTAATTCACTCTAAATCATTTCTGGAAGATTTAAAAACTTCTAGAACCACCCACATGCAAGTCACCTGGTTCTGAAGCCACCATGCTTCAACATGATATAAATGGATCTGTTATAGAAAACCACTTGAAGAGAAGACAGACAAGATGAGGGTTTGTAAAATCATTTCCTGAGGGAATTTTATAGTGTAATGACTTGGAAGGAGATGAGCTCGAAGCAATAAATTCTCAGCTTGACAGAGTTATTATTAAACTTTGCTCTGCCCAACTCTAAGCACATACCTTCAACGAATTCTTACTGTACATTGATCTTCAGCACTCAGCGTGCAACTGCAGCACATTAGAGAAAGCAAACACTACATAGTCCATTCATGCTACTGTAATTATACCTGCATCATATTACAAACTATATATGTACTATATATCCTCAACACAATGAGAATCATTCCAGCCCTAAGCGGGAATAATCCCATCTAATCCATCAATAAACCACTCAAATGCAACCAAATTATCTTTGGGTGAACACATACTGCCAAGAGCCAAGAGCTATCCTTTAAAAACAGTGACGGATTGAGACTCAAGAGTTGAAGTATGCGTTTCTGTCAAACAACACCTCCTGCCGGCTCTGCATCTCGCCACTGTCGATTGCCCCCTCACTCTCTCTCGTGGAAAATGGCTGCTGTCCTTGCCATGTGGCCTGTGGCGTATTCATCTGGGAGGAAAACAGTACAATTGATGTGTCACACCCGAGTACCTGTGATTTGGAAGCAGGTGCAACCTCTCCTTCTCTTCCATCTCTTCACCTTTCTAGCCTTGTGTATTTCCCAGAGTCCCCCTGGGGCCTTGGGTGTCATGGCCAGGACACATGCAGCCTGTTAACTAACTGATGGATGAGCCAAACTATGTATGTCTGTGCATTTGTGTTTATGTCCTTATGTGACATCACTGTGTGAGAGTCATTTCAGAATAGAGCAATTCTTTTTATAAATGTTTTATTTTTAATATTATTTTACACATTGCACTGGTCTGATTTGGTGGTAAAAAGTATATTAAAGTGTGATTTTACAGAGAGAAAGTCAATCAAACACAGACCTATGTAGAGTCAGATAAATCTCAATAGACTAGGAAAAGTTGGGCATGGATTGCCTTTACTTTATAAATAAGCAAAGAGATTGATAATGGATTGATTATAGATTTAAAGTATGTATTGATAGAGAACAAAAAAATTAGTCTATGTTTGGAATGTAACACTAGTCTACTACACTAAACACTGCATATTTTTATCTAGTATGTGATACAGAATGCATTATTCAAAGATAGATTTTACACAGTAGTTTGCCTGTTATCAAAACATCTTTACATACACTGAGAACATTATTAGGAACACTATAGTCTTAATAAAGTGCCCAACGAGGTCTTCTGCTGTTGTAGTCCAACTGCCTCAAGGTTCAACGTGTTGTGCATTCTGAGATGCTATTCTTTTCATTACAGAATAGTGAATTCTGGTTATCGGAGTTACCGTAGCCTTTCTGTCAGCTCGAACCAGTCTGGTCATTCTCCGTTTACCTCTCTCATCAACAAGGCATTTCCATCCACAGAAATGCCGCTCACTGAAAGTTTTTTGTTTCGTCTTTGGCACCATTCTTTGTAAACTCTAGAGTCTGTTGTGTGTAAAATCCCAGAAGATCAGCAGTTACAGAAATACTCAAACCAGCCTGTCTGGCACCAATAATCATGCCATGGTCAAAATCACAGAGATCACATGTGTCAGCTCATGCTATGTATCTGCATGGTTTTATGCATTGCACTGCTGCCACATGATTGGCTGATAGATAATCACATGATTATCTAATAGATGTACAGGTGTTCCTAATCAAGTGCTAAGTGACATGTTTAATTCTTTGAGTGGTGTCCATCTTTCTTCTTTAAGACATAAACATGGTTATTTTGCCTTTTTAATAACATGTTGTGTAACTCATTAGCACAGGCAGTACAATCAAATAACAAGTCAAGAAAAATATGTACAAAATCATGGCAGATGTTACATCCAGTTATTTTATCAAAGTTATGTTGTTTCCAATAGTTTCAGTACCATAGGATTGGCCACATTATGCCGACTCACTGACAAGCGGCATCTTCTATCAGACATTTTTGCATTGACTCAAGTGTGTTCACCTCCCATTGTGGTGTGACCGGAAGCAGGTTGTGTCAGCACCATGGTAGTCCCAGGTTTGCGTCCAGCATTGAAATCAGGGGCCGTATGTAAAACTTTTTTAGCAATGCTCTAAAGACGTAAACTTTGACTTAAATGTCAAATAATTCTTAGCAAAAAAGTAGGACATCCGTAAGAGTATAAGCTTTTTAAAAAGAAGCTATAAGTAACTTTTGGCAGAGTCTAAGCCTGATTCTTAAGTGCTGACTGAGGTGACACTTGTCTACCCAAAATGGCTGCACTGAGACACTGAATCAGCCAATAGTGAGCCTGCAAGGGTAGCACGTTAGAGCGGCATGATGCCATTGCTTCATGATTTAATACCATGCATCATAAAAAATAAAATAAAAACTTTACTAGATTAACCTGTTGATTAGTTCTTTAATTATTGAAATGAGAAAGACAAATTTTATTTCCTGTATTTTAAAACATAATTGCCTAATGTTCTCCTACAAACAATGTCCGAATTGAAGGCAACCAATGTTTTTAATGTAAAAGTGTATGCTATCGTGTGCAAATAAAAAATAAACATTGTAATTTAAATTGCATATTGCTTTTCTATTGCTTTTCATATCATCATAGAAGGACAATTAAAAAAAATTATGTAAATGATAATAAACCAATCTCTTTGTTGTAATCCCATTACAGTTACAGTTCTTAAATTATTACTAGGGCTGTCGATTTAATGCGTTAATTCAGTGCAATTAAAAAATTAACGCAATTAATCGCAATGCCCCCGGACCGAAATAAGGAACATTCCTGAGAAATGCAAGCTTGTAGTACCACCTGTTTACTCCAGAGGGCAGTAATTGAAATTTCAGCTGTGTTGTAATGCGCAGTTTATACAGTGTAGAAAACAACCATCTGGCAGACAACACAACACAAACATGCGTTACGTTCTTGCGTTCAAAACACTTGATAGAACACATCTTGAGATCCCTTACTTTGAATTTGCGCTCCAAGTATTATACTATATTTAACTTGACACAGTGACCTAAAACATTTATGTTTATGACGCAACGCACCCAAGACACAACACAAGCATGTCTGACACAGGTGTAAATTGACGGGTCCTTAAACAAGCCCTCATAATAAATCTCTAACTGATTGACAGATTCACTTGTGAAATGGATTGCTGTGAACTGTGTGCCAATGACTGACTTATATTCAATAATATGGTAGTAAACAATACATTGTATTCTAAAGCCGCTTTTTCTATTGCCTTATCAATGATTAACTCTTCTGCCACAAGAATGTAATGCACTTTAATTAACTGAATATTTTTTATTTATATATATATATATATATATATATATATATATATATATATATACCTCAGGAAGTAATTGTGTTCCCATAATCAGTGACAAGCGCAATTTGGAGGTTGCATTTTTCACATTAACATGATTTGTTTCCACTGATGGTTAGGTTTAGGTTTGTGGTAAAATATGCATTCCTCTTCACTGTATTATAGCCTGAACATCTGAAAACAACTTGCTTTACAATTCGCTTTTGGTGCCCCTTCGTGGACATTTCTCCCAGAAAAATGGAACTCACACCTGCCCATTAGCCCAACAACAGTTACCGCTTTGGCCACTGGCAGCAGTGTTTTGTATTTCGGTAAGAACAGACCGATTTTAGCTAAAGAAAAGTCAACCTATTTTATCCGATTTCACTGTGAAATTATTCTGGAGATACAGTATTCTGTGCATTGTGTTCTGTTTTACAGCCTACTACATATTTTGGCAAATAAAGTAGGTCTTCCATGTATTCCTTGCGTACACTTTTTGCATAGTATTTAGGGATGCACAGATACTAAATTAGTGTGCGATATCCAATTATTTATAACATCATCTACTGATACGAAAGTTTTGTATTAAATCACTGATGATGAATTGCATAACTTCGAAAGATAAGTAAATTCTCTGATGTCTCTTAAAGCACATTCTTAACTCACATTAAATGAAATATTAATAGCCTCCTGTTGGGATCATATTAAATTGGTATGATTACTTGAAAGATGAGTAATCAAATTAGTTCCACCTTGAGAAATTCTATCATTGCATAGCTTAAAAATTGCAACTAAATTCAATTCAACCCAATTCAAAGTAATTCAACACAAGAGACAGATTGTTTTCCACACAAAGCACGAGTTGTAGGCCGAATGTCCAGTGTGTTTTTCCACCCCCTTTTGGAAATAACCGGTCAATGCCCGATAGGGCAAATAATTGCTTCAATTGACCGATGTCGATATATGGCCAATACATTAGTTCATCTCTAATATTCATACTAGATACTGGGGGAATGGTAAAAATACCATGGTAATATACTGTTTCGAACATAGCTAGACAGTGTAAAAATACTTAAGATAGAAAGACGACCTCTTGAAATGAAGCCCAGAGGGCAGAAAAAGATTTTAATATTAAGAAACAGGCAGACGAGGGATTTCGCATCTGTGTTTTCACAGGAATGTGGAATTATTGGTTTATAAACTTTCAGAAAGAGAGAGAGAGAGAGATTTATGGAAGTACAGAGAGAAAAGAGCAAGATATCAGAGCGTCCAGTCCATCATCTGTCAGCTCGGTTTCATAGAGGCCATTAAACCCATTGCTGGCATTGCCAAATCTCATGGGTAGCTTTAGCTGGCATGAACATCAGGACCTGCTATGAGCTTATCAGCCCTCTCTGACTAACACTATCTCATTCGCACCTGGTACGGGGGCCTGGGCTCTTGTAAAACCGGAGGTGGTTTATGGAAAGTGATTTGCCAAAAGAATTGGAGCTATCAAGCTTAATTTACTTGTGTACCTTGCACTGTGTGTCTAGTGCCAAGAGCAAAATACACAAATGTAAATGAAGTGAGGTAGACACAAATATGTTCAGTTCATCATCTTCAATAATCCATTTAATAAATCAGTGTTTTTGCAGTGTGCCCTACGTCCAGATTGATTTTAATTTCGGATCTGAGGCCAGTTTTGAGATCAGCGTAATGACCGTTTGGACGATGTGGAGCAGGTTTGCAGAGCTACGCCGTGCACATTGAAAAATACACTAAGAAGAGAGTGTGGGTGTACATGTGATATTCTGATGTGATGGTATCACTTTTGTGTCACAGTGATACCTTGGGAACTTTGTATGTTCGTTTTTCTGTGTTTGACCTATAACCTTCATCCCTCTAGGCACAAAGCACTGGTGCTCTTTGAATTCAGATCTCAGGGGTCAACGGCAGGTTTTTTACTGTCCAGGTGCCCAATCGGGAGCCTTAGGCTTTATACTGGTGTGTGTGTGTGTGTGATGACAGCTTTTGTTTCTCTGGTCAAAGCTCACAGCGCTACCTCTAGATGCCAAACCACAGTGCCCCCTCATGGACAACCATGACATTACATGTGAACAATCAACCACCAACACACACACAAACACCTGTTTGTTCAGCTGAGGGTCATGCATTCATGTTCCGCTATATTCTTTGGTCCTAAACAGAAGGTGTAATAGGGTTTGGTCATTATTGGACTGCAAGGAAGGTTTTGATGGAAAGCTTAATTCTTGCATTGGTATGTGTCAGTATGTTCATTAACATTAGATTCTAATAATAAAAAAATCAATAAATCAGCACTATGCACTAAGGACGTTTTTAATTATTTAGTAAGTTGTACAGGCAGACTTTAAAACAACAAAACTGGGAAATAATAAATAAAAAAAATCCTTCCATGTTTTTTAAACAAAAGTGTAAATTAAAACAAAATAATTAATTATCCTTTTCTTTAAAAAAAAAAGCATCTGGGTTACAATGAGGCACTTACAATGGAAGTTAATGGGACCAATCAGTAAACGTTAAAATACTCACGTTAAAAAACGTTTCAAAAGTATATAGTCACAAGATGCAAACAATATGCATGTTAACATGGTTTTAGTGTGATAAAATCACTTACTAACCTTTACTGTGTGAAGTTACATCCAGTTATACAACTTTGTTACCATGACAACATAATGATGTAAACACTAAAACAACCATAAAACAATGATTTAAACAACTTTACAGCTCTAAAAAGACAAGTTTTAACAAGTTTAAACCCTCCAAAAATTGGCCCCATTCACTTCAGTTGTACGTACCTCATTGTAAGCTCTTATTTATTATTTTTTTATTTTTATAAAGAAAAGGAAGGATGATTCAAAATAATTTTTTTATGGTAATCAACAATATGCCACAAATGCTGTCCATTGAGCTTAACTTGTATTGAGCCCGGAATATTCCTTGAATTTGAAGGATATATACAGGCTACAGATTGAAGGGTTCATGTGGTTTTGCCTATACAGACAAATATAGGGAAGTGAATTAGTGGTCTACTGAAACATGTCAACATGCCAAGAAACAAAACTTTTGGTTCATGTTTGAGCAGGACTGGCCCACATAAAGCTCCTTTTGTGCCCCAGTGTTTGAATAGTTTATATGTCTTGTTTGGAAGTGTGTGTTGTGTGTGTGTGTGTGTGTGTGTTACCGGTTAAAGGAAGGTGAGTTAAAGGTGGATCATTTGTGTGTATAGCAGAGTGAAGGCAGGTACACACACACTCACACACACACACACACACACATTTGTCTGCCCATCATAGGTTCATGAGGCATTGCTCCACCTACCATGTTGCCGCGTGAGATGCTGCACCGTCCAATCAAATCACTGGCTGAATTTGCTGTGACGTCTGTTGCGAAGGTCTGTTACGAATGCATCCTCCCCAGAAAAGTGCACGTACATGCACACGTGCACACACATACACACTGACATTTGTCTCTGCAGTGACACCCAACACCCAAACTATCCAAATACTGCCACCTAACGGATGAGCCTCGCAGTGCCTTGAGTCCCTCCCTTCCTCTCTTCATTCGCTCTCATTTCCCCCCTCCAAGCAAATTCAATCTGACCCATGAAAAAGATGCAGGAAAGATGGCATCATTAGGACGCCCACCAACACTCATAAGACACACACACACACACACACCCTTTCGCAGAGGGCAAATAGAGTTCAGAGTTCATCTGTTGTTCACCACTCTCACAGAATGACTGATCCGTTGAGTTTGAACCCAACGCAAGGTGTCTCATTATAGACCCTACATGGCAGAACAGCAATGGGGATGTAGACGCCACAAAAAAAAGAGAGAATAGTGCATTTAAATTGGAAAATGAATCTAAATTGGACAATCTTGGAACATCCCAGCATGTGGATCGATTCAATCACCTATAGCAGATATTATGGAATCCTTTACAATGTTGAGCAAGCGAGCAGTGGAATATTTCAGAAGTGCTATAGATTGGTTGCGATGTTAATGATTTCTTATTTGTCTTTTTCTCTAAAAGTTTCTGAATTGCGAATGCTGGTTGAGAGAGGAATTTCGTAGGTGATTGGAAACTGCATGTGTGTCCCGCTGACCTCTGAATGGTGATCAAATAGTGACCGGGGCAGTTCAAGTTCAGTTCGTAGGTTCTCTTAACGGTCACACTAGTTTCAGCATGAAATTTACCCCTGCTGCAGGTTTAACTTTCTCAACAAAGTGGCATAATAGGTTTAGCTTTACAGCACTATATTTATATCTAAATGTAATCCAAATAAATGCACCAAAGTTCTCACAAATGTAACAATATGGAAAAATAACTTATCTAATCCAATGTTACATCACCTGTCAGCTTTACTCTCCTATAGTCAAAATTTGCCACTAAAATAAAACCATGAAGACAAGCATTAAAACAAATGCCACACCACTTCAAAACAATCTGTTTGATAATCCTTTGAAAATTTGGAGAAGAGAAATGTGACATCCAAACTACTTTTGTCAGCCTCCAATTTTCTTAATTGCGCTGCAAGGTCAAAACTGTGCAAGGTCGAAACTTAAACGCTAAGCACACACAATCTATTCGGCTTGACAAGAGTAATGTAAGAAGAAGGGAAAAGAGGCAGAAAAGCAATCATCCAAATAAAGGAAATTACTGGTCATGGCTTTGTTTGGGAAAGAGACCGGAACAGTTGACGTGCTTTGAAGAGCGGGCAAAAACGATGTATATATTGGGGTAAAACGCAGTTCATGGGTTCAACTGCTGTTCACCAATCCCCTCCTTGCTAATCAGGTATTTATCACACTTATCGATGTGTGTGTGTGTGTGTGTGTGCACTTGTGTATATGCTGTTGCAGAATCTGTATGTTTATTTTAACATTCATCACAGCTGGAGGTGTGCGTGCTACATGAGTGTGTTTACATGTATTTATATTCCTGGACATACGTTCAGTCACATATGAAAAGAGATGCCTTTGACTGACTATGCCTGTTTATTTGTGTC
This sequence comes from Moxostoma hubbsi, assembly GCA_032164185.1. NCBI lineage: Eukaryota > Metazoa > Chordata > Actinopteri > Cypriniformes > Catostomidae > Moxostoma > Moxostoma hubbsi. The sequence goes on from JAVLUX010000007.1 coordinate 39,251,290, forward strand.
TATGTGTACACATCGGGTCTGTCCGTACCCGTTCCTGTACCATGAGGAAGAATGGCGGGCGTCTTTATCAGCCGTGCTTTATCCTGCTAATGGCGGGGCCCTGTCGGCTCCAGCCAGCCGGGTGACAGCAGATTTGTAACGGGCGACAGGAACAGATGGAGACGCCATTGTGGTTCTGAAGCCAGGCCTGCAGCATGGAGTGGCCCCGCCCGCATGTATGCTAATGTGAACTCGGTTTCACCCGCTTCCTGGCATCACTGACCTGCCCGTGGCCCTCTCTCGGGGCTTTACACAACATGTAGGCGTATACAGGAGGATATGCAACAATCAACACACCGCGAGTGTGAGCATCCTGATCTCGGATATGTTACCAAAGGCCATTCGTAAAGGTGTGCAGTTTGTAAATGAGAGCACCTAGTCTCGTGTGTATATAATCGCAAAACAGCAACGAAAATGTATGTACACATCATAATTGATGTCCGCTTTGTTATCAAGGCTGGCATTGATGGAGCTTTTCAGGTGATGTACTTAAACTAATGGCAGCTTTTAAGGAGGTCATCTTAGGATGGGCCAGCAAAAAGAGACCAAAAGGCATGTCAAGTTTAGGAGGAGATTTAAAAGAGGAAGCACGCCTTTGTTTGCTTTGCCAATGGAAGAGAGGTATAGAGATAGAGGACAGAGGACACCGGCACTGTTTTTTTTAGGGCTTGTCACAGACGTGTGCCTATGTTGAAGAAAGAAAGAAAGAAAGAAAGAAAGAAAGAAAGAAAGAAAGAAAGAAAGAAAGAAAGAAAGAAAATTCTTCTGAACTAAACTGTAATGAATTCAAATACAATATTTTGAAAAAATTAAAAAAAATATTAAAAACGTCAGCACTGCACCTGCACTAGATTTCCACACTATTGCATATTTAATCTGACCCCTTTTTATACCACAGATCATTTAAATCCAAACAGATTAAAGCAAAAGCAAAGACAAGCGAGCAGACGACAGCAGAAGAACACCTGACATGTGATTTATGAACACTTCCTGAAACTGAGTTCTTTAACTCGCCGCGTGGGGAAATTTGCAGAACCCAATTGAGTATCATCATGTATTTTAGATTAATCTTTATTCTTCTGGATGTCATTTTAAATTAAAATTACAATTATCTTTCTGTCTATGATGGAAGTAAAATTGAGACTTCTCAAACTGGCATGAAATAATATTCATTAAAAGTAGAATAGTATTGCTCCACACAAAATGTAAAAAAAAAAAAGGATAATAAAAATGATAATTTTACAGATATTGCCTATATTTGGATGACTTATATCCATATATATATATATATATATATATATATATATATATATATATATATATATATATATATATATATATAAATGGTTTCACAGGCTAATATTAATGAATGTCTAACCCGATTTACCTGTATCTTATAAAAAGCATTGCAGTAAGAAAAAACATACAAAGTATCGCACTAGGAAACTCTGGCATTTCAGCAAACATTTCTAGTGGACATTAAAGTCAATATGAGGCTGTGGTTTGCAATAACTCTAAATATGATTTACAGTTACACCTCTGGGTGAAATAAACACATGTTTGTAATTTATGTTTATGTTATTTATTTGTTTAGTTAAAATAATATATTTGCAATTGCTTTTTAACTTGGCCAGTACTTAAATACCACTCAACACTTTTTAATTCACAAAATTATAATGATGACAATTTATGAGAAATTTAATACACAAACAAATGCTGACTACAACATACAAATGTAGAAATTGTTTTGTAAAGACCAAAACAAGCAACAAAAAAAATTTAATACAAAATTAAAAGATCAAACCCTTAAAATAGAGAGAAGAAAGTGAAGGGAAAATGTCTCTCAAAATGTATAAACTGACTGGGAAAAATATTTATAGAAAGCTAGAAATGGTCATACTAATTTGTTTAAATAATGCGTATGTATTTTCTAAGATTAGGAAGATTTATGTGAACATCACTTTCCCTCTCTGAACAGTGACCGGCATTAACACAGACAGAAACGTGTCAATAAAAAATAAACTCCTACATTACATTAGTTACTTTGCAGAGTTCACGTCAAGTATGGCAAATTAAACTGCTTAAATTGCTCTGTTGGAAAAAATAATACTTACAATATGACAAAGAATTTAGAGTTGTAATTAATGAATATCTGATTTTTCTTGGCACATAATGAAAGGTAAACATGGTCATGAATAGCTCACATACAGTAAATAATCGATTACTTTTATTATCCAAGATTGAATAAATACATTTTTGGCGGTGGATTTTGTTCTTAACATTGCATCCTGCTTAGTCAAATCTGATATTTGTAATTTTTTGTATATATTATTATTTATTTAAATGTTTTGAAATATTTGGCAAAAACTTTTTTTCCTTGTACCAATAATGTTTTGGTAATACTTCGGTTTGCACATAATACAGCACATAAATATTTCTCTTAAATTCTAACGAGGATGTTTTTAATCTAATCATTGTTGTTTGTTTGTTTGTCTATGCACTTAACACTAGGGAGTTTGAAAGGACCTGGTAGAGGACTGAATGAGGGGATGACCTTTTGACCAGGGTCACGGCCTGACCTGTCTGACCCTTGACTGGTGTGACTGTGTCTGCGAGGCTGTCCATGACAACGGCACAGATCAACCACTGGGGAAAACCAGCTAGCAGAACTCTTTCAGGCCTCCGTTTGCTCTCGTTTTCTGTCAGCACTCTCAGTCTACACATTCTTTCATTGCTGTTCCTATGAGAGGGAACTTAATGCTGTAATGTCAGCTGAGCTCCAATGATGTCATTGTCTTTCTGTGATTTCCCTGATTAAAATAAATAAACATTTTTACAGCTGCTAGCAGAGTACCCGTAAAAATATTCCTCTGGTCTCAAAGTGAGGTTAGCCGTTGGAGAGCACCTGGCTTTTTTAAAAAACGTTTATTTTAAAGATGATCAAATCTCGTAAACGTTCTGTATTTGATCCTTAAATAACTTCCCTTAAATTTAGAATTTAGCATCTAAGAAAGATGAACTTCTAAATTTGAAAGTCTTAAATGGAATTTAATAAAAATGAAATGTTAATGTAAACATGAATTTTTACATATTCAATAAAATATTACATTGAAGTCAAGGAAATGCCATCTGTTGCGTAATATTTCCTGCGTTTGTTAGAGCCTCTTTGTGTTCCGGTGTAACATTTGACAATTTAAGTACAAGGTACATTTGTGTAAGTATTCAGAGACCCAAAAATGTGATATATTTAATGTTTTTATACATTAACAGCATTCAATCACTAGTACACCTGTTATCACCACGGTGACAAGTTTATCACTGTTGTACCCAAATCTAGGGAGGCCTTCTGTAAGTTTATGTATCGAAAGCAACACACACACTAGCAGAAAGAAGAGAAGCAGAGAGATTGATCTAGTATATATTACGCGTGCTTCGATAGTTAAGTACAGTAAAGAGAGAGAGGATGGAAAGAGAGCAAATGTGGTCTCTCTGTCAGTGAACAGGAATTACGTTGGAGTAAATGAGTATTCTACTATTCAGGCGATGAGAGAATATGAAACCAAAACAGTCTAAGGAATAGACCACCCTTACCGTGTGTGTGTGTGTGTGTGTGTGTGTGTGTGTGTGTGTGTGTGTGTGTAACACAAGACTATAATATACACACCATTACCGAAATTCATGATGCAAACCACCTGTGCACAACAGACAAAATTAAAGTTTGTGTGAATCTGTATAAGGTACCTGTGTCTTATGGTTTGTAATGGACTGTGCAGTCAGACTCCAGGCAAAAAAGAAAAAATAAAGTTGGTGTGTGTTGGCCACTCACGCCCTTCCATTACATGTGTGAGAAAATGGTTGTCTGACCGGCCGAGAGTGTTATGGCTAGAAATTTGACAGGAGAGAGATCCATCCACACCCTCTCAGCAAATCCCTGATTAGAAAATGGTATCTGATATCTCCCCAAACTTTCAGTTTACGCATCCTTTTCTTATCTACTATTCTGTCCATTTAAAATCATGTTACATGATTTTGCTGTATCCGGTCCACCTCATACTCTTAAAAATGTACCATGGTAACAAATGTTTCTGGTAAAACAGCATAGTCACTCCATTAATTACTATGATAAAACTGTAACACTTTAAAATAAGGATGTATTTGTTAACAGTAATGCAATTACTTAACATAAACTAACAATAAACAATACTTTTGCACCATTTATTAATCTGGGTTCATTTTAAATTCTACATGGCCAAATATATATATATATATATATATATATATATATATATATATATATTAGTTAAAAATATTAGTTAATGCATTGAACTAACATAAACCAACAATGAACAATCCTTTAAAAGCATATAGGGAAATGTTTATTTCTACATATGCTAACACACTATTTTTATTACGTTGTATACGTTAACATTAGTTAATGCATTATGAACTAACATAAGCTAAAACTGAATAGTATTTTGATAATTTAACAATAACCACATTTAATAAATGCATTATAAACAGTTTGTTAATGCATTTACTGCACTAATGTTAACGAAAAGAACATTACTGTAAAGTTTTATTTTGAAAGCTGGAAGATTCTTCACGTTTCTTGTTAAATAAGATTTCAAATTAATGCAAATTGTATTTACTGTAGTAGCTAATAATAAATGTACTCTGTCAGAAACTGGTCAAGTTTATCTGAACATTCTTCAGCTTTTCGTCAGAGTCTCCAGTGCTTGGATTTGTAAATAGTATTTATTCTAGCCATTTTTCTTTACCACCCTAAGCCACTCACTTCATTCTTGGTTATATTAATAAACATAAATGTAATTATATCGCTCTTCTCTGGATGTTAGCCGATGGCAGGTGCGGACTGGCCATAGGGAGAACTGGAGGGCCAGTTGCGAAACGGGGCCGAACAGTCGGCGAAAATCTGAAATGGGCCACTGTGTAATGCCAAACAGGCCGCGACTGGCTGAAGAGGGCCGCAAAAAAATGCTGCAAATTTTGGGCTAGCGATTTCTCTGGCCGATTATTTTTAATGAGTTCATCTGTTCCCCCTACGACATGTAGATGGAAGTCCAGCCTACTTTGAATGTGAGACAAGTGTAAATATTGGTAGCCACTGATGCAGTTATCAGGTTCAATGGGGTGTATTCAATCTCACCACCGTTAACCCTGAATGGACGATCGCAGGTTGGTACAACGCCGGTAAGAGTCCACGCTCACTGAGACGATTACCACACGTGTTTCCCTGACTTAGCTACAGATATAGAGATCTGGGTGTATACTAAACAGATAAAATTATTGCCTGCCGCGGCCTCTGGTCCAAATGGGCTGCGGAGCGTGCGATCACCCATCACTTGCATTCCCATTTATTTATTGGCCACAAGCTGGACGCTATTCAACATGCACATTTGTAATTGGAGTCTTTGGCTCACGCTAAAAGACCATTAGTTTGAGAGCAAATAAAGTCTAGGGTGAAAAAAGATGTTAAGTCTGCTAAAATATGTTGTGTTACAACACTTATGCGCTCCCGTGTAACCGAGGTGCTGTTTTTTTTACAGTCTAATATATTAATCAGTAAATCTAGCCATAAAAAGTCGTATTTGTGCTCTTCTGTTGATGAATGCCCGGTTCGGTCATTTCTCAGACACTGAACACTACCGCTGGAAAGACATGCAAGACAGCGTGGTGAGGAACAAACAGCATGGCTCATTAGCAAAGTATGAAAATCACTCATTTTAATATTTACTATGCACTCTTGATTAGTTTCATCGTGCATTTCTGATTGGCACAAAATTAGATTTTCCTCTGAGCCCAGGGGCTCTCTGATTTATTATTAAGACATGCATTCAACATTGAAATATTGCATATATGTATATTTAAAACTCATTTTCAGTTATTTATGTCATGTTTTTGTATCATCTGAGTTTATTATTCATCAATTTAGACCTTTTCATCTCACACAATAGATATTACACAAATAATACCTGGTATTTCTGAGTATGCCGTTTGAGTGTGCTGTCTATGAGAGAAAAAGAGACAGAAGAATCTTGTAGTCTGCTGAGATTATTTTTACAGCAGGCTACAGTGTAATTAAGTTTTAACAGTCCACCAAAACACCTCTATGACTGTACTTTCAATGTTAAAGATTAGGGCCCTATATCACATTGATGAACCGCACACATGCATAACATTAAGGCAATGCCATACATTCTCAGAAAATATATGAAGCTGCTTATATTATTCAATCTGGGTCTAAAACAATAGCATGCTGTCGTCATGATGCTGTTTACTCTTAATCTTATGCTGATTATGAGCAAGCAAAAACTGTACAGGCCAGATTTAATAGCAGTTCCATAATGTAAATAACTGTGTTAAAGTAATATCTTAAGAGTTACACCCATACACAGAAGGAAACGGGCAGATTTCTATAAAAATATGGCAAAGGTTGAAGTACAAGTGTACTTTTTTGATCTTAAAGCAGAGAGCTCCTATAAATTAAAATTCTGCAGAATGTTATCCTCAGTCACCATTCACTTTCATTGCACCAGTTTTCCATCAAATGATGAATGAATGGTGACTGAGATTAACCCTCTGATTAACATCTCCCTTTGTGTTCCGCAGAGGAAAGAAAGTCCGTTTTGGAACAACATGAGGGTGCCTACAGTAAAGTACGATAGAACTTTCATTTTTGGGTGAACTATCACTTTAAGGTTTTCCACAGTTCAACTGAGGATATTTCTTAGAGCCATAAAAATCATTTCAAATCACTTAAACACACATTAAAAAGCACATTAGAACTCTCTGAGGGTAAATAGAGTGAATAACTGTGCACTAACTTCAGAAAAATGTGTTTCTCATACTGTATAATCCACAGACCTATCACATCATCCCCATAAATTCTATAGTCAAACTCAAACTGTAATCTATTTTTCTTTTTGCACAAGAACGATAAGTGGAGCCAGATAAATAGTCAGCAACCTTAGATAGGTAGATTATAGATTGATTATCTCATATTTCGTGCCAGGATATGGTAAGCAGAAGCTAAGAGATGTTATAAGTGTATTTATGCATGTTTGCAAGAGAGAGAGAGAGAGAGAGAGAGAGAGAGAGAGAGATGTAGGTGCAACGAAAGGCCAACCTCAAATCATATTCAAAGCCAAGATACAGTAATCAGGAGGAGAGATTTGGTGTGTGTGTATGTGTGTGTGTGTGTGTGTGTGTGTGTGTGTGTGTGTGTCTAAGAGAAAAGTGAGAAAAAAGAACCACAAAGAGTGGGAGCCAGAGAGAGAAAGACTGACTAGACATTAATATTCAAGTGGACGCATTCACGCATGGATCCAATAAGATTCAGAAGGTACCATCCATTTGCCAGAGCATGCGGAGCGTGCTAAATGACCTGTGCTTTTTTGGCGATGCCCCTCCTTTCCTGGCCATCTCTGCTCCACACTCCCTCCATACACTCCCATTCCCCGGCCCTAATGAATTGAAAGAGGAGGTCTGAAACGGGAGTGCCCTTAAGTGCCGCCCACTCTTTTTAACATGACCTGGGTTCAAAAGTTCATGCCGCACCCTGCAGGCAGCAGTATACCACTCTCACCCACACTAACACTCTTTTCGCTCTCTTTTATTTTTTTTCTCAATCCTCTCTGCTTTCTCATTCTACATCTTTTCCCTTACTTTCTGTACTTTCTCCTTGTTCTCACACCCTTATTCGTTGTTCATCTGTCTCTTTGTCTCCAGCTGGAGAGATGAAGAGTGAAATATTTCACTGTCTCTATTTCCATATGTGTGCACTCTCTCACACACATACAGTGGGGTTCAAAAGTCTGAGACCACACCAAAAAAGTCTATTGACAAGCAAAATCATAATATATCATACAACTTAGCTCGTACAAAATGTTATGTCTTTCATTACTTTCATAGAGATCTACCGATCAATAAACAGAATTTTAAATCAATATAATGCAGGAATCAAATTTTAGATTTAGCCTCCAACCCACTACCTTATTTTAAGAATGGAGATGTCAGAGAACAAATTTGGTAAATATTTCAACATTTATTTATGCATTTCAAATAACTGTATACATCAATAACCTGTAATACACTTCTCTTATCTTGTTCCTATTAAAATAATGGTAAGGTTTAGGGTTTGCATAAGTGTTTATGGTTAGGTTCAGGTTTGGGTTAGGTGTTAAACTTAGGAAAAATCATTTTAACATTTTTCATTTGTTAGTTTATTTTTCTCTACAAAGTTGTACGCTTTAGTACGAGCCAGCTTGTAGAATTTCTTTCAGTTTTGCCATTTCTAACTATTATACCGACTTGTCAAGTTGGGACATAATGAAAAATCTAGGATTCAAAATCTAGTTTAAACCTGAAAAGTTTTAAAAAAATGTAAAACAAAGAAACATTAAGGCAATAAATATTTAAGATGCTGTACTGTTTCTAGGTCAGTAATCAAACAAGCATTGTATAAACAGTGATATTTCCTTTCTTCCGTTGAAGCACACTACTTGCTCTTTAGAAGGTTTTGTACAAACTTGTGGAGTTCATGTCAGCATGAGTGCAAGAAATTGAATTTCATGTTAATTTTTTTATTGAACTTTTATAACATTTTATGCTGATAATATAATATGCTACACTTTTTTTTTTATTAAATCAGAAAAATGCAAAATAGTAAAATTTTCACTAGTGGCCTCAGACTTTTGGACCCCAATGTATGAAGCTGACAGGTAAGATTGTGCCTATTTGCAATGCAGGTCTCTGCACTATAATTCCATTATTGATTATACTGACATTCATTTGAAGTTGCGGCTCCTATAGCAATGGATTGTATTAACTCTTCACATGATGCTGTTAGAACCTTCTGATTTTTATATGTTATATTCTTAAAGATCTTCCTGTTGACAAAAAACTAGCTAAAAATCCCATAGACTTCTATTTAAAAGCTTCCGACATATCTAGGGATAATAATATCAAACATAGAGGCTCGTGGATGGTCCCTTTTTGGGCCAATGAGAAACAATCTAGAAACTTTATTAATACCCAATCAACGCCCTAATAACCTTCTAAAAAAACCATGGCATTGTATGTATATAAATGTATGAATTTTTTTGTACTTATATATTTATTAATTGTTGTGAATATCTTAATGCCTTAGTGTCCCACTTTCTACTTTTTTTTTTACTCTTAAAGGGATAGTTCACCAAAAATGTAATTTTCTCATACTAGATATGTATGACTTTCTTTGGTCAGCAGAATACAAACCAAGATTTTTAGAAGAATATCTCAGCTCTTTATATCCTTACAATGCATGTGAATAGTGATCAAACCTTTGTAGCTTCAAAAAGCACATAAAGCAAACATAAAAGTAATACATATGACTCCAGTGGTTAATTATATACAGTATCTTCAGAGGCGATGTGATTTGTGTTGGTGAGAAACAGATCAAAATATAAGTCCTTTTTTTTTTTTTACTCTAAATATCCACTTTCACTTTCACTTTTAAATCCGAAATCCACGGTGGTGCCTGTTTAGTTTCATTTTCACATCTAAAAGTGAAAATCAAGATTTAGAGTAAAAAAACAGTCTTCTGCTGAGGAAAGAAAGTCATACACATCTGGGATGGCATAAGGGTGAGTAAAAAATAACAGGAGGGTTAAACTGGGATCGGAGAATGTTTTAAAACATGGAAAAAAACTAAATAACTTCATCTTTAAACTCTTATGATGCCATAAAATAATTTTTGTTCTTTAAAGAAAATCTCACCTGGTTCAAAGTGCCTTTCAGTTATTTAGACAGTCTCAGTTTTCTGATATGTGCTTCAGTTAGATTACAGTAAATCCTAGTCATTTACTAGTAAACTCACATTTTATATTTAGATTACAGATAATCTGACACTTGGGTGTACACCTGCCTTATTTGTGACAACACAATGTTCACAACCGTCCATTTTCCAATGATTAGTTGTATGATGGTAAGGTAAAATGCATTTGCGCTGTTAAATGACCAATTAAAGTAGCTTTTACGGAGGGGCGGTCAACATGCAAACACTCCCAGAAGAATCGATAGAAATTCTATACAATTCCACCAGTACCATGGCAACGTAACTTATTTCCAGCATTTCACATACAGGATTTAAACATAAAGGGGAAGAGCAAAAAAATAATGATAATAATAAACACTGGAGATCACAATCTGAGTGAAAAGCTCCAACATCCTTCAAGAACATAATGAAGTTCGAAACCTGACATGGTGTCATATGATCTAATGCTATAGCTGCGACATTGATGCTGTATTTTCACTTGTGCAATGCTTTTAAATAGGAAAAGATCCATTTCCAATTCTTCTGTTTGAAAGGGAGGGCCTCTAACAAACCAAATACAAACTTAAACAATCAAAGGGATGGATCAGAATGAAGAGATATATTCCTTTTCTCTTTCCCTCACACAAATACAGGCACACTTCTCCATCTGCAGGGATAGAAAAATGTCGGCCCAGCGGTTTCCAATCAACCCTGTTTGCTGTCTGCTCTTCAGATTAATGACCAAACACAGAACGGCTGCAGGTTCAACTGGAGGTCAGCCATCCTAGGTACCCCCCTCCTCTTTCTTCTCCTCCATTCCTCAATCGCTCCCTCTGTGGGCAAATGAGAATTTGATTTTTCTCTGCATTGGGTAGAGCAGGGAGAGAAGGATGGAGTTTGGATCAGAGAACCAGGTGCCCCTGCTGCTTTGTTAGGGAAATGAATGAGGGGAGCTTCCAGAGCACAGGCAGCTAGAGCTTAGACCAGAGTAGAGCATATGGAGCTATAAATAGAGTACAGACTATATAGAGTGCCAAAGAGACTATAATGCTTAAGAGTATACAATAATAGAGAACACAGTATAGAGTGTTGGGTATAGAGAGCAGTGGTTCTCAATTGTGACCAAAAATGGTTAGCAAGGTCATTTTCGATGTGGACAGAAAGAAATGGAAAATGCTGCAAAATGCAAATAATAAACAGTAACTAAACATATGCAGTACATAGTGTAGCAAAAACTTTAACTTTTCCAGTGGAAGAGAAAATGCTTCCCAAATATTTTGTTGTTGAGGTCGAAAGGTTATCACTTTGTAATATGTCTAGAATAATTGGCACAGTGTTTGTTCCAGATGTTAAAAGTATAAATCAAAAGAGACTGAGAACAGATAACTGAGTATTTGGCTATAGAGTTTCCAACACAATATACGGTACTCAGAATATAGAATACCAAATAATTAGGCAACGCCCACATTAATCCGGACACATTTGAAAGCAATGTTTTCGTTTGCCGTTTTCCAACATTTTGTTTGTCTTTGTTCTGGAGGTATTTTTCCCATACATTTTTTTTCATAGGGATTTCATAAAGTACTTCATAAAAGAGTTCTAAACCATGAATCAAACCAACCAGCTCTGGGGTGAATCACAACATTACAAACTTTGATTTGAAGCAAAAAAGGATTTGAAAATAGGACAAAATGACAAAAGGCACAAGACTGTGTACTTACCTTCTTCCATAAGGTAATGAACTACAATCCCATGAAACACTGCGAATGATGTAATAAAATTAAAAACTATGGAAATATATAGAGTAAGTAATACATACAATTGATTTTAAATGGTTGATTATAACAACATATTTTAGTCATATTGCAAAATACTGTATGTAGGAAGAAGGACTTGATTTTGTCATTCACGGTACGTCATGAGATTTTTACTTCTGGAACCAGACTGTTGCTCTGTCCTATTGTTCTGCTGAGTGTTGAGTTTTGAGGACAACATGTAGAGCAGAGTATGGGGTATTGAAAGCAAAATGTGTCAAATATTCTAAATGACAGAGATTAGAGTTTGCAATTGGAACTCACAGTATAGAGTAAAAGTTATAAAATACATAATTAATAATACACACTCTCCAGTTCTTTTGCTGTTTGCTGTTGTCTGTGTTTAGTCATTTATTTCCGATTAGTTTTACCAGAGATGAGCTGTTGCACATTCGGCAGACATGCCTGACAATCTTTTTAATTATTCGGATGTGCTGTTTGACATTTTAGATGGAGGAGCAGCGGTGCTGTACAAGTGCGCTAATAGACACAAATGTGGGAAGCGAGCCAGCACGCTGGTGAAGTTCCGAACCTTCGAACCATGCTGCCAAGCATCCATCTAGCAAATCTCTGCTCTCTTCCTAACAAAATGGACAAATGACTTCTCATCACCTGCCAAAATAAGGAATTTGCAAATTCTGCTGCATCGTGCTTCACGGAAACCTGACTGAGAGAAGCCATTCCAAACAGCTTATTACATTTGCCTGGCTTCCAACTGTTCAGAGCGGATCGCACCGTGGAGATAACGGGGAAAACAAGAGGCGGTGGAACGTGTTTTTACATCAATGAAATGTTGGCGTATAGATGTAACAACGCTGAAGAAGATGTGTTGTCCTATTTTAGAGGCGCTCTTCATAAACTGTAACACTTTCTACTTACCAGAGCTGTTTTCCTTGTGTATTCTTGTGATCATATTCTTCCAACCTACAGGCAGAAACTAAAATCAGCTAAACCTGAAGTAAAGACTGTAAAAACATGGACCAATGAATTATTGGCATTTAACACATCAACCCAACTCTCTTATGGACTAAATTAACTCAGCTCTCTGTTCCTGTCTCTATCTGTCAGTGGATCACCAGCTTTCTGAAAGACAGGCAGCAGCTAGTGAGAATGGGGAAATTCACCTCCAGCACATGTTCAATCAGTACTGGTGCCCCCAGGGATGTGTGCTCTCCTACTCCTACACTACTCCTCTCCCTCTACACAAATGACTGCACTGCCAAGGACCCCTCTGTCAAGCTCCTGAATTTCGCAGATGACACTCCTGTCATCTGCCTCATCCAAGTTGATGATGAGCCTGCATAGATGATGAGTCTGGCCTTCTGGTGCTATCAAAACAACCTGCAGTTGAACAGTCTTAACACAGTGTAGATGATAGTGGACTTTAGGAGGAACACCCCAACATTAACCCCACTCACCATTCTAAACATTCAGGTTCCTGGGCACTATCATCTCACAGGACCTAAAGTGGAAGACCCACATAGACTCAATTTTTGAAAAAGGCCCAGCAGAGGTTGTACTTCCTTTCCCAGTTGAGGAAGTTCAACCTGCCACAGGTGCTGCATATACAATTCTACTCAGTAGTCCTTGAGGCTGTCCTCTGCACTTCTACAACTGTCTGGTTTGGTTCAGCTACCAATTCAGACATCAGACGACTTCAAAGAATAGTTCGGACTGCTAAGAGGATTATCTGTGCTCACCTACCCACCCTGCTAGAAATGTACACATCCAGAGTAACAAAACGGGCAGGTAAATCCACTCTTGACCAGGCAGTCAGGCAGAGGAACAGTTTTTTTCCCCTTCCATCCACCACATGAACACTTAAAACCACCTCCAAATACTTTCCTTTGGTAAATACAACTATGTGGATTATTCATTATATCCATTCATACTCATATCCATATTTTATTTATATTCTTTAGCATATCCTATTTCTTCAAACAATACATTACATCACCTGCACATAACTGTATATCTGTGTATCTGTATATAAAATATTCTAAAAACATTATTGCGCTATAGTATATTTATCTTTTTTTATTAGTTATATATTATTTTTTTATTATTTGTATGTCACTATGTGTATATAAGTTTAAATATTTATGTTTGAATGTATTTTGCATTCTCTTGCACTGGAAGCTTCTGTTACCATGACAAATTCCTTGTGTGTGTGTGTGTAAGCATACTTGGCAATAAAGTCAATTTGATTTGTATAGCGCCTTACACAACACACATCGTTTCAAAGCAGCTTTACAGAAGATCAGGCATTAACAGATGATAAAACTGTAATGTCTATAATGTCGATGAATCATCATTGTGTAATTAGATAAAATACGATTGTTAATCGTGTTTAAAAATAAGTAATTAAATAATAATTGTATTAATATATAATTATATAATAAAGCTCATTCTGATTGTGATTCTGATTCAAGAAGATACAAGATAACAAAAGTATAGACTACAGAGGAGAACTTAGCTCCACTGCCAATGATGTACTGCTGAGTTGCCAAAGTTTTCTTCCTCTGTTGCGTTCAATGGAGTCGCACACACACCATCGCGGCCATTATCATATTCTTAAATTGCGCTTGATATGGCTGTGATATCGCAACCACCTTCAGAAAAAACATCTGAAACTCAACAGGCAGTTTATTTGACATGCTCTGAACTGTGCAAAAGCCTGTTATGAAATGGAGACTGTTAAAGAATATTTTGCTTTGAAATTTGATTAATATTGTGTGGAGGCTTGTTTCTTGACGTTCTGATCTTATTGCACCAATACACACACACATACACAGTTAATGCTGACATGGCGGTCATAGCCTATTATGGGAACATTTGTCCTTTCTGTCAGAGGAGAGTAATCACTCATTGCCCTGGTTTGTGTGTGTGTTTGCCCATGGCCTAATCATGGCAATGACCTGTCTTCTTAGACAAACACAAAGTGGATTTAGCAGACTGGAATGGTTAATGAACTCCGTGTGAGGTTAAGTTCAGGGCTTGAGTTTCAAAAACAGGTTTGATTCAGTCTCTACATATTCCTTAATCTAAAATCTACAGCAAGTCCAGTTATAACACTCGGTGCAGTTATTAACTGGACAATTGTTTCAACTGCTGTAACTACACAAACTCATTCATTCACTTTCACTCTTATGTTATTTTTTAAATCTGTTTTCTAGATACTTATTTGCTAGTGCTAGTCATGACATGTATGCATGTTTTGTGTACGAGTATGTTTAGTGTTACATATACTACAGTTCCAGTGGACTGTGCTTATGTAAGGGAGTATGTGTCCAAAGTCGGAAGAGACATCTATGCTTGCATGTTTGCCCCATACCCTCTGTGATCAGTGTCCGGTGACAAGGGAAGTTCAATGAGAGGGGAGTGTGTGTGTGTGTGTGTGTGTGTGTGTGTGTGTGTGCGTGTGTGTGTGTACTGTGTTCTTTCTTTCCCTTAAACTGACAATGGGGAGGTGTGTCACAGACTGTCACACCATTGAAAAATTAACTTCCTGTTCACTTAAAAATACCAGGAAGCCCCCATCTGATGAAGTGTGTGTGCATGTGTAAAAAAAGTGAGTGTTGAGAAAGAGGTTGTTTGGAATAGAATACTAGGTTACTATTTACTGAACACTGTGCTGCATACAATGTATATTGCCTAGTATTTTTAATCAATTTTTAATCAATATATTTGTACCAAGTAAAACAGTATCTAATATTCCACAATTCATTAAATGAGTCAGTATGCTATTCTGAACACATGACGCTGCATGTGAGTGGCACTGAATTAACATTTTATTTGTATTTTATTCATTTATTTTTTGCTTTTTTGCATTTTTAATAACATTTTGTATAAAATATATGTTAAATTTTGCTGTTCTTTCATCACATCCGAATTCGAAATCAAGCATTGTACTGCACATCAATTGTGTAATATATTCGTTCAGAAGATTTGCATTATTGTGCACAGTATGCATACTATATACAGCAGCAATAATAAGAATACTATGGTAGTATGCAATTCAAAACATAGCCAGGGACTTGAAACATTCTCCTAAATTAAAGCGATAGTTCACCTAAAAATGAAAATTCTCTCATCATTTACTCACCCTCATGCCATCCCAGATGTGTATGACTTACTTTCTTCAGCTGTAGGTCCATACAGTGCAAGTGAATGGGTACCAAAATTTTGAAGCTCAAAAAAAGCACATAAAAGCAGCATAAAAGTAATCAATAAGACTCCAGTTGTTAAATCCATATTTTCAGATAAGCGTGAGTGAGAAACAGATCAATATTTAAGTCCTCTTTTACTATAAATTCTCCTCTCTGCCCAGTAGTGCCCAAAATCATAAGAAGAATGTGAAAGTGAATGTGGAGATTTATAGTACAAAAAGGGTTTAAATATTGAGCTGCTTCTCACACACACACACACACACATATCATATCACTTCTGATGACATGGATTAAACCACTGGATTACTTTGATGCTGCCTTTATGTGCTTTTGGAGCTTCACAGTTTGGTCACTATTCACTTGCATTGTAAGGACTTACAGAGCTCAGAAATTCTTCTGAAAATCATAATTTGTGTTCAGCAAAGGAAAGAAAATCATACACATCTGGAATTGCATAAGGTTGAGTAAATGATGAGAGAATGTTCATTTTGGGGGAACTATTTCTTTAACCTGGTCAGGTGGTCAAATGTAAAAATTCTTATGGATCTGATTATGGAATATAAAGTGTGTATTGAAAGGGATTGGTATCCCTGTTATCTAAAATAACAGTACCAGCTTACCAGCTGCTGTAATGCAGGTGGGTGTTACACCCTGGTAATACACTTTGTTTTTTTCAAGTATTTCAAAAATACTTCCATTTATTCTTTACACTTATTTAATAGAGATTTCTATGTGTATTGTCTTTCTGTATATTATGCTAATTTTCCACACAGCGTGTGCTCTTATATGGCTTTTATGGTACTTTCCCCCTCTCTTTGTGCCATGAAAAGACACAGCAAGAGAAAATGAAAACAAGCGAGAGGAAGACATGAAGACAGAGATAAAGCGGAAAGAAAGGAGAGAAGGATAGGGAGAGGGAGGGGAGGAGGGGTGGAGGTGAAGTGCTGGTCATTGTATCACAGGGTGAACATCAGCACAGGGGGCTGAGGGTGAACCTCATTTTTCAGCCACTATTGCCTGTCTCTCCTCTGTCTCTCTCTTTAAAGAAATATTCCAGGTTCAATACAAGTTAAGCTCAATCGACAGCATTTGTGGGATAAAGTCGATCACCACAAAAATTATTTAAACATATCCCTCTTTTAATAAGAAAAGGAAAAAAACGGAAAAATTGAGGCTACAGTGAGGCACTTACAATGGAAGTGGATGGGGCAAATATTTGGAGGGTTTAAAAGCAGAAATGTGCAGCTTTAATTTTATATAAGTACTTACATTAATTCTTCTGTTAGAACTCATGTATTATTTGAGCTGTAAAGTTGTTTAAATCATGTTTACAATTGTTTTTATGGATGTTGTAGGGTTTACAAAATTATGTCATTTTGGCAACAAAGTTGTAAAATTGGCTATAACTTTACACATAAGTTATTTTATCACACTAACATCATGATAACACACATATTATTTATGTTTAGTGGCAATAATTTTGAAACAGTGAGTATTTCAATGTTTACCCCATTCACTTCCATTGAAAGTGCCTCACTGTAACCAACATTTGTACTTTTTTTTTTTTTAAGAAAAGGAAGGACAAGTCAAAATAAATGTTGTTAAATCAACATTATACTACAAATGCTTTCGACTGATCTTAACTTGTGTTGAACCCGGAATACTCTCAACACACACACGCACAAACACACACTTTTTGAATGAGTAATAATGGTTAGATTTGTATTATTATTTTTACATCACATACATACAGTTGCCTACATCATTTAAAAAAGCATAAGATAAATAAATACAATAATAGCAATGGAGATATTACATAAAAATAAAACAAAGTCACAAAATTCACAGACACATTTGTAAGTGATTTTATTGTATTTTTAAAGGTTTATTTTAAAAAGTGTATTTTATTTATTTTATTTTAATTAAAGACAGGATCATTATTTTTCCTATTATTGTATCTGTCCTAAAACAGCCAATCCTAGAACAAAATAATTGCATAGCTGTTATTTTAAGTTTTTTCTTTTTCCTCTTTTATTTTAAAACATAAAACTTCAAGTTGTTATTCCTTTAACATTATTCGCACCTTTTACACTCATCATGAGGATGAACATTTTATGAAAATAATCAGAATAAGTGATGGGATCATTTATCTGTACCCAACAGTCTCACTCTTTGACAGAACACAATATGTACGTGGGTAGATGAGAAAGAGACACTTTATCATGGTGGAGGAATCTTTGATTCACTTGCTACTATACGCAGCCCCCACACATACAAATATTCCTCATTCAATAGCTGTAAATACATTTATTATAATGAGAGAGTGAGAGAGAGAGAGAGAGAGAGAGAGAGAGAGAGAGAGAGAGAGAGAGAACAAGCATAGAAACTCAGCATTTAGGGGATTGAGGTATAAAGCTCTTCATTAGAAATTCATTAGAATTGTAATATCACCAGAATAAAAAAAAAAACCAGCATAATTACGCCTGAAGTGATAATAGAGATGGAGGTAAAGAGAGATACAGAAAAGAGATAGAGATGATGATGATGACTGAGACAGAAAGAATGGAACGGTTTAAATGGATTTTAGTAATAGTTACTTATCTGCCTGTGATTGTGTGTGTGTGTGTGTGTGTGTGTGTGTTGTTTCAGCCTGCAGTTGTGAGGCATAAGCCACAATATCTGGTATCAAAATCAGGGCAATACATATTCTGACAAGCATCTTTTACAATGTGACATAGCACTAATCCTTAAGCAAGAATAAAAATGTAAAAATAAACCTGTAACAAAATTTAAGATAGACAGAGACACAAAAGGATGGATGGATGGATCTGTACCTAGATCTTATAGTGATCAATTTGTAAAGTTTACTTTTGAACTTATTATTTAGATTTTATAATATTGAATCTGTACAATAATTATGCAGGGTTTGTGAAGTTGTGGATGGATCTAGTTTTTGTTCATATTACGAATTGAGGATTAACACACATGCTGCTGTCAGCTGTTAACCAGATGCTCCTCAATGCAACACACGTGATAATGCAATGCATGTATGTGTGTGTGTGTGTGTGTGTGTGTGTGTGTGTGTGTGTGTGTGTGTGTGTGTGTGTGTGTGCGTTGGAAAAATGGAGAGAGGTGAAACTATAGATCCTCTTTTAATTTCGCTCCCATTTTATATAAACACCCTGACACACAAACACACACAGAGACTCACATCACTGGCTAGATATAGACAGATGTGAGTGAGTATGATGAAAACCTCTTTCTAAGGATAGAAACATTCATCAAATAGAGAGGAGAAAGTGAGTGATGAGGGGGAAAAAACAGAAGAAAGAGTGAAAAACTAAAAAGATGTGCTTTTTCTCATCCGCTCCTCTAATCACATATGGATAACATTCTCACCAGCCGAATGTTAACTACATGAGCTGCGAAGAAGAAATAAATTCAGGAGTCCTTTTGCACCAATCTCACATATCTGACAGGGACTTGAAAACACAGGTGTTTGCCATCCCGTTGGATATCACACACACAGGAATGCTTTGTGTCCAAAGCAGTCTGAAACACTAAAGCCAGTATTCCACTCTAATGTCCCAACACAAGTGGCACCAATTTTAGAAAAAAAAATCAAATGAAAAATGACGATAAAATACTTGACAAATAAATACACCTAATAACATATTAGATTCTGTATGTAAGTTCCAGTTAAACAGACTAGAGCACACACATACACACACATACACAGCAGGTGTTACCTGTCCTGGCACCAAATATTTGCCCTCTGTCTGTTCTGACTTTAACCCCTACACTACCTAACCCCTAACCTTCGGGATCACTGCATGGAGAATTGTCATTTGTCAGGATTGTTCTAAATGCTACTATGGCAATAAAATCACAGATGATACAAGGTTGGTGACTGCTTCCTCCTGAGACCTTATTCACGCTAGCGCCATCTTTGATTATTAATGGGAATGACAATGAGTCTGTGCCATCTCTTCAATGGCATGAACGTTAGAAAGCTGTATAAAGCTCCTAGATCACATCTGATTTCCACATCTCATGTTGTCTGGAGATCTTCGTGTACTGAATATTCATGGGGAGATATTTTATCAATGTTTTGTCCAGAGAACGAGCCAAAAATTCTTTAAACTACAGTACAGCCCATTGCATAGATGGTAGGTCTATCTCTCACAGCCTCATTGTCATTCCCATTAAAAATCAAAGATGTCGCTAGCGTGAATAAGGTCTATAGTGCAATTTAAACATTACTGGACAAATGTAAAAAGTAGTACTATTTTGAAGACCGTTTCAAGGCATGACAGAAAAGAAAATGTTGCATTCAAAACTAGACTAAGACAAGACGACTATGAAAAGAATCAGGACAAAACATGGAATACTAATGTGTAACTAACTCAAGACTAGTTTTAAGCTTATAATAAATGTGAAAGTTGAAAATTTCTCACGGTTAGGTTTGTATCATTGTTTTAGGGTTACGGCTTCAGGACGGTTCGGAAATTTGTTTTAAAAGGACAGCTTCGCTCTGTAGAAAGTTGTCCCACATGAAACACAGGCATAGTGAGTGCATCTACAGAGCCATGCAGGTGCATTAGCGGGGGTTACAACTGCTATTGTCAATATGGCACTTTATTTTCTTCACCAAACTGATTATGCTAAACTGCTTTAAAATATTTATTTATTTATTTTTCACTTCAATCTACACTCCATACTTCATAATGTCAAAGCAAAATCCAGATATTTGATAACTGCACATGTATTCAAAAAAAAAAAAAAAAAAATGAAATATCACATTGACAGAAGTATTCAGACAATTTGCTGACACGTAAAAATTTAGCTCAGGTGCATCCTATTTCTCTGGATCATCTTTGAGATGTTTCTACACTTTGATTGGAGTCAAATTTTGATTGTGGCAAATGAATTTGATTGGACATGATTTAGAAAGGCACACAACTGTCTATATAAGTTCTCACAGCTGAAAAAGCATATCAGAGCAAAAACCAAGCCATGAGTTCAAAGGAACTGCCTGCAGAGCTCAGAGACAGGAATGTGTCGAGGCACAGATCTGGGGAAGGCTATAAATTATTTTATTTTTTTTAACTGGCTGCATTGAAGGTTCCCAATAGCACAGTGGCCTCAATAATTCTTAACAGGAAGAAGTTTGGAACAACCAGGACTCTTCCTAAAGCTGGCTGCCCAGCCAAACTGAGTAATCGGGGGAGAAGGGAGGTGACCAAGAACCCAGTAGTCACTCTGATTGTGCTCCAGAGATCATATGTGGAGATGTGAGAAACTTGAAGCAGGACAACCATCACTGCAACACTCCACCAATCTGCGCTTTATGGAAGAATGCCCAGACGGAAGCCTTTCCTCAGTGTGAGACACATGAATGCCTGCTTGGAATTTGCAAAAAAAAGTTCCTAAAGGACTCTCGGACTGTGAGAAACAAGATTCTCTGGTCTGATGAATTGAAGATTGAACTGTTTGGCCTCAATTCAAATCAGATGTGTGTTGCAGTGATGGTTGTCCTTCTGCAAGTTTCTCCACACATAATCTCTGGAGCTCAACCAGAGTGACCATCGGGTTCTTGGTCACCACTCTTACCAAGGCCCTTCTCCCCTGATTGCTCAGTTTGGTCAGCTGTCCAGCTCTAGGAAGAGTCCTGGTTCCTCCATTTAAGAATTATCGAGGCCACTGTGCTCTTGGGAACCTTCAATGCAGCCAAAATATTTTGTAGTGTTCCCCAGATCTGTGCCTCGACATAATCCTGTCTCTGAGCTCTGCAGGCAGATCCATTGAACTCATGGCTTGGTTTTTGCTCTTATATGCATTTTCAACTGTGAGAACGTATATAGACAGTTGTGTGTCTTTCCAAATCATGTCCAATTAATTGAATTTGCCACAAGTAGACATCTCAAAGATGATCTACAGGGGGCCTGTGTAGCTCAGCGAGTATTGATGCTGACTACCACCCCTGGAGTCATGAGTTCGAATCCAGGGCATGCAGAATGACTCCAGCCAGGTCTCCTAAGCAACCAAATTGGCCAGATTGAGAGGGTTCTCGCTTTCAATGGGGCACGTGGTAAGTTGTGCGTGTATCGCGGAGAGTAGCATGAGCCTCCACATGCTGGGAGTCTCCGCAGTGTCATGCACAGTGAGCCATGTGATAAGATGCGCAGACTGACTGTCTCAGAAGTGGAGGCAATTGAGACTTGTCCTCCGCCACCCGCATTGAGGTGGGTAACTGCGCCATCACAAGGACCTACTAAATAGAGTGAATTGGGCATTCCAATTTGGGAGAAAAGGGGATTTAAAAAAATAAATAAATATGGGATGCACCTGAGCTAAATTTCAAGTGTCATAGCAAAGAGTCTGAATACTTATGTCAATGTGATATTTCAGTTTTTTCTTTTTAATAAATTTGCAAAGTTATAAAAAATCTGGTTTTTGCTTTGTCATTATGGGCAGGGTTGGGGAGAATACATGTAATAATTGTAATGGGATTTAAACAATTTAACAATTTAAATCATTGGTAATTGGAATACAGTTACATTCAAAAAGTATTTTTTGATTACTGATGAGATTACTTTGCATTTTATTATCATAAGTTTCATTTAATATTTAGTCCTTTCAGATGAAAAACATTTATACATATAAATGATGTGATCCAAAGTGCATTTGAACAGTGGTGAAACACTTTCTTATGATGTTACATTCATACAAGCAGACAGAGAAGTACGTTTGAAGTTTGGAGCACAAGAAATAGAAATAAACCTTGTGTAAATTGTTAGCTTTATGCTAAGCTAAAATGCTATTTCTAGCCATTTTATATGCACATGTGACCAGGCACGATCATATTTTAATCAAGAAAATTCACATTAGTTCATAATTTCTTTTTTTTTCTAGTAAAACCTTTTGATATTAGGCCAGATATATTATTCTTAATAATAATTTTGTATTGTTTTCTTGTAAATCTAAAATATCTAAAAATCATTAAAACAAGATCAATTAGATTAAGATTTATGAATGCACTGTAATATAAAAATTTGAATGATTTGAAATATAATAATATTATATATACTATACATAATAATGAATACAAATATATAATATTTTAAAGAACAGCCATGGCCAAAAGTATTGGCAGTGAGATAAATTTTGTGTTTTGCACATTTTTCTGCTTCAGTTGTATGGTGTTGATTCACATTGTTTCTAGATTATTGTGCTGAGTGATCAGATGCATTTTAAATAATTGCAAAAAGCTTCATTGGCCAAACAAAATTAAACTGTTCGCAAAAACTGAAATCACAAAAAGTGACAAATGTCACTGTTTTTTGGTCCTGGCACAAAATTACCAGCTAACATCATTTCACTAATCATATCAACAGCATCTGGGATTATAAGAGCAGACTGATTGCTATAAAATGAGGGAAGAAGTGCTTCCAATCATTGTGTTCTTGTTAGGAATGGTTACCTCTAAAGAAAGACGTATAGCCATAATCGCATTCCATTAAATTGGCCTCACATGCAAGGAAATTGCTGCAAACAATATTGCACCTGAAAGATCCATTTACCGGATCATCAAGAACTTCAAGGAGAGAGGTTCAACTGCTGTGAAGAAGGCTTCAGGATGTCCCAGAGTGTCCAGCAAGCACCAGGACCGTCTCCTCCTGGGGAGTCAGCTATGGAATCGTGTCACCACCAGTGCAGAGCTTGCACAACATTGGCAGCAGGTTGATGTGAGTGCACCTGCACGCACAGTGAGGTAAAGACTTTTGGACAATGGCCTGGTGTCAAGATGGGCAGCAAAGTAGCCACTTCTCTCCAAAAAAAACCCATCAAGGACAGACTCAAATTCTGCAGGAAGTACAAGGATTGGACAACAGAAGACTGACGCAAAGTTATTTACTCTGATGAAGCCCCCTTCCGACTGTTTGGTACATCTGGAAAATCGATAGTCCGGAGAAGAAAAGGTGAACACTATCATGAGTCCTGTGTCGTGCCAACAGTGAAGCATCCTGAGACCATCCATGTGTGGGGTTGCTTTTCATCCAAGGGAGTGGGCTCTCTCACAATTCTGCTCAAAAACACTGCCATAAATAATGGTATCAAAACTTCCTGTATGACCAACTTCTCCCAATGATCCAGGAGCAATTTGGTGAGGATCCTTGAATTTTCCAGCATGATGGAGCACCATGTCACAAGGCAAGAGTGATAATGAAGTGGCTCAGAGATCATTACATTGAAATTTTGGATCCGTGGCCAGGCAACTCCCCAGATCTTAATCCCATAGAGAACCTGTGGTCAATCCTCAAAAGGTGAGTGGACAAGCAGAAGCCCACAAATTGTGATCAACTCCGAGCACTAATAAGGCAAGAATGGATCGCCATCAGTCAGGATTTAGCCCAGAAGCTGATATCCAGCATGCCAGAGCGAATTGCAGAAGGTATGAAGAACAAGGGTCAATGCTGTAAATATTGACTCTTTGCATAAATTTAGTGTTTTTGCCAATAAAAGCCTTTAAAACGTATGAAACGCTTATCATTGTTTTTCAGTATAAGTATGTAACTGCCAATACTTTTGGCCACGGCTGTAAAATAAGTCAGTGTTAACACTGCATCAGTACAAATCCAAAAGTTTTTCTTATTCGTATATAAATATTATTGATTGATTGATTGATTATTATTTTTTTTTTTTGCACATGAACTCTGTGGTTCACAAACTGATAGATGATTAATCAAGAACCATATGGCATTTTATAAGTCTAGTGTAAAAACAATATCCTGAAAATTGGATATTGGATGCATAATACTGCTCAGGACAATCTGGGGACTAATAAACAACTATTAATAAAAAAGCGCCAAAGTCATTAATGCTCAAGGAAGTAAAAACTTTGATTAATTTCATTAATTTGTCTTGCAGTATGTATATAAATATCTTATGTCAAATAACTTCCTCGAGGCAGTACTGCATAAACAAAATGCTATTTTATGATTGCTATTTCGTAAAATAATAAACATCTTGTAGATTCTGCAAGGATTATGTAAACGTATAAGAAGAACTGTATAAATGCAACTTGCCCAGACTGGCCTACTAACTCACTTTTTAATAATTACTAAAAGTTTAAAATAACTTAAACTGAGGCTACGTTTAGTCTTCCATAATGGCGCTCACAGTAGCCTGAAACAGAGAAAAAGAAAAAGAGAGAGACATTATGGTTGAGTTATGGTTGATGTTCCTGAGTTTCCCCTGACACATCTGCATTGTATAAACACTAGCGGTGGACCAGTGACCCCCTACCACAGACGCCTGTATCCGTTCCTCCTCCATCCTTGCTATAAATGGTCATTCATATTAGGAAACCCTCGCACCACTTTCTTTTTCATTTATTTTAATTTTCAGACGGCCTGCGCATTTGTATTAGTGCAGCTCTTCATCTCAGTGTGTGTCGCTGTTAGCCAGAGTACAGTGTGCGTGTACTGTATGCATGTGTGTGTAAATGTGGACTCTCCACGTGCTTGTGATAGATATTCTGCTCATTCTATCCATGTGTGCGCTGTGGTGTCCGTAACCGCACCGCAGCCTCAGTTAAATTCCTGCTTTTACCCAAAAGGCATCAATACATCCAGCACAAACAGCAGGCTGAAGGCTTATTCTGCACATCTCACAACCGCTGCCACCAGTCCTTCTAAAGGCGTAATGTGTTCACATTAACCTTGAGCTACAATTGCTTCAAGCTGGTCCGTAGAGAACAGTACACTGCATTCAGCGTCACACAAATCTTGTACATCTGCAACTTCTATAGGGGCAGAAATTATGATTGGCTAATGGTTCCGGATGTAAAAATACCATAAATATTTATTATAGGGGAATTGATTACTAACAATAACTTACAGGTAACTCCAAAGTTATTAATCAATGGAATATTCTTCTGTTAAAGTCATCAGTCTGCATTATTTTAACTTTTAGCTGAATCTTTGGTAAATAAGTACACTAGCCGTGATCCTGAAGAGAATTATCCACCAATCAGTAAATCTCGGCAAACAAAGCTTGTCAAAAGAGCTCAGACGTAACCGCCCACTCTTATGATGCAACGTGACTGACACAATCAAATCGGTCTCCCTACACTCTCGAACTAGTTATACTGTTTATGTGTATATATATCAGAATATTTCGCAGTAAAAGTAAAATATAATTTCTATAACAACTTTAAATCAATAGTTTTTTTTTCAAATACGTCATTCGCAAAGCTTAATGGAATTTAAGTTGATGCCCTAATGAAATACCTTTGTCTTTTTGGCCAATTTTCAAATACTTCTTTTGCAAAGGCAACATTTACGGGTGGGACGGGTGTCCCCAACACTTTTTGCCTTTGCCACTTTTGTCCCCACCACTTTTCGTGTTTACTGCAAAAGGAACATCTCCAGTTCTTGAGCAGGAGTTTCCATTAATGTGTGTAAAAATTAGTGGCGATCCAATGCTGGAGTTTCTTATTTTGAATGCTTTAATGAGTGCTCGTTGCAGCTGTTAAAAATGGCGTTGAGTGATAACGGGTGGCAATGTTCTCTTGCTCCACTGTTGTACAGCTCGCCTTACACCCACTGATGTACTTAAATAAACAAATATATTTTACAATCCGGAACTGGTCATAATAGTTTATCATGAGACCAATTAGTCATACTGGCTAAAATGTACGGATTCATGTATTTATCCACTGACTAACAAACTAACAAAATCTCAGTAGCTACTGACAGTGTTAGATGTACAAATCAAGTTACAAATTAATTATATGAAATATTTATAGGATTACTTACAATATTTTGAGCATTAAGCTTAAATATCTCTCTTAAATACCGTTAAGATGCTATGGATTTTCAAAATGTTGAAAATTTATGTGGCTAATGTGAATCCCTGAAATAATGACATTTATTCTGAGACAAAATACTTACCGGTATTTGTAATTTTCAGTTTTAAGGTGATTAAATCAAAGGTTTTTTTATAATCTCAATAAGTGAATTTTATTTGGGGTAAAATGCTTAGTTGTATCTGAGCCTTCCACATCTCTCTCTGTCCTTGTTAGAGCCAGTTGTCCATTGTCTTTGAAGACTGTAGTGTACACCTTTGCATGAAATCTTCAGTTTCTTGGCAATTTCAAGCATTGTATAGCCTTCATTTCTCAAAACAATGACTGACTGATGAGTTTTTTGAGAAAGCCATTTATTTTTCGCCATTTTTTACCTAATATTGACATTCATTCCAGTCTATTGCATACGGTGGTAACTCAAAAACAAACACAAAGACAATGTTAAGCTTTATTTAATGAACCAAATAGCTTCCAACTGTGTTTGACATAATGGCAAGTGATTTTCTACCAAATTAGCAATTTAGCATGATTACTCAAAGATAAGGTGTTCTGTTTAGAGATCTGTTTAGATTTGATAAAAAATGACTTTTTTCAAATAATGATGGTGCTGTTTTTTTACATCAGTAATGTCCTGACTATACTTTGTGATCAGTTGAATGCCACTTTGGTGAATAAAAGTACCAATTTCCTTCCTAAACAGCTAAATCTGTACATTATTCCATACTTTTGGCTGCCAGTGTGTATATTAATTAAAACAACATTCCATTATTATTTCATTTCACACAAATTTAGCTGCTCCATCAATATTCAATAAAAAGAAATGCAACTTTACAATCTTGATACACATTGTGACCAGGAAAAAAAGCACATTTTCCTTGAGGGGTGCCTTTAGCCCAGTTGTACCCTACAGTGTGAGGGTAGGTTAAACGTATAATTGTTTACATTAAACTCAAAAAGTGTTTCAACTGAAACAGATCCTCAATCACAGGAGTACAGATACATTTGAAAAAAGCAATGCAACAGTGGTTTGACAAGTTTTCACATGTTCGTATTCTATTGAAAGTACTTCGATTGGTTAAAGTCTTGAAACTTGGCCAACACGCTAATCTTTTCCCCTTTATTTAGCAAGACTCTATGAGGACAAAGAATCGTTTGTTTGTTTACGACTATGTGTGTCAAAACTCCTGTAACATTCCAAGCGAGGTTACAGCTGGGTTAAGAAGGGGTCAAAGGTTCTATGTGAGTGTGTGCGTGTGTATGTGAGTGTGTATGTGTGTTCAGCATAAGAATGTCAGAGGCCCTCTGCCCATCAGTCTGCTGGGGAAGGAGGGACAGACTGGAGGGTTGGAGTTGAAGGATGGGAGTACAGGGTGAAGGGGAGGTGAGGGGGCACCCAGAGAAGGTCAAACGGCGGTCAAATACAAAATGCACACAAGCACAAAAAGTCGAAAATGTCGCCCCAGCTCACCCTACATTCCTATTCACCAGAAGACGATTTCCTTTTCACAGACCTCTCCTCACAGACAACACACACACACATACAAATTACACTGCCCTGGAGGATATTTTTAGTTTCCATACAGGAAGAAACCCCAATTGCATGTATGCCTGTGGGTATGTGGGTGGCAACTAATATGATGCATACCCTCATCCTCCAACTCACTCGGCACAATGGCTATGCATGTATCTTAATGAATGAGCAGTCAGAACATGAAATATACATCCTAAACTGGGATCAATGCACAAAGCATCTTCTTCTTGTCCTCCAGACTGGAACCTACCAGAAGACCCCCACTGTCCTAAACACCCTCCAACCACCCATAATCTGACCCCTCAGCCCTGATAGCTAAAAAATGACACAGACCTTTGACCTGAAGTCGTTTTCTCTCTCACTCCATGGGCGCGGATGAAGTCCACAAATCAGACATGCTGTGCCAAGCGAGAAGGCAGAAATTCCACTTTACTGGAGCACTCGGTATCCACGTACTTCACTCTTAATCTGGATTAAGTGTACCCGAATACAGAGTTCAAATTTAATACCTATACATACAATATTATTACACATATGTACTCACTGAGAACTTTATTAGGAACACTATGGTTCTAATAAAGTGCCCGACGTGTCTTCTGCTGTTTTAGCCCATTTCCCACAATGTTCAACATTTGATGCATTCTGAGATGCTATTCTGCTCACTACAATTGTACAGAGTGGTTACCTGAGTTACCGTAGCCTTTCTGTCAGCTCGAACTAGTCTGGTCATTCTCCTTTGATCTATCTCACCAACAAGGCTTTTCTGTCTGCAGAACAGAATGTTTTTTGTTTGTTTTTGGCACCATTCGGAGTAAACTCTAGAGACTGTTGTGTGTAAAATCCCAGAAGATCAGCAATTACAGAAATACTCAAACCAGCCTGTCTGGGACCAACAATCATGCCACGGTTGAAATAACTGAGATTTCACATTTTTCACCATTCTGATAGTTGATGTGAACATCTGAATCTGAAGCTCCTGACCCGTATTTGCATGATTTTATGAATTGCACTGCTGCCACACGATTGGCTTTTTATAAATCGCATCAAAAAGTAGGTATACAGGCGTTCCTAATAAATTGCTCAGTGAGTGTAAATCCTGGTATGCAGGTTGAAGGAGACCAATTCTTAATAATTCTTACAAGATTGCGAAATCATACAACTTGGCTTGCGTGAAATGGTACTACTTTTAGAATTTCAAATCGGCATGATATAGGCATTCAATTTAAGATAGCCTATTATCTAGCACTTCATTTTAAGAAAGGAAATGTGAACAAATTTGGTTAATCATTCCATATTTATTCATGCAATTCAAATGACTGATCATTCAATAACTAATAATACTCTTTCCTTGTCTTGTTCCAAACCCAGGGGTTTTCTTTCTCCCGTGGTACACAATGGTTATTTTCTAATTAAAGTCTTGGCTGGGTTAATGGTTAAAGTTAAGAAAAATCATAAAAACTTTGTTCGTTTGTTTGTTTATTTTTCTCTACGGGAGTAAATGTCATACGTTTTTGTAAAGTACAGTCCAACTCAAATTAATTATTTCTTAATTCCTGGAGAATACAAGTACAGAACTGTAATAAAAATGTTTATATATATATATATATATATATATATATATATATATATATATATATATATATATAAACAGAAAATTAAAGATTGTAACTCAATTTTGTGGTATGTGTCCCATGACAACTTGCTGAGTTTATATTTCTGCTAGCACTGGATGAGTCATAATGTGTTTCTTTATATTTTCAACAGTAAAAATGAAGGTATTTTATTGTTCTAGTCTATAAGGAGCAATAGCTTCATGTCATATCTAATGTTCTGTGTACGCCGATGACAGGCGGCAGAGTACGGAGGGGAAAGAATGTAAGTTTAAAATGTCTTTGGAGAGTGAAAGAGTCAAATTTCTATTCTGCATTCACTAATTGTTGTTTTCCTCTCCCTGTCTCCTGCTCTCTGCTGTTATAGATTATAATCTGTCAGGTGGTGTGTGTGTGTGCCTGTATATAAATATGTTATAGGACATTCTTGTAGCCAGTAATCATGTGTGTTTGCTTCAGCCTTGTGAAAAATTATATAAAGCTCACCCACACACTCCTCCGCAGGTGGTCTGTTATGCCAGTGAGGGAGAATACACTTACTTGTTGTATTACCACTCTGTTATGGCAACACAGTAAGACAACAAAAGGATTTTCATCACAGAAATTCTCTCTGTCTCGGAGATGCACACCTTTATATATTTGTGAGCAACACACACCCTCCCCAACCAGACACACAGGAGCCAGGCATACTGTATATAGGAAGAATCCCGTTCCACGCCATATAACCTAAAGCTGAAACACACACATACAGTACCGAAGAAATCTAAATCCTCTTGTATGCACAGTGCCTGGAACAAAACAAAAAAAAACACCACATGTTGTTGCATTTTAAGTAAACATCTGTTGTATTGACAGGCACACCCGAATGCATTTTTTTGCCATGCTGACTCATTTTAAGAAACTTAATTTTAAGACCAGTTTTCAGAGGCAATACTGAATAATATGAAAGTACAGTTCTATCATGACACTAATTTTCACGACGACTAAAACATGTATTTATCAGCCTGTGTGACAGACAGGAAAGTGTAAACAGTGCTGACTGATTTAAATAAAGCTCAGAAAAGACAAAGGTTGAGGTGCTTGATTTTCGGAGAATGAGCCCCCTGCTGTACACATGGGAAGGAAATTACAGGTTAGTGCAAATGTAACAATTTGGACAATTTTGTTGTCAGTTGTTGTCGTGTTTACATTTGAGGTCTGAGTGACAAAGGAAGCTAAAAGAACAGTTCGGAGGACAGATGTGTTTGTGTCGGAAACAGACGTGTACAAATCTCGAATAGCTTATATGTCTTTGGCCGTTTTTCTTGTTATTGCAAATTTATTTACGTAAAAAAATGTCAGGAAAAAGTCAGCTTAAAGAATAGTGCTTTCAGACTTATATTAGTTTACAAAAATACTATATAACAGGACTGTATGAACCACATATGAAAAACTATTCAGCCATTTATCAGATTACGGTATTTGCTAGTGTCAACAAATACGTTGATCAAAATAATTTATAGAAATGATTTTACCTTCGAGCGAGCTTTAAAAACAAGGCAAATACAAACGAGAGCTGGAAGTATTCAAGATGCATAAAAAAATTGTTTTCCAGATGTTGAGATAGGCCTACTTATGCGAGCAAAAACTTTTAATTCACTTCAACGGTTGATAATTTTGCCCTTAAAAAAATATAATGCGCCAAATATGATTCCGTACATTAATTCAATTAAATATTTTACATTAAATACAAATATTTGTAACTAATTATTTTTAGTCACTTTAAATATCGTTAAATTCCGAAATTGGTTAAACCTCTGATGAAATTACTATCGAAATGTGAAATAAATTAATGGCATAAAAAATAGCAACTTTAATTCAACCAACAACAATTACAACAACTAATGATGATGATAATAATAATAATAATAATAATAATAATAATAATAATAATAATAAAGTAGTAAATAATCTGTCACAATCATCATAGCTTGAAAACATCTCTTTAGTAAAATCTACATTTACAGGCACATGGCCTTAAACCACATGTGTACAACCAAATCTAACAATCTGTGATCGAGACTTTCTTATGCAATTGATCCTTTTTGGCGCCTCATTTCTTTCGTATTGTTCTGATTTAGACTAACTTCTGTAAAAAAGCCTATTTATATTTTTATATTTTATAAATGTCGAGTGGGGTGTAGGCTAAACTATTAATTAAACGGATTAATCTATTATTCGATCCTGTTGAAAAATCAGCTAAATGTATATGTTATTTCCACTATGTTTTCATCTCACAAGTGTCATTTCCCAGGGGAAGGACTGCATGCATGTGGCGTTAACAGAGCTGGTGTCCTCGCACGTGAGAATATCAAGCTCTGGCCTTCAACTGCGCCACCTGCTGTTCATTTAGGCTACTTCCACAAAACCTCTGAA
The DNA here is from genome assembly GCA_032164185.1 of Moxostoma hubbsi. Taxonomy (NCBI): domain Eukaryota; kingdom Metazoa; phylum Chordata; class Actinopteri; order Cypriniformes; family Catostomidae; genus Moxostoma; species Moxostoma hubbsi. The sequence continues at coordinate 39,283,555 of JAVLUX010000007.1, forward strand.
ATCCGTGAACGCAACCTCATGCATACACATCAAAAAACAAAGTAATCAACCACCACACAGTGAAATGAATTACTCCCTAACTTCAAAGAATATGTATACATTTCTACTTTATTTAATCTACAACTTTGTTGGAGGCAAAGTTGGTGCTATACGCCACGAAGACACCTCAAAAATATTTTACCCTTTGGGTTCATTAGTGACTCATAAATATTTCAGCCCTCAGAAATCTGGATTGTCAGTTCATCATGAGGGACAGACCACTCTTAGCTTCTCTTTTTGATATTCCCTAATTATCACCCAGACACAACGTGGATTTATTGTTTCCGACAAATGCCATGTGTCCGGATCATTTCGGCTGTTGATCGACGAGGTTATAAATAAAAGAATTACAGTAAGTCTCTTCTGTCTGTGTTTGATCACTGAATCCTTCGTGATATCTTCTCATTTCGACAATGCATTGCTGTCAATAACGTCTACAAATTCCCCCTCTTTAAATCGTAGTAAAAGGGCTTCTTAATTTATGCTCGGTATAGGACAGGCCTTGAAGTTGAGGAAAGTTTTGATGTTTTTAAAATGACGACCGAGATCATGCGTTTAACGATTTAATGAAAAGTCCTACATTTTCATAGATTGGTAAATTCATCATTGGCCTGTATATGGATAACATATGGCTAAAGCTCTCATTTGTTTTAAGATAAGGGGCATTTTAGACAAATGCATGATGAAATTCATTGTATTTATTTTTCGTGACTTTACGGCATTGATTTAATATCACCGGCCATGTGACGTGCAAAAACTTTCATTGAAAGTTTTCAGCTATTTTTATGAGAGACTCAAACCAACAAATAGCCTTCAGAATAACACCGTCATTTGTAGCTGCAGGCTTTAATTAAGACAGATTAACAGCTCTGAAATGTACATTTTATACGCGAAGCCAAGTCTTTCTATCGGATTATTGTGATCATACAGACGATATATATTATCTTAAGTATCCTCACTGTTTAATGCAGACCCGACTGAAATGCCAAGCATATCAGAAGAGCAAAAAATGATATAAAAGACGATCACTTTATAACTACTTTATTGTGGGCGTCATCTTTAAACGTGTGTCTCATAAAACGAAAGGACTGGCTAATTATTATTAAAAATAAAAAATATTAAAAAGTGCATAATGTTTCATTATTGTCAGACAAAAGCACTTACAGCACATGATTTTGTTGAGGTGAGGTTATACATTTTTCATTCTCCTGACTGCCTCAAAAGTTCATTTAAAATCGCAAATACGAGCACAATTCGCTTGTTTGACGTGGTTTCAAAGGTGCAAGATGATAAAATAAAATTAAAATCGAATCCTCAATTTTATTTACATATTTTCGTAAATGAGACTTCGATGCATTTCTATAGGACGGCCAATCATTTGTTAAAATCAACAGCGGTTAGAAGCACCAGCAAAATATGTTAGTTGTATTTCCTGTCGTAACTCAAAACAAGTCCATTCGTTAATCTTCTACACATTAGAAAGGATAATAAAACCGCATCTACGGGAATAAAAAAAAAAATCAAGATTTCGGAAAAGCAGCTAAAATATCCAAATAAATCTGTTAGAAAATACCGTGCATTTACAACACTTATAATTATACAGCAATAAATTAATTATTGTCCATAACTTCTATTTAACTGATGAACTGTGATGCAAATAAAAAGACAAAAATGCAATTGAGCAGAGCAAGGGAGGGAAAGAAAGAAAGAAAGAAAGAAAGAAAGAAAGAAAGAAAGAAAGAAAGAAAGAAAGAAAGAAGATTAGATCAGCAAATGGACTGAATAATTTAATCTCCTGTAACCTAATTCGTTGCACTAAAAGCTGCTGATTTGATAACCGTCCAACAAAACCTGAAGTTTAAATAGAAACGAGGAACCGAGGGTCAGGCACTTCAACTGCAAGTCATGGTTTCCGAGAGGAGGGGGGCTCAAGAGGGGCTCTGAGAGACCGCGGATGAGGCGACTTGTTTTTTCTCCTTACCGCCAAAGTGTACACCCGCGAGCGTAGCGCGCCTGATGAAAAACTTTCTGCAGGTCTCGCGGCTAGCGCGCGCGCCTCTTCCGGGGTCCTTAATACAGATGAAAAAGAAGAGACAATCGATCGCCTAATAGGCAACGCGTCGCGTTTCATCGAAGGAGCAAAGTGCTTTTGTTGCTTGGTAAGTGTGGTCCGTCATCCCTCTAGCTCGCCTTGAAACGGACACCGACAACTTACTGTAAAGTCAACCCAGTTGCAGGCATGGACTGACTCAGCTATAATTATAATTGGAGAGGTTTGTTTATTCAATTTGACAATATATAATCCTCTTAGAGAGGGAGATCATTTATGAGTAGTTATGTGAAGTTTACTTTCTTGACAGAAAAATCTTTGCTGATCCTCTCATTTTCAGTTCTTTGGCTTTGGCCTGCTGATTACTGAAGCCTGTGGTGTCCAACTGAGTCTCAGATTAATGATTAGGCTACTGTTGCTATAATCTAGATTATAAAGTGCTTTTTTAAACTTTTCCTGTAATTAAAACGGCACTGATACAAGACTTACTATAATAGTCAAATAATTGGCAACGTCTCTAATTGTGCAAGTCCTATCTGTTCCATTAAAATAGAAACAATCAATCATGTTTTTATATAATTTCCAGTAAATTCTGGATTTTAATGTTCTGACTTTCTGATGCCAGTTTCAAAATGGCCCAAATATATGCAAAATGATATGGTACAGCATGGAAGATAAAATGCAGGTTATTTTTTTTAGTAAACTCATAAATGTCACAATTGTACAGCATATGTGTGTCTACTTTAGTCATTTACTGTGTGTAACACTCTTGACTATAATGTGGAAAATGTAACTTTTCATTTTGTTAGCATTTAAAGTTGAAAATGAAGTATACTGTAGATCCATGTTGACAACAATGCAGCAACTGTCTTTCTAAAACTAATGTTCATGTTATGTTTATATATAAACATCTTTGTATGTCACAAAGAATGGTGCTTGTTCTTTCACAAAGTTCAGTAATGCAGAAGTCAAACACGCTTGTGATTTATAACACTGACAATGAAAAAGCAAGATGGATTTCAGGGGTGTATCATTCGACTTTAGGCAGGTATGGGCAAGTGATACATCTTCTTCACCCTCTTAACAAAACTAGTCGAATTTTCTCTGAACAAAGATTACAATCCCTCTGCATAAAACAAATGTTATTGAAAAGGCTTCTAAAAGCCAATAAATGTTCCTATTCCACAAAGAAATGAGTCATTTTTAAGATCTGAGATTATCTTCATTTTATTTTGGGGATATAGTTTTAACATGAGAACAAGGTGAAAGCAGAATTGAACTGAAGATATGCTTTGCACCCTTCACCTTTTGTGAGCGTTTGGAAACCGTCAGCCCGTGTGACTCAGACTATAGTGTGCTCATTTTCAGGCTATTGTTGACCTTGTTCATTGAACATTGTGAATGTTGGATTTTCTGAATGGCATTAGGGCTGATAAGAGCTCGGCTCATTGACTGACAGTATTTTACTTCTCTGTGGGTTCACTTGATGCATGGTACCATGGAGAGCAACAATCTTCAACTAAGATCACATTTAAGGTATGGATGGCCCATTAGGGTGGATTCCCACTAATGTAAACACATATTGCGGACCTCAGGAACAGACAGTTTTGGGAATGTATATAATGCACAAGTTCAAACTATGTTCACAGGGTGATTTATTTTATTTAATTTTTTTTTTAATTAAACATATCTCTTTTCTATAAGCACAAAGAAAGCAATATTAAAATGTTATGCTAAATTATTATTAGTATACTATTATACTTTGTCTCGGACACTGTAAATTTAAATATTCCAAATTTAAATATTTCAACACTTGCACATATGCATTATGCAAGTGTTTTTAACATTAAAAATGTTAAACTGGAACTTCTTCCCCCTGTGAACTTCTCACTTTATCAAAGCTTATTTTCCTCTCTTACCCATCATATTTTTCACCTTGCTCTTCATCGAACTACTCGGAGGTGGAAGTCTCATATGTGCATTAGCAGTGATGGAAGCCATTAGTTCAGAACCCCACACTGTTTCAACACAGACAAATTAAGTCATCATGGATGCCAAAGAAAAATAGCAAAAACCCATTTATTGTTTTATGGACACATTTCCATAATAATTGCATTAACACATCGACCATACATCCGCCCCAATACATTTTCCCTTGTTTGTGGAGTTTCAACTTTGTGAGGTTACCATTTCGGTTTCTGTTGTAATGTGCTTTACTGGCATGACAAATATTTGTATATTGGTACTGCCAAAGCATATGCAGCTTAACTGCATACAAATCGAATAATGCAAAACATAAAAAGTACAAAACAACATCCATAAATTAAGAATGAAAAAAGACAAAATGCACAGAATAATAGACAAAGAATAATACAAAAAAATGGAAAGCTGGAAGAAAGAGTTATAAAATATATAGTTTCATAATTTTCCTATTATGCAGTGTTTTCTAATAGCACTTTAATTCTTCTGTTAAAACTTGTGTATCATTTTAGCTGTAAAGATGTTTTAAGATCATTTCAGGGTTTGCGGCAAAATGTCGTCATGGCAACAAAGTTGTAAAATTGGATATAATGTTACACAGAAAAGGATAGTAAGCAATTTTATCACACTACAATCATGTTAGCATGCTTATTGTTTATGTTTTAATGCTATTATTTAAAAAGGGAGTATTTTAATGTTAACGGATTGGCCCCATTCACTTCCATTGTGCCTCACAGTAACCAGTTTTTTTTATTTTTTTTAAAGAAAAGTAGAGACGAATCGAAATTATATATATTGTGGTAAACCACATTATTCTACAAATGCTGTATTCCTTCATCACCTCAGTGAAGACAAAGAATAAAAATACCAAGACCATTTACTTGACATGAGTACAGTTGCTATGGGTTTCTTCATTTATTTTTATTTTATCTTATTTGTATTTGCTATCTGAACCCAGATCCATGTATCCATACAGAGAGAGAGAGAGAGAGAGAGAGAGAGAGTGGTCAAAGCAAGCACAGGCCTAGCCAAACAGTCTCAGGCACAAAATGACATGCTATTATGAAGCTTCAAGAGCAGGGCTCACATTTGGGTGTTCTTTATGACCATTTAGGGAGCGAGTGTACAAGAATGAAAAAGAGATGAACTCATGCACTTTCTTTTGGGTTCTGGGGTGTGTTCTCAAAATGGACGGAAAGCATGTGTCTGTTTAAATGAGAGAGTGAGTCAGACCGAGAAGGAGAAACAGCACAGCGTGATGAAACTTTTGTGTCTTGGCTTGCTAATTACGCCTCTCTGAGAAAAACTTTCCGCTGCTGTCCCTTCAATGGCCCGCTCTGCTACAGACCATTCCCGGCCAAATGAGTTTCCACACACTTGGTAATTTACATCCTAGCTGATTTCAACATTTATTTTTTAACTATGGAAAAGCCTCGCTCTTCTCACATGCTGCTAATTTCCTCGTGCCATACTTTCCACAAAGGCCCTTTCAAAATCCAAAGAGGAATAATAAGACTCAACGGTCCCCACACATATAAATTACAGTGCATCACAGCTGCAAATCGCCAAGCTTACTGCTGTTTCCAGAGTGTAAATACATCCCCACAGCAAAGCCACTGTTGTGATCTCTGAACTAAAATGAGGGATTATAACTTAAACTGTTAAAAATAAATTTAAGGAAAAGATTTATTTTGATCTGACACGCTATTATATTCCATAGGGCAGCCATATTGGAATGGCTCATTTTGAGACTCGTCATGACTTTGATAATCACGTTCAGCTTCTTTAGCTTTAAGAAGATAAACATTGCCTGTATGAGGACGGAAGAATTCCAGACCACCATGCTGCACCACCATAATTGTATTGCCGTGCATTTACTTGGCAATGTTGCAAATGTTATTATGTTGTTAGAAAGGTTTTTTTGATTTAATGGATAATTCATCCCCAATGTTAATTCTGTCATCATTTACTCACCCTCACGTTGTTCAAAACCAGTATGACTTCTTTCATCAGTGAAATACAAAAGGAGATGTTATCATCAGTTTCTGTTCACATACATAGTTGGAAATATGATTCAATGTAAGTCTATGGTGACTGAGGCTGTCAGTCCCTAACATTCTGCCTTAAATTTCCTTTTGTATGCCACAAAAGAAGTCAAATGGATTTTGGAACAACATGAGAGTGAGTAAATTATCCTTTTAGGATGAACTATCCCTTTAAGGAGCTTTTAGACTATATTTCAACCTCCCTTCAACCTTAACGCATGAAAGAGGTCCACAGTCCCAAGGTTAAAAGGATGAACTATGACTTTTGGTTTACTTGATTGTATGTTACAGAGAGCGATTGTATGTTTGCCTTACATAATGATTTTACATCGTCTCATTATATATCATTATATTGCAAGACTCCAGACATTTGATTACGGAAATGAAATGTAATCAAGGTAACCAAAGTAAGTTTATATATGCTCATCTTTGTACAAAGTGGCCCAAATGTATGCCTTTTCTCTTTATTAAAGATTTATTTCTGGATTCCCTACAATCAGACACCCAGCTGGCAACTCTGTCTAAAGATTATGTATGTCTTGGATATACATGTTTTGAAAACCTCTTATGTCCTCAGAACGTCTTTATGGAGACATTTTATGGAAACATACCAACCTTAATAAATGTGCTAAATCGTGTATTATTTAAAATCTTAAAATTCCAACAAAGTGTACGCAAAGGGTAGGGTTAGGGAAAGCTAATAGTAATTACCTTATATCAAGAACAATTGGTCTGAATAGGAAGTTGCAATAAGGATATGCATACAAGTATGTTTGTGTGAATTAGAGAGAAAACAAGAGAGAGGAAGGCAAAAGAAAGGAAGAGAGAGAAAGGAATTTACGATCTCTTATTGAAGGAGAAATGGGGGAAGGAGAGTTCCCATGTTTCTTGATGTTGTGCTGTTGTCCTTTTACTTTGGCCATTTTGAATTGGGCTGTAAGGTGTAAGGTTTGTGTGTGCATGTGACGACTCAGTGGGGAGCCAATTACAGGATCTGGAGAGACGTGTGACATTGTCCATCAAAAGGAAGTACAGCTGCCTGACTTTTGACCTCAGAGACTGAGTCATTTTCACTGTGGACAACGTCACCTACACAGCCACAGATTTTAAAATATAAGCAGTTATTATATTATTAAATGCATGACATATAAACAATATATTTATATTAGGGTTGGGAAATGTAACACTTCTACGAATAACAGTTGAATGTTTAACGTGTAAAAAAAAGAAAAATAAATGCAGTATTCAGATTTGTTTCATTTTTTTGATGTTTTTGCCCACTTCCTGTGGCTAAAATGGGCATATATACATTTCCAGAAGGTAAACGATTGACTCAAATGCACATCCTAGTGCACAGAAACTGATTATGTGAAGCAGTGCGTGGTTATTCATAATGCACAACAAAAGTCTGGGCCAAAATAAACACGGGAACGGATTTACTGTAAGGAGAATGGAAACTTTATCTGCAAGTGGTGAGCCAGGTGTGGGAGAGATATGGGTGAGTTGCCATATCACTTTATAACAGCCGAAAACGCTCACTCACTGAAACAGTATCAAAAGCGAAACTACACGAGAGTGACCCAGCCAGGGCTGGATTGATAATCTGGCATACCGGGCATTTTCCCGGTGGGCCGATGCACTTTGGGGCCGATCAGGCATGGACTGGCCATCGGGAAAACCGGGCGGGCCGATGTGCCGTCCGCTAAACATGCAGAAAATGCTGCAATAAACTGAAATGAGCTGCTGCGTTATTCAGAATGGGCCACAAAACGGCGCAGCGACATGCAGAAATGTACAGTGCATATACATTTTTCCTATAGATTTTACAGTTGCTATGTAAAATCCAGGGCGGATTTCTCTTCTCAGTCCACCGATGGATCCCCCGTGTGTGCGATAGAGACTGAACGGCAGCCAAAGAAAATAATTAAAATAATAAATACAGTTTTAATCTTTTACATTTAAGCAAAATAAAATTCCACATTCAATTCGTTTTATATAGGATATAATAACATGGGAGCCTGCAGGATTTAATCTGAGGGTACCCACAGAAATCTGCCAACAGGTCTGCACGAGCCTTAAAATGAAACTCAAACCCTACCTGGCCTGAAAGATACCGTCAGATTTTAAGATTCTTAACAGTACTGAAACAGTTAACATACTCGGTTTTAACATGGCATGGCAGCCACTTAGTACACTAGTAGCCTAGAGTAGAGTAGAGTACACTGGGGGGGGGGGGGGGGGGGATGTGATGCGAGACGCGGTGCAAATGAACACACACACATTCCATTTATCCTAAATAGCTGAAAGTTTTGTAAATACAGCATTATATAATATACACATGTGTATATATATATATATATACACACACATATATAAACACACTGATTATACTGTCTGTAGGCCTCCTTACTTGTGCACGCTTTTTCGGTTCTGCCCACAAATTTTCTCTCAGATTGAGGTCAGGGCTTTGTGATGGCCACTCCAATACTTTGACTTTGTTGACCTTAAGCCATTTTGCCACAACTTTGGAGTTTTGCTTGGGGTAATAGTCAATTTGGAAGACCCATTTGCGACCGAGCTTTAACTTCCTGTCTGATGTCTTTTCCTTCCTCGTGATGCCATCTATTTTGTGAAGTGCTCCAGTCCCTGCTGCAGCAAAGCACTCCCACAACATGATGCTGCCACCCCCATACTTCATGGTTGGGATGGTGTTCTTTGGTTTGCAAGCCTCACCCTTTTTCCTCCAAACATAACTATGGTCATTATGGCCAAACAGTTACATTTTTGTTTCATCAGACCATAGGAAATTTCTCAAAAAATTAAGATCTTTGTACCCATGTGCACTTGCAAACTGTTGTCTGTCAGTGGCTTCTTCCTTGCTGAGCAGCCTTTCAGGTTATATTGATATAGGACTCATTTTACTGTGGATATAGATACTTGTCTTCCTGTTTCCTCCAGCATCTTCACAAGATCTTTTGCTGTCGTTCTGGGATTGATTTGCACTTTTTGCACCAAACTATATTCATCTTTAGGAGACAGTATGTGTCTCCTTCCTGAGTGTTATGATGGCTGTGTGGTCCTATAGTGTTTATACTTGCATACTATTGTTTTTATAGATTAATGTAATACCTTCAGACAATTGGAAATAGCTCCCAAGGATAAAACCAGACTTGTGGAGGTCCACAATTTTTATTTCTGAGGTCTTGGCTGATTTCTATTTATTTTCTCATGATGTCAAGCAAAGAGGCACTGAGTTTGAAGGTAGACCTTAAAATGCATCCACAGGTACACCTCCAATTCAGTACACCTCCTATCAGAAGCTAATTGGATAATTGTCTAAAGGCTTGACATCATTTTCTGGAATTTTCCAAGCTGCTTAAAGGCACAGATAACTATGTAACTGTGTTACATAACTGTGTATGTAAACTTCTGACCCACTGGAACTGTGATTTAGTCAATTAAAAGTGAAACAATCAGTCTGTAAACAATTACTCATGTCATGCACAAAGTAGATGTCCTAAACAACTTGCCAAAACTATAGTGTGTTAATGTTAAATCTGTGGAGTGGTTAAAAAATTTGTTTTAATGACTTCAACCTAAGTGTATGTAAACTTCTGACTTCAAATGTATATATATATATATATATATATATATATATATATATATATATATATATATATATATACACACATGCACAGTATATAGTATGTTGCAGTACGTACAAAACATTCAGCTATTTAAGATAAATCAAATGCTACTTTCATCTCATAAATTAATCATAAATGCCTATGTGTGGTGTCAAACATTTAAATATTATTAAAAAACTACAAAACTCTTTTCATTTGCACATCTCACCTTTTCCCCTCAGTTCTGACTGTTAAATACTGCCAGATTGACTTTACACTATTGCCTTTTTGCAAATGTTTGCTTCTTGAATCCTAAGTGATATTTAAAAAACAATTGTTAATAACTTTATACTATTTAACTATTCTGAACCACTTATATTCTGTCTCATTAGCTAATCATTATTTTACTGTAATGTTTATGTAGGTGCTTTGGTATTATTTGTACATCTAGTGGGATGCTAACTGTATGTCATTGGCTCTGCACAGTGACAATAAATTTGAATCTAGTGTAATCTAAACCAGCCATCTCAAACACGTCATTCACTGAAGATACTCTTATGCCAGGTGAGCGATGTCTGTTCAGCAGCTGATCTCAGTTATACTGCCTCTGGTCTTTCAGCCACTATTGATGTATTTTTACAATCGTTTCAAATAAAGAGGCACATACATGTCAGAGAGTAATTGCAGCAATAAATAACAACAAGTAATTTGGATAGAATTGCTCCATTTTAGTCCTTATCCTCTTTTCTTTTTTCCAACCACACATGGTGAGTATGTGTGAGTACGAGTGAGTGAGTCTGAGTGATTTAGTGTGTTTGTGTGTGCTTTTTTAATTCCTCCTGAATAGTTGATTCAGCTGAGGCAAGCTCAGCATCAGCTGGCGGCTGTGTATATATGTGTGTGTGTGTGTGTGTGTGTGTGTGTGTGTGTGTGTGTGTGTGTGTGTGTGTGTGTTGATGGTGATTGTGATAGTGATTGTGTTTCTGGTTACTTGTGTGAATGGGATGACCATAAATCTGTAGGCAGAGATTTAGGGAGCTCTCGGCCCAGTGCCGAGCATGGTCAGAGTAGCATTTTCTCTTACACACACCACCATTTAAGCTCTAACAGTGAATTCACAGTATATATACTGTCCACTGCCATTCAACACATTCAAACGTTCCGTAGCAGCTGCTACTGGAAAGTCAAGACCGTGATGGAAATTTGTTTACACTTAAAGTACTAACTCTAGTTGTCATGAGTTATTGGGTAAAAAGAAACAAAAAAATAGATGGTAAAAAAAAAAAAAAAGTTTGACCAAAATGGTTATTTCAAGTGTGTGCATTTTTAAACAACGCCCTGCATTTTTTTCTTTTTGTAACATTACCTTTTGTATGTACTGTAGTTAAAAAAACATTTTTCTGATGAATTAGTTTGTGGTCTTCTTGAACAGATTTGCACAGCCATGGAAAAACAAGGAATTCCAGTTTGACCCCATTCTAAAACTATGCTTTAGAAAGCAAACACCAAAGGTTCATCTTAAGTCTCTGAACTGATAAAAAAAAAACTCAGAAACAAACTTGCACATTTTAGTAGCATACTCCATAGGTTATTCCTGTAGCTTAATTGGTAGAGTGTGATGCTCCCACATGAATAACGAACACCAAAGAAACATAGAAGAGTTTAGCATTTGTAAGCCTCTTTAGCAAAGGAAAACACACCTTTACCAGTATTCTCCAATAGTCATCAGGAGTCCAACCTGTGTAATTATTGATCAGGTTCGGAGAGGGAAGACAAAATGACCTCTACCTCAATCTGATTACATGGACACTTCATTTTAACTGGGAGTGTGGAATGATTTGGTTTTCTGTTTCCATTAGTAGAGACTAATGATCTTTTTTGACATGCCACAATTCCTCACTGCTGTATCCTGGGGACACCCATCCTAATTAATTCAATTTCCACATTAAGATCTGTTACATACAGTAGGGTAATTTTCAAATGCACAAATATAATTCTTTGCTACATAGAAAGTATATTAACCTGATTATTTTAGACTGTAAAAAATGGGGGTTTGTACCTTCAGTAGTATTATACAGTTCTGGAAATTGTCTCTCCGTGATAATGGATAAAGTTTGTTATGATGTATTATGCAATCACCAAAAAAAAATTTTCTTATAAAAATACAGAAATATCTGAGACCACATTCATACTAAAGGTAGACCGATATATCGGCAAAAATGTATGCACATAGCTGCCAATAGTTTTTTTTACCTCTGATAACTGCATTTTTTAAATTTAATTGAGGGCATGCAAATAAAACTACAAATTGTCTCCAACTTTATACATTGTGAATAATAATAATAATAATTAAAAAAATTATAATATAGGCTATAAAAAAACGAATTTGGTCAATTTGAAATATAGAGCATTTTGACAGAGCCATATCTCTGTCATTTCAAAATTAGTCACTGGTGTGTTTTAGGCTTGTTTAGTGTTAAAAGTCGCATGCAAACAAAATTTCTGATTATTATTGGGATTTTGAAAATAAATAAATAAATACATCTGTGATTTTATTCATTTTGGCTTTGGCCTCTGGCCTCTATGTTTCTGTCGACTAAGAACATGTTGTAACGTTCTATGAATTTATTACAAAAATTATCAGCCAATTAATTGTTAGCAGCATTTTCCATCACCTTAGATAAGTATGTAATCTAGTAATGGAGAGCGTTTTTCAAAGTCTCTTGGTGGAGGAAATCACCATCCAAGTGTGGGCGAGAGGCATAAACGCGTTTTCAAACAAATGTGTTGACATGGCCTGACACATTGTAACTCAATATGATGTAATAATTAGTCAAAACTAATCAATGGCACTTCACATATGTTTTAGGATGTTTCAATATTCAATAGATATTTGCACATACTCACACAATAATTCATCACATAATTGTCCTCTCATTAAGTCTCTTTGCTTCTGTCTTCTTTCCATTTTTAAAAATCTTTTTCCACACATTTATTTCTGAGAACCACCTATATCTGAAGCACAGCCCTCTTCTCAATTATTACTCCCTACCCTGTTTCCTCTTACCGTTTTGTGTATCTGTGTGTGTATCTGAGTGTGACAGCAGCCACCTCCCTTAATGAGGAGAGATGTGTGTGGGGTGGAACTCTGGAGTCCACGGAGGCCCCCATCAGGCAGATCACATGTCCCTAACGAGCAACCTGGCGACTGCAGCCCGGCAGTGGCACTCATTCTCTGTCTAAGACTCCCCCCGCCCTACTCGCTCAGCCAGACGCAGCCTTCTGTTTCACCTCACCAGCAGAGTTCATCCAGGGGTCACGGCTCTGCCTTCCACTTCCTGTGAGAAGAGTGTGATAACGAGAGAGAGGATATGTTCGGAATGGAATACCATTTTACTGAATACTGTACAAAATACACTGCCCATACTTTACTGTCTACAGTAGGCATTATCCCGCAATAAACATTTCAAACAGTAGTATGCTACTTTAAGTTTCCTTAAGTTTTAAGGAAATGGAAAGGAACTGTTTTGCATATATCCTAATAGTAATAATAATAATAATAATAATAATAATACAAATCAAACATATCATTTCATGAATCAGGGTTTGTTTAAAGTTTTGTGAGAGTATATAATTGTGAATTCAGTACTGTAAATCGAATCAAATCCTTATGCCCTTTATCATTTTTGTTTAAAAAACAAATAAAATGTAATAACAAAATGTATCTGATTAATTGAAGTTAAAATCAAAGATTAATCGATTATCAAAGTAATCATTAGTTGCAGCCCTATTTCAAATCAAAGTTCACAATGTTGCAAATGTTGCGATGGTCCGAATGGCTTGTGCACTATTTTCCAAATTTGCAAAAGTTATGATAGATTTATGTGAGTAATAGACTTCCAGATATTTGTCAAAACTGCACCCTTTGTATTAGATAGAAGAAAGTCACATGGGTGAGTAAATAACATAATTTAAATTTTTGGATTAAATATCCCTCAAAATCAGGCCAATTTGTTCAAATAATGATTTAAGAAAGCGATGGAAGGTCAGGTCAAGTACATTCCATTGTGGGATAAAGTATGTGCAGTATACAGTACATACTGCTTACTGAGTAGTATGTTAGAATGCTGTTGCAAACATAGTCAGAGAGAGAAGGGATTTCTAACTATAAGGATAGATATAGTGGGTGGAAGACAGATAGATAAAGACACTAAGAAAGAGATAAGCCTACTAACCATGGGGCAATGTTTAAAATTAAAAAAGTGAAGGGCAGAGAGAGTGAGAAGGCGAGAGAAAGAGGAAGAACGAATGGTATAAAGAGATAAGAAAGAGACTCTGGGATCAAGGATGAAAAAGAGAGGGGAACCTTAAGTGGGAGTGAAAGAGGGATCAGATCTGATCTATAAAGATGAGGGAACAAAAGAAGCTGTGGAAGAGGGGGTTTCCATATCCTCTCCTAAACCCCGAACTATAAATCATGTCCTGTATGCACACAGAAAAAAGCATCTTTAAACGCAGCGCTGCTTACACTTTTGAAGTTGTTTCACAGTATGAAAAATAACTCAATTTCTTGAAGGAAATACCAGAGCTTGCCAGGGAAAAAATCAAGAAGACTAACTGCAATTCAATATGTAAACACTACAATGATGTTGAAAATTGAAAGCTCAATGGAAATGGAAAATGTCAATGGGAATTTTCAAACATTAAGAATAAAGTTTATAAAAACCAAAGCAGTTTAAATTGAGTCTGTTCATTAAATGTTTGGAACAAGCTGAATTATATGAAGAAAATAGAAGAAATGAAGAAAGATATATAAAAGTATACAAATTTCAATTCACTTCACATCTTGCAAACACTGTAATTATGCTTTTTTTGGGTTGATGATGGAAAACCACCAGTGATTTTTAAGGCTCATTTATCTGTATTGATATTGAAATTGATGTTTTGATGCTACTACTGTATGTATCGCTTTATATTGTCCTTTTGCAGCTTTGTCTTATTACTCAGCTGGTATGTTTGCATTTTTGCAACATATCTATTGATCACAATCATCCAGTGAGTCACGCTGGTGCGAAAGTGTTTGCCATTATGGTTATAAATGTACACACATATCCCAAGAAAATGTGCTCAGAACGTACTTTAAATATTAAAATAACAAAAATATTTACCTACCACACACTAACAAGAACCAAATAACTGACATATGAAATATATTAGCCCATAAAAATGTTACTTATATTAACACATTTCTTATAAGCTTTCATAAGCTTTCAAAAGGTCTATTTTAGCAACAATCATCCAGTGGAGTTCATTTTTAGCCTCACTGGTTCTACAGCCTTAAAAATGTACTTCGCTATCTCTGGTTAATGTTAAAATAACATAGTTACAACAGTTATTGTTTAACTGGAAAATTTGAATATATTACCTAGTATGGGTTATCTTTCCAAGTAAGAAATGTTCATTATTTTTGTTATTTTTTTATCCTTAATTTGATGTCATTGTTAGCTAATACCTAGTTACCATAGTTTTATTGTAGTAACAATAACTGAACACATTTTGAACACGCTAAAATTTTGCTGAACATATTTAGAAGTCTAGTTTACAATTGACTGCGGTACATCACGACATCATTAAATATCTTGTTTATTTTAAAGGTTGAGGAACATACGTGTCCTTGAATTAGCTCCCGCACTGCCCCACGCTATGATAATTCAGTCAACCCTCACGGTTCCTCCTCCTCACATACCTCTGTCTTCCTTGTCCAAACCTGGCCACCTCCCCACTGATTCTCTTTCTCTCTCCCTTAGGTTGACTTTAAATTGGGTGGAACAGCTGAATTTGTAACACCAGCGACAGTAATGCTAATGGCGGGTAATAATGGTCGCCTCGGACACGTCAGCATTAGTGAGGGAACTAGCTGAAATATGGCTGGCAACGAAGATCTAAATCTGCTTAGCATTGATTTGGCTGTTTTGATGAAAATGCACACTGGACCTGGAGGGCCCTATTAAATCAATTGTGCTCCTCAGAGTGGGACCCATGGCAATTTGACAGACATGCAGTGCACCAAGTCTCCAGACAGCCTAATCGTGGCCCAGAGTGTTTAAAGACGCCAGCAGTGTTCAAGTTACACTGAGATATTGTGTATTTATTGAACGCCATGTGTTTACCTGGTCTGTAAGTGTTTTGGTGGGAGAAGGTAAAGAGGGCATTTTGGTTTGAGGGTGGCGATATGAGTTGGGCTGGTTGAGAGGTTGTTTGCATGTGTGTGTGAGTGTGTGTGTGTGTGTGAGAGAGAGAGAGAGAGAGAGAGAGAGTGCCCACAATTATCTGACCATAGTCAGATTTCAATTATGAGTGAAATATGGTAATTGCCCAGACTTAAAACGATTTAGAGTGATTTATTTTTATGGAACACATTTTATTGTTCTAAAATGGTTCAGACATTTGAGCATCCATATGCCATGAGCGCTAACGGAAGCTGTATTTGAACCACCGTACATCCTGTGTGCATATATACAGTATACACTAGTAGTCATAAGTTTGGACACACTTTCCTGAATTTATGTTTTTCATGATCTAAAATCCTTTTGATTTAGAAGCTTATGCTGAATTGCTTCAAATTAGATTTGTAAACAAATATAAATTGTGCCTACATTAACCAGCTGGACGCATGTTATCACTTAAGTTGGGACATGAAGTTTAAACTAAGGGTTTATTAACTACTAGTTAGTTTGTATATTTGTAAGCTCTCCGTAAAGCAATGCATAGTCCCATAATATGATATTTAGCTTTATTGATCCTAGAAGTAGCGTTCAAATTTGTTAACTAAGTGTTGAAAAGATGTGTATTTCAGTGTTATTTTGCTATGGTTGATGTTTAAATCTTTCTTGTCACATGTAATTAGTGGTAAAATTGTGAGTGGTGGTGACGTAGTGGGCTAAAGCACATAACTGTTAATCAGAAGGTTGCTGGTTCGATCCCCACAGCCACCACCATTGTGTCCATGAGCAAGGCACTAAACTCCATGTTGCTCTGGAGGGATTGTCCCTGTAATAAGTGCACTGTAAGTCGCTTTGGATAAAAAGTGATTAACGCATTTACCGTTAATAAAGCATAAACCAGCATTAACTCGCGTTGGAAGGGTTGAACCTTTATAATGTGTCTGCCCGGAGTCATTACACTGACACACCACAAACACATACACACAACAGCACTTCCATATTAGTGATAAAATTATGGAGAAAGGAATGTACAAAACAAGCCCACATACGTATTTTTCAGCCTATGTAAGGCACATTTTAATTACCATAGAAGCACGTCAAGACTTAAATGTCACCAAAACCTAGAATGAGACATTTTTATCTGCAAACGCTTTTCATGTGGAGTTCAAAGCTGCGCTTGAGGCTAGCGTTGACGCCCTGATGTGAATCATGAACGCGACTTCACAATTTTTGTAGCAAAGTGGATAGCCTGTAGTTTAATGTTACTTGAATTGGTGAAATTGGTTTAAAAGGGGTTTGGATCAGGCTGGGAGTCCAGACAGACCAGATTAAACCTCCTAAAACCAGCAAACCAGTTGGTTTAAGTGGTTAATTTCAACAGGAAGATACTTCCATTTGTGTTACTGAATAATTTTTATGACTTTACCACTATTCAAAAATGTTAAATGGTAATATAAAAAAGAATGTGTATGTACAAACTTTTGGCTGGTAGTGTCTAACACCGCTCGCTGTATAGTCTGTAGACTCGTGACCCTGCCGTTACCCTTCCATGTCGGCAACCTCTGTTTGACCTCAGCAAGTAGCCACATAGAAGGATAGATGATCTTCTCATGAAAGAAGGGAGTGAGAGAAACATCAGAAAAAGGAGTGTGTAACGCCGCATAGACGCCATTGTCTTCATACCTCTCTCTCACCCACTTTATCTCACTCCAAACACACTTACACACACACATATACACACTTTTACAGTTTATACCTGAAGACATTTAACCAGCTCATTAATTTTAACTAGAGTTGTAAAGGGCACATTTGCAGTGTCTAGTGTTACCAAAAGACATACGCTGCCCACTGTCTAAATATTGTATCAAATGGCAGAGCAGACTCACAGGGGAATTATACATACTTGCTTAAAGTACAGGAAGGTCTGTCTCTCTCACACACACACATACATTACGGTTTCACAGTAGCTTCTGCAATGTCTTAAAAGAGATAATCTTCCGTGAAGACTGTTAAGGTTTGGTACTGATTTGGTAGTGGTAATTTGTCTTGTAATGAACACAAAAGGTCACATTGCTCTCATTTGTCTAAATACACTCATTTTGCACAGAACTTTTCTTTAGAATGACTGTTATTGGGTTCTGTCCAGCTTCAGGGTCTCAGTCTCTGTGTGTATGTAACATAGGAATGAAAAATCACAAATGGGATCTCTAATATCCCAGTTGTTTCTCCAGGACAGCAATATTACATGGAGACTGTGTTTGTCGCCTGCATGTTAGATTTTCCAGTGAGAAAAAGACCCTTGTAATATTACATGTCTATAGAGTTTCAGAGGAGATCCCAAAGTCCTAAACTGTTCACATTTGGCCACTGCCATCAAAAGTCAATCAAATATTACCTAATTTCTCTTAAAATTTTTACAAGACCAAATTATCTGGGCCACAGTGGTCACATGAATTTTAAAGCTCTACATTGCTGTTGTTTTATGTCAACAATTGTTTATTTCTTTTAGTTTATAAGACATTTTAAAAGAAAAAAAAACCCTGAGAACACTATCAAGTCTCCTTAGATATGAAAGAGCAAACACTGAACAATATAATTTCCGTAAAATGTCTTAAAATGTGACAAACAAAAGACACATTTTACAGCTGAAGTTGTCAAATCTCTAAATGAAAACAAAAAAGTTATATTTCCTTAATCTTATTGATACCCATCTATTTAAATACTCATAAATATTTCAGATGAATGAATAACTTTCTTACATATAATCTGACAATTTGACCTTGACTGTTTTAATACACCATTATTTGCCTTCCTAGAGCTCCAGTGCTGATAAATGCTGAGATTTTAAATCCGTCTGACTCTGTGCTAATATCTAACCGTGATGTTAAATCACTTCACAACCCCTGACTGGCTTCTGATTGACTTAAAGCTCAATTAGAGATGGTGCCGTTAGTCCCATGAGTGGGTTTATGCAAATCATTGCCTCAGATGCTGACAGGACACTACGTGTGTGTGTGTGTGTTGAGTAGGTGTGCAAATCAAGTGGTGTGCCAACATGAGTTGTCTAATTAATCAGAGATTGTATAGATGTATGTGTGTGCACAGGCGATATTTTACAACATCCTAATTATCTTTGTCCTCTAGTTTTGTGATTGTGAGTGTGTATCATTATGTAGAGCTCAGTGTGAGTTGGTGCATGCATGTGTGGGTGTGAACAATTTTCTTATCTTTCATTTTCGTGTCGCTTTCATTTTGTGACATGTGCCCACTAAATGGTTTACCCTATTTAAAACAGAACACAGCAGAACTAATGATTTACTTTAAAAAATAATAATAATAATAATAAAAAAAACACTAGAGCTTATTTCTTCTGTTTCAACAAAACTGATCGTAACACCTGAAAATTGGTGTCCAGTTTCACTCATAACTCATGGCTTGAAATGTGTTAGAATTACACATTAATCAGATGACAATTCCCTTTACTCTGACCTCTAACCAGTTGTTGAATTTATGAAGGTCATCTATCATTATGAGAAAACAAGCTATATCATAAACTATAAATTAACTATAATCTATAAAAAAAATATGTTATTACATGTGGATTATAACAACATTAGAGCCAAACATGTGGTTAAAGGTGAAAGTATAAAATTGTTTCTCACAACCAATTTATGCTTTATGATTATAGTGTAAATCTATAAAGGTTTTAACAATTAGTTGCAGATTATATATCATTTTGATGCTCTATATCACTAATTATTTAGAAACCAACATCCTAAAACTGTTATGGTAAAAATAAAGTTACAACTTTCTTAATTTCATTGTGCTCTTTGTAAAGTAGGTGGCTGAGTTAGCGCCCTCTTCTGATGGTGTCCCAAACCTATTCAAAGACAGCAACCTGGTCTCATAGAAGAATCAGGTCATTATACCTAAATGTATACAAAATTAATTTAATGTGGCTCATTGTAAATTTAGTTTCACTCCGTTCATCACACAATTCTATCTTATGACATCTAAACACTTTTACTAGTGCATGACTACTAATAACTTTGCACTACATAATCAACTACATTTACGAGTTTGTTCATGTATGATCAAATTGTGCGATAGCTGAAATGATAGAACGTTGCACATGTGATGCAAAGGACCAGGATATGACTCCCAGTGAGCAAATGAGTTGAGTGTCATAGAAACACCACAAAATGAAATGAGTACTAAGGTTTAAGGTTTAGGGTAGGGAAGTAGGTTTTGTTGATTTAAACTCTATAGAGCATTAGCCTTTAAATCCCCATCTGTTTTGGAGATAATTGCACTCGCTTTTAGCGCCACACAATGGTCATTTCACCTCGAACTGTCGCTATGCGTGTAATGAACCACATAATATTATTTTGCAAAATGTTTGGTACAGCCATGATATTTTCATGAGATCAGGCTCTATGAAAGTATCTTGGATTTACAAAACTCCTAATATAATAATTAAAAAAAAAATAATCATTTCAGCCATCTATCTAAATTTATGTTTCAAGAATGATTAGGCATCAATGGCAAAATGAGGAAGGAAAAAAATACATAGAATCTACCACCCAATTTGCCCATTAGTGGAACGTAACCTACTTTTAGGCTTTACAAAGTTGAATTTATAAAATGAGTAGCATTGGCATATTCTTTAGTAATTAAGAGAAACTTTGAATATTGTGTGGTGTAATTTTATCTGGCAGCATTTTGTGGTATGTCTGGAACAGCTTGCGAACATGAAACTGTGTATCGGTCATTGTCAGAGTGCACTGACAATCTAATTTTCACTTTAACAAAAGGATCAGTACAAAATATTTTATAACAGCATTACGACCACTGGAAATAGTCTAAGCAAACAGCCATATTAGTGTGGAAATTGAAACTCACCAGTTTCAAAGCACACAAACACACCTCACCAGTTAACACAGATCGGCAGGCTGATTCCTGTGTTTTTTAATGCACTCTCTGCCTCTTGGCCTGCCAATTAAAAACCCAATAACAGCCTATTAAATAATACATGGGCATTATTTAGGGGCACAATTAAACAATGCGCAATGATATAAATCCAGATGGGCTGAGCTGCCGACACGCCAACCTTTCCTTTAGGTTGTGGAGCTGGAACATCGGGTCCTAAAGCTGCCCTTACAGCTGAGTGCCAATGGTGGCCAGACATATGCCTGTTTAACGTTTAACGTTGTAAAATTGCAGCCCTTTTTAATGGGGCGTTCCGGGGCCTGCATGATAGATGGAGAGAGAGATGATTAATCTTTTTTTTCTTCTCCCCTTTATTTTACAGGGGCCAATAAAGGTGTCTGTCATAAATTGTTTGGAGATGCCGCGCTCTTGGATGCTCGGCAATAATGAAGCGCCAGAGAACAAGCCGAATAAATCTCACTCCACACACACACAAACACGCACACAAACAAACCCTTACATCCCAACAGCACCATGATGTAGCAGCGTGGAGATATGAACCAGCATATTTACGCATGATTTAATTTTGTGATTGAATGAAGCTCTGCACTAACAACAGATTAATGCAGTAACAGTTTAACAGTTGGGCGGACACAATACAGTATGCAAAGAAAACTTGTTAACTTCATTCGTATGAATTCTCGTGAGATCGGGTTGTCTGGCCCCAACTTTTTGACACACATACTTAATAAATCACTCATTCTTGGTCATTAATTGATTGTTTATATGTACAAAAATGCAATTAACAATCAAAAATCAGTCAACATGAAACAGTGTTCATGACCCTTTAACTTACATAATATGTTGTACTGTATTTATGGGTAAAGCTGAATATTCAATGAGAACAAAAAATGAAGGGCAGGACTTGAATTCATTAATCGGGACTTGACTGGATAGTGAAAAGTTGTCTCTATATGACAGGTGGTTGGAAGGGAGGGGTTGAAAAGTAAGAGGGATTCGTGACCTCAGTCAAAAAGGAGAGTTGTTTCAGAGCCGTTACATTTTTTTTTTTTCTATAGAACAATGTGTACTGATGAATTGTGCTCAATGTGACTAGGAATGCCAATGGGGCAGTTCTACTAACTCAGCCACCTACTTTACAAAGAGCACAATGAAATTAAGAAAGTTGTAACTTTATTTTTACCATAACAGTTTTAGGATGTTGGGCACTTCTAGGACAGTTTAGAGAGACAGGAAATTGAGGGAGAGAGGGGGGTTGGATCAGGACGTGACCCAGATCAGACTCAAACCAAGGTCCCCGTGAGCCAAGGGCAGTGGTTTCTACAGTATACGTCACGATTAGGGCAGGGTATTGATACGTTTTTCCAAATCCAATTCGATTCCTATTCACAAGCTCGCAATTTCATTTTGATTTGATTCGATATCGATTTGCATGGTTATATTTCAGTTATAATGTCCCTTGTGCTTACATATGAAAGAAATTCTTCCAGCTAATGCTGTTAATTACACAAGGGACTTTCTAACTTGGTACATTACGAAAATATAAATTTGACTAATTATTTTTTATTTATTTTTTTATCATTTGTCACATTTTTAATTTGTAGAAATTAACAAATCCATAATGCATATTTTTTTTTTGTTTAAGTGCATCATTTTACTAAATGTGGTACTGTCTCTTTAAGAAAATGTGCATTTCACTAAAAAGTGTCTGTAAATGAGTGCATATTAACGAAAGAGGTTTTGAATGACTTTACCTCATCGTGCTATGCATGATTAGAATAAAATGTTTATTTTTTTGTTGTTTTTTTATCAACAACTGACTATAGAGAACAGAGAGGGTATTAAAAGAGACATTATTCAATAGCAAATGGGTTGCGTGGATCTCGTCTTCGGACATGCATTATACAGAACAACTTTTACTCTCAACACGCAGTGAAAGGATCTCGCTGCTGAATACCTTACCTAAAAAATATACTACACAATCACTGATGAGTGAAATCTAAAGCAGCCAAATACATTTTAGTTGCATAGCGAGTGAATTCCTCTCATTTTAGAAGCGGGTAACGCATATAGTAAAAGATCAGTCTTGGCATTTAAGAATCGATATCGAGATTGTACAAATGAAGATTGCGATGCATCCGCAAAACTATATTTTTAACCCACCCCTAGTCATGAGCACTACCCAATGCGTTACAGTTCCTACAAAACATTAGTTTATGCATTATGAGCTAAAAATGAACAATAGAATACTTAGAAACTAACATTGACCAATACAAGATCATAACATTTTTTACATTTGTTACAAAGTGATGTCATGCTCTATAACCAAACATTTCGACACAAAATCTTAAAACTGTTCACAGATGTTTGCGGCAAGCATGAAGATTGTGGCATTTGTAAAGTAGTGCATATTAATAAAGTAGTATTATTAAATACTGTAAAAACGTATTGTTCTTTGTTAGTAGTTAGACTGATACCTAATTTATTTACTACCGTTAACAAATACAACCTTGCTGTACTGATTAGTATAAACAGCGTGGGGGTAAATGGGGTACTAGAAACAATCACACATGCTATAGATGGCAGTTGCTTCTTCTAAACTCAACCACACTCACTCATCCCATACACTGCTCAAGTGGTAGAAGAACAGAGGAGGCTAAGAGGTCAGCTGGGGTCACAGGTAAAAGTTTTGAGGTCAAGAGTTTGACAGTTCACACTGGTCCGTATCTGGTAGCTCGTGTCTCCTTTCAAATGACAATGAGGCATTAATGTTCTGAAATCTTATTTTTCTCTCCATTTATCTCTGAAATCTCTGTATTCAAACTTGTATCACCTGCTGTGCTTCATTGGTAACATCTAAATGGATTGGTTGTATTCAAGTCCTAAAAATTACTATTTAAAATATACAAATATTTAATCTTACTAAATCTACCAGACTAGATTAGGTTACACAGGCAAATGTACATTTCATGTTTTTTAAACAGCTCCATAAGGTAACAATTGCTTCAATTGTTTCACTTTTGGGCAACAAAATGTGTCGGAGCATGTGCTCTAATGCTGCAACACATATTGAATGACTTTTGATTAAATCTTATCACTTACACATACACAAAGCCAGTGACACACACATACACACCACAAACAATCCTGTCTCCTTACTTTCAAATGAGTGTAAGAGGCCTCCAGTGACACTTTAATCGATGGTGAAGCTTGTCGGCGCTTTGACACAAATCAGGGAAATTAAGTTTAGAGGCTGTTGAAGAGCTAATGGCAGAACAATGTGGCATTATGGTGCAGCCCCAGACACTAAGGTAAATCACTGCAGGGTGTGTGTATGTGTTGGGTGATGACAAGTGTTAACATGGCCATTCATTCAGTGGTTTGTGCTAAGGCTGATTTCATAGCAACATTCTTGTCTTAATAATGTTTCAAGTTTTGCATTATGCAAATTTAGTACACTGTAAAACGCTGACAAATATTGATTTGTTCTAGTGGCGAGCCCCTGAGTCAGGGCTTTGTAAAGCATCGCTGAAGTATTTATGATGACACAATGTATTCTGGCATGCATTTGTGTATTTGATAGGCAATTAATGCCAAATATAAGCATGACTTCTTTTCAGTGAATATGACCTGGCATACCCACAACAACTGAATGGACAGTCTGATCATTTTGCCCAGCTTCTATTAACCTACAGTGATGTCTGAGTCACGTCTGATTTCTCTGCCAGTCAAAACTCATGAAAAGGCACTGATCTCAGTCACTTTGCAGCCAAACCAAAACCAGCAAGTAAAGAAAGTGAAATATCAGTGCCCACTTTTTTTTAAAACGCAGCTTAGAAATAAACTGCCAATGCTTCATAATAAATTAATTATCATATTAACAAATTAAAACAGATCTTTGCACATTTTTATTAGGGATGTCCCGATACCATGAACAAGTACAAGTACCGATACTTCCTTTTTGGTACTCGCCGAAACCGAATCCAATAATTGTTTTTTTTTTTTTGTGTCATAACAACAGTTTATTTAAATTGTATTATAAAAAAAAATGGTGTTTAAATAAATGAATTCATTAAAACTTCAATCAAATGAAAATACAACAATTAATTTTCAAAATGATATTGGATTATTTTTATCTAATGAACGGCTTTTATACAGAACCTCAAAACACAATCCAAAATAGATAATTGGAGTTCTATATTGGCAAATAATGTGCTCCATCAGAGATGTGAGAAATGTATTTAATAATCTAATAAAATTAATATTGATTTATTACCATGGCAACTGGCCCAAACGTTGTTGAGGATGGGGTTTCGCTGTCCTTTTATGCATATCGCGGTGCCTTTTTTTGCTTCGTTCTGCATAACGCAGGGCCTCATTTTTGCTTATCGCGGCCCATTTGGCACGTTTCGCGGCAGACCCACCGTCCTGCTCGGTTCTCCCACTGGCCAGTCCCTGATCGGCCCCAAAGTGTGTTGGCCACTGTCGGCCAGATTGCCAGTCCAGCCCTGATAGTAGTAGTATTACAGTGAATACAACATAACTATACAGTAGTGATCAATTTCTGTCTTTTTTCCATTTAAATTGGGCTTTTATTTTGGCGGATCTTTTATTTTGAAGTGTTTCTATGTTATCACGGTAGTATCTCAGTCGCTAAGTGACTAAAAGTAATTATTAAACCGCAAAAGGCTGTTTTATAATAATAAATATGTAGTCTGTATGTGCCTCATGCTACAAAGTGAATTAGCACTCTGCTCGCTGTCATCTGCTACAAACAGAGCACACGATGCTCATGATGATGTATTCAGTGTATGAGTCAAGGAGCTCTAAATCATATGAGCACTTTGTGTCTTTATGCCAGCACAACACTGGCTCCACACATTCACAAGGACTCACATTTGAAACACACAGCACAAGCAAACTACAGTATATATATTTAGCTCATTAAATCGCAGTTTTTGTGGTTTAATAATCACACTGGCATAACATGATTTTAATTGTGTGCTGAAAGTTTATGAATGACATTCGTACATCAGACGGTATCGGTTTTTGGTACCAGAGCATTTCAACGAAATTACATTTTACTCATTGTATTGTCCAAGTATTTTTGGGGACACTGCATGGCTCAAAAAGGAATCATATTTTTGAGAACACTGTAAATGATTTAATTTGTTAGTTATTATAAATGTGCATTAAAGGAGTGTGATGAAGAAATTACATCTACAATTTTAGCTAAACAAACAATGACAAAATGTACATGGCCATTGGCTTATTGGGAAAAGGCAGCTTTCTGGTATACATGCACTGTTAAAACAGTGCATGTAACTACTGCGTAATTTCTCTGCAACGTTTGTGTAAATAACAAGCATGGCATCCGTGGAAGGCTTTGCTATTTTATTCTCAATTGCTTCACTTAATTTCCAGATATTCCAGAGTTGTTGCCATGTTTGTTTACTTAAATTTGCATCGCTACTTGCAGTGGAATTGCACTGTGTGGCAAGGAGGAGGGCGGGGCCAGGCCGTGATGACACATGCCTGGCCCCTAATCAGGCTAATCAAGCCGGCGAGAGGTCATGACGGGGGCTTCCCGGCCAAACGGTAAGGAGGAAGGAGTGTGGCAAGGAGGAGGGTGGCCGGCCCCTAATCAGGAGAGGGATAAAGGCTGCCGGAGGCGGCAGTTTGGGAGAGAGAGCTACAGGCAGCTGCTCTGTATGTGTTTGTGGTTATGTTTGTGTCTTTTTGTTTAATTAAATATTACTTTGATGCTTTGTCTAGTTCCCCCCTCTTCCTTTCCCTTTCTCCCGTCACACACTGCAATAGTGGGGTTTTCCTCTTACATAAAACTCCGGGATTCCCCCAATGTAAGAGCCCATATCCGCAAACCTGAGGCACAGTTGTTATTTTACATTTGTGCGTATAAAAGGGTATCGTTTTGAATGTATGAGCTTTTCCCACTGTACTCTGCGAAATGATAAATGTTTTACACTGTGTTTACTTCTTGTTGGGCTGCATCCTATGGCACTTGTTATCCGATTTATTCTCGCACAAGCGCACACTTCAAAAACCTGTAAGACTGTTTAAATGGCCACATAAGCAGCTTTCTCCTGGAGAAACCTGGGTGTGTTAAAACACTTTCTCTTAATCTCTTAAGTGGAGTTAGGAAATTGGCGTTCTCATTTACATGATGAGCCGTTTTCTTAAGTGCATGTAAACATGGTCAGTATTTGGACTCAACTGGCTACTGTGTGCAGAAATCAGTAGCTTATACAAAGGCACAATCTTTGTTGTAACCTCATACCGTTTGCAATCCATCCACTCCTCCCCATATTTTCTTGTGGTTCCAGTAGGAGAAAAGAGAAGTAATCTCTCTCTCTCTCTCTCTTGCTCTTATCTAAAGGGCTTCCCCATTGCTTGTGTCTTCTGAGAGGCCTTTGAGTACCGAGCTGATAAGTGTTTTTAAACATCTAAACACACTCATCCATTAAACTCAGGAACAAAATTTCAGATAGCATTAAGGACATGCAGCGGACATTTTATTTCTAAAGCGAGCAGGGCTTCGCCTTTGGACACTAGCTATCTGTGGGCTTCTAGATGAGTTCTTTGGTAAATTGGTATGCAAAAGCTGTTTGAATCTCAACAATGTAAAGGCTCCAGTGGTATTAAAGAGATCAAAAGAAAGAGATAAAACAAACAGTAATTTATTCACCCTTATGTTGTTACAAACCCATAAGACTTTCTTAAATGGGACACAAAGGAGATAGGCAGAATGTTCAGTCTCAGTCAACATTCACTTTCACTATATGGAAAAAGAAAATATCTCTCCTAAAATCACATTTTGTGCTCCATGTAGAGAATAAAGTCATCCTTGGAATAGCATGTTTGGATGAACTATCCCTATAAAATGTTCAATTTCTTTCACACACTTTCAACATCTCAATATTATAGCACAAATATGTGTTGTGACCATTTTGGGAGTTATTGGCATGCAATTGACCTTGAAATGTTGTATTTAAGCATGCATAATAATACACATGGGAGTACACAAACACACTTGGTACTGATCTTTGCCACCACACTTGGACTCCTTTGCCACCTAGTGTAAGGCATACAGAAGGACAGGTAACGTGACTACCTGCTTTTGCTTTTAGAGAAAAAAAGTTTCTTCACTCACATTCTTATGAATATTAAAACAAAGAGGAAGTGCTTCAACCAGGAAATAAATAATGTATTATAAGGAGGAGGATATAGACGGGAGCAGGGGTGGGGGCGGGGAGACCATGTGAACATTAAAACTGAGCCGACACTGCCATCCTGTGGTTGAGTTCTAGAATGCAGCCACGTGTTCTAGAAAGGGCGTTGTTTTCAAATCACCGTTCTATTCAGTGAAAGATGAACTGTTTCTAAGGTCATCAATCTGTTTGTCCTTTGGCCAGATCCTTTAGGTACCTGTTCCTTACATCTGAAACTAACACATTTAAGAGCTCACTCAGCAGGGCCCTCTCAGAGAACTGCAATCAACTATTTAATTATAAGAAACATTTATACAAATGTTTGTTCAAAACGGTCACAAGACTCATTTATAATAAGTTTGACAATTTTCTGTAAAACTTAATTTAATTACTGCCACTCACGAACTGTACATAAAATACATTTGAAGGTGCATTTAAATTAAAATGACATTTTGTCTATGAGGGACTATAAAGAAAAGATTTTAAGAGTTTTGTTTTAATTAGCTGTAAAATATTTTTTTTAAATGCCATTCAGGGACTGTTTTAGAATTGTATTTTATGTAAAACTTTTAAACAGTACAGAAAAGACATTTTAATTTGCATTTCAATTTTTTTTATTTAAATTAGTTTATATTTATACCACTTATGGACTGTTGAGAAAACACGTTTAAATATTACCACTCAAGGATCTGACAGAAAACACACTGAAATATGTGTTTCCCCTTAATCATTTAACTGTTCAAAATACAATGTAATGATTCGGAGTAAAAGCTGAAGTTGTATTGTGATGATTTTGAGTTGGTTATGATCTTGCTATCATAATAAATTTAACCCAGGTTCAGTATGTTTGTGTTTCTCACAGTAAAACATAGCACTACACTTTCAATCATACCACCGCAACTTATAAGATCAAAAAAGATAAAAGTCTTTTTATAATGTGAAATGTTAAAACCCATTTATTAGAAAGATTCTTATTAAACGATTCCCTCCCCCTTAGTGATTATGAAACTAACTTAACTTCAACTACTATGAAACCAATGTCGTAATTTTCCTCCCAAAACTTTATTTTAATCTGCTCTCTGTCTTTGACATTATACATACATTGTAATTATCCATTATTATGTAAAGATGAGTAAGGTTTTGGGATAACAATCTGCCTGAATTAATGGTTCTATTAATCACTGTTATGTCCCGAGCTTCCCAGGTCCGTTCTATCAGCCTGTTATTTATGCGTTTCCTGAATGATGTCTAATTGCACACTTGGCTCCTCAGGTGACTTCTGGAAACCCTTTGGGATTTGCATCATTCTACATCTTTAAAGGTCACCTTAATAACAGTTTAATTTTTGTTCTGTATGGAAGAACACACGCTGAACATTGAAAGAGGTTCTGGGCTGTTGTCGTCTTTGTAAAGACATCTTTGCACTGTTTAGTTTAGTTGTTACTAATCTAAAATCGATACAGGATAGTTCCAAAGGACACCTGTGATATGTATCGCTGCTAAAACGGAGCATGGTGTGTATATATATATATATATATATATATATATATATATATATGTGTGTGTGTGTGTGTGTGTGAGTGTGTGAATGTGTGTGTGTGTGTGTGTGTGTGTGTGTGTGTGTATACTGTATATATACTGTATATGTGTTTGTGTTTAAAACTATGCTAATCTAAACAAATCATTTAAATATTGGTTGAATGATAATGATTTATATTTTTCAAATGTAAAAAGAAAGTATACTAATGCCCAACAGCTGTGGCATCATTTCAACTACACCACACAATTTTGCACATAATAATTTCTTTCTCTCTCTCTCTCTCTCTCTCTCTCTCTCTCTCTCTCTCTCTCTCTCTCTCTCAAAAGTTAGTGTACTTCTTAACCATGTCAACAAAAGTATCAGTGAAGAGCATGCTTGAGATGAAATATAAGACAAGTGATGTTTGAAGAAAGCAAAGAAAAACCAAGGTTGTAATTTTGCCACATTATGCAAAAAGTGTAATATATATATATATATATATATATATATATATATATATATATATATATATATATAAGGATACAATAATTAGGAAACTAGGCTTAGCAAAATGAACGAGCAAGCCATGTTATTTCAAAAATGTTTAAAAACTTTATTTCCTCTACAGAATACCATTAATCACAATACAGAATTTGAGATGTGCTTGAAATTGTCATGACTTTGTATGCATGTATGGTGTACAGTATACTTAAACATATAACAGTTGCAGTTCTGGATGAGAGCAGCAGGTGGCGTAGTGAAATGTCAGGCACTGAGTATCTCTGTTAACAGCTTTTGAATGCACAACACACAGTAAGACATAGAAACCTAAATAGATTAACAGCATTCTGAGCAAGAGATCATAAAATAAGTTGTGCTTTCAAACAGGTACTGAACCAAGTCAAAAGTGTGTCAGTCTTAGAGATTAATCAGTCCTGACCACTATGATTTCATTAGAATAAAAAAGTTATATACTGTAGGCTACAACATGTTCAGAGGTGAAAGAATTATATGCCACTTTCATCTTTTGAGTTAACATTCTCAAAGTGAGACGATTCTAAATGACATCTGGGACGCAGCCAGTGCCTGAAACCCGCCAAAGAAAAAAGACAGATAGAAACAATTAGATAGAACCGCCTTCTCACAAATCCACAAGAGATCTATTTCACCCTGTGGAAATAAAGGCCATCAGATCATCTCTGCCAAAAGAAGCAACTAGAAACAAAGAATAAAACTGACATTTAAGACAGGTTTGTTGCGTTGGGAGGACGATGATGTACCGCTCAGGAGAAGCTCTGTTTTAACGTTCCTCCGAGAAGCCTGGATTATTCTATCGTAACAGAAAACTGCAAGTTCCCGTTCGTCGCTTTCATCTCGGCGAACCCATTACATCTGTATGAGATTATGTCTTCATCCACTTTCAGAGGTAATGGAGATCACATGAAGACTTTACATAAGAGAGAGTGAGAAACTAATATTTACATAAGTGCAGGTGTTAATATTTACCACCATTAATTCCACCGCTTCCCTGGTTCAAATGAGCTGCCCAGGCTTTGAGCAGACACAGGACCTGCCCTGCACCCAGGGCTCATTCAAGAGCACCACGGAGTGTTTGGACAAAACTAATCCTGCCATAAGTTGGCTTGACACACGGGGAGTTTTAGTAAAAGCGTCTCTTATGATAAAGAGAGATGGGAAATGAGAACAGGATCAGGGAAGAAGAGGAAGGAATTTTGTTAAGGAAATATTCAGAGTTAAGCTCAACTGACATAATTGTTGAGTGCCACAAAAAATGATCTTGACTCACCCCTCGTTTATTAAAAACAAAACAAAAATAAATGGTTGCAGTAAGGCACTTAAAATGGAAGTGAATGGGGCAAGTCCATAAACATTCAAATACACATCCTTTCAAAAGTATAGCTACAAGACGTAAACAATATACAAGCTAACATGATTTTAGTGTGACAAAATCACTTGCTAACCTTATCTGTGAAAATGTATATCCAATCTCAAATTACAGGGTTTCGTTGTCAAGAAAACAAAGTTGTAATATTGGATGTAACTTTACATAGATAAGATTAGTATTTGATTTTATCACACTAAAAAATATGCCTCTATATTAAAACCACCTGCCTAATATTGTGTAGGTCCCCCTCGTGCCACCAAAACAGGGCCAACCTGCATCTCAAAATATGATTCTGAGATGATATTCTTCTCAACACAATTGTACAGAGCGATTATCTGATTTACTGTCAGTTCGAACCAGTCTGGCCATTCTCTGATGAGACTTCTCTCATTAACAAGGCGTTTCCATCCACAGAACTGACACTCAATGGATGTTTTTTGGCACCATTCTGAGTAAATTCTAGAGACTGTTGTGTGTGAAAATCCCAGGATTACATTTTCCCCCATTCTGTTGATTGATGTGAACATTAACTGAAGCTCCTGACCCGTATCTGCATGATATTATGCACTGCATTGCAGCCACACGATTGGCTGATTAGATAAACGCATAGATGACTGTTGGTGCCAGACAGGCTGGTTTTTCTGTAACTGCTGATCTCTTTGGATTTTCATGCACAACAGTCTCTAGAATTTACCCTGAATGGTGCTAAAACCAAAACAAATCCAGTCAGCTACAGTTCTGTGGACAGAAATGTCTTGTTGATGAGAGAGGTCAACAGAGAACGGCCAGACTGGATTGAACTGACAAAGTCTACAGTAACTCAGATAACCACTCTGTACAATTGTGGTGAGAAGAATATCATCTCAGAATGCTATACTGAGATGCGGGTTGTTTTGGCGGCACGAGGGGGACCTTCACAATATTAGGGAGGTGGTTTTAATGTTGTGGCTGATCTGTGTATATTGTTTACGTCTTGTGGCTATACTTGTGAAAGTATGTGTATTTTACTGTTTATCGACTGGCCCCATTTACTTCCATAATAAGTGCCTCACTGAAAATGTGAATGGTGCCTTTCCAGCAAAAGTCACCCCTACGATCCAAGAGTGTTCTCAGTGATTATCAGGATGTTGCTATATGGTTGCTAGGGTGTTCTGAGTGGTTGCCCGCTTGAAGTGTCTTATGTTATGACATTTTTATCAAATGCCTGGCAAGGAACGCAAGTCTAATCTCTTAGAAATGTTATAGCACGCCTCACCACAACATTTTGCAAGTTTTGAAGTATCATTCACGTCTGTAGCACAAACGGTGCCAAAATTGCATATCTTTTATTATGGGTTTGTTCAAATCCCTAACCACAAGTACAGTATGAGCAATAGAAGGCACTACTAATAATACTGACAATTTCAACAACAAACAGATGTTTTTCTAAGTCTAGCTTTAATTCGTCTATGAATAATGATTTTCTGTCAAAGCCATTTTTAATACAGTTTAGCTAAAGCTTATCAAAGTTAGAGGAACGATCCCTACTATTGCTGAATCTGTACTTGAAAGGAGACAAAAACGACAGAGCTCGTCATCTCGTTTATCTCAAGACATCATTTGATGTGCCATCAGCGAAAGTAGCAGAGTGTCGTTTCTTGACGTCAAACGATAACCCCCGTTACCACTACGATGAAAGAGCCACCCTGAGGATAGATGATGGCAAGGGTTAGGAACCTCAGCTTTCCTCAAAAACACAAACAACGGCACACAAATGCGAACATTTTCTCATTCATGTAGCCGCCTGAGGCTGAGTGGAAGCGATAATATTTATATTGCTCCTCTCTGCTCTGTTTTACGCCCGCAGCAGACGCAGGCTGAGTCTCTCCACTGCCCTGATGACTGCCATAAAATCAGCTGCCATAAAAATTGATTTGAAGCGAAAGAAAGAAAATGGAGACATACTCGAAAATAATTATTCACATGAACGGTTAAATGCCACCGTGGTGATGCTGTGTGAGTTATGGCACATATTTACCCACAACGCACCACAAAAACATGCCCCCCCCCCCACCTCCACCCCTACTGTGACAGAGTACACAAAAAATGTTAAAGCCTTTGTTATTGTGTTCATCTGTCTTCATGTTCCGTGATCAGTTTGTTTCTCATTATATTCAGATGCAAAGTTTGTTATTTTCTATACTTCAATACTAAGTGCTATGTACATTAATTTCTTTATTTTGCTCTGTGCATTGATGGTTGTTTGCTGTGGAGATGGTTATGATGTGTGTTTAGGTTGCTGTCTGTGTGTTTGTTTGAGAGACAGGCCTGTGATGGGTCAATCCACAGGGGCTCACAGTGAGGGTGATATTGCTCACAGTCAGTAAAGCCTGTATACTTTGCTAACGAACAACACAGCAGCAGTTCAGAGGGTATGTCAATTTGTTGGTTTGGCTTGAAACCACTGCACAAGGAATTGGAGAGAAAATAAAAGAGATCACAGTTCAAAATCTGTGTTTTAAACCCCTCAGAATCAATAAGAACGTCAAATTGTGAAGCAACAAAACATCATATTAGAACACACGTGACTGCACATCAATTACATTTTATATTAATGCCCTACATTCGCTAAGCACTTTATTAGGAACACCAACTTATTCATGTGATTATATATTCAGCCAATCATGTGGCAGCAGTGTAATGCATAAAATCATGCAAATACGGGTCAGGAGCTTCAGTTAATGTTCACATCAACTATCAGAATGGGGACAAATTGTGATCTCAATTATCTCGACTGTGGCATGATTGTTGGTGCCATACAGACTGGTTTGAGTATTTCTATAACTGCTGATCTCCTGAGATTTTCATGCACAGCAGTGCCTAGAGTTTACTCAAAATGGTGCCAAAAACTAAAAACATCCAGTGAGCAGCAGTTCTGTGGATGGGAATGCCTTGATGATGAGAGAGGTCAACGGAGAATGACCAGACTGGTTTGGTCTGACAGAAAGGCTACGTTAACTCAGATAACCACTCTGTACAATTGTAGTGAACAGAATAGCATCTCAGAATGCACAACACATCAAACCTTGAGGCGGGTGGGCAAGAAAAGCAAAAGACCACATCAGGCAATTTATTGGGACCATAGTGTTCCTAATAATGTTCTCAGTGAGTGTAAATCTTCAAATCTTTAATATCACCAACAGTTAAGTTGAAACATACTCTGCATGCAAGTACGCAAATCAGATGCTTCTAACTACGAAAGCTCGATTTTGTGTGTTGTTGGATTCCAATATGTGTTAGACCGCAATTCATAACTCAATGCTAGTACACATTGCATTCTCAACATTGCAAAAAGGGGCGATGTAGCGGCCATTAGTTTGAACTCTCCCCTTCTATGGTGAGTTTTCTCTTTCAAGTTAAGTACTGTCATGGCAAAGCTAAAGTTTGAAAAGCATATTGCTAAGTAAGTCAACATATTTATAGCAACTTACCTGAATAATAACACATCCAGTTTAGTGGCACAGACTTTTGAAGGTATCTTTGAGTTTTTTTTACCGCCACAGTAACGCAAAAACACATGTAAAGCATGTTTAGCTGGATTGCAAATTGGCAAGGCGTAGGCTAAGCACTTGCATCTGCATATATGTACTTACAGTACGTGTCTGGCCTTAGGTTAATTAACTTTATTACGTTGTAGAAGATTTTTTGTTTTGATCATTATTAATAATGTAATTAATGAATATTGGTGTCTATTATCATATTGCTGTTGCCTATTTCTAAAGTTATAAGAGGTGACAAGTGTCAAAATCCCTTCTAAAACTGTCAAACTAGTGGCCAGTGAAAACCAGCTTGGAGGCCAGCAAAACACCTTAGGCTGGTTTTAGCTATTTGTTTTTGCAAGAATGCCTAACAACAACCCTTTACAGGTCCCCTCTTTCGTTCCTACTCAGGCATCCTGTAGAATTTGTCTACTGTCTTCTCTCCTACCTATCTCTCTATTTCCTTCCCCTCACATCCTTTGTTAAGATCGTATGTAGTGTGCTTCATCACTCGACTCTGGCCTCTATCTCACCCCAAGCCGAGATCAGGTAAACCAGAGCATGTCCTTGATCCGACTCCTTTCACTTCCCTCTTCATTCATTTATCAGTCTCTACGATACCTCGCTCAATCACACACAGAATCTATATTCAAGCACACTTTTTTCCTCCTTTCCCTCTGTCTCTTTTTTTTTGCAGGCATACAACTATAAACCTTTTCTTTCACAAACATCTATACACAAACACACTCACATATACACTTGTTTAAATATCTTCATTGGATCTCAGTCAGGGCAGATAACATATTTAATTGGCACAAAGGAAAACAGAGCTGTGAAGAATAGAATTATAATGGTCTTTTCAATGGGCTGTACTGTTGTGCACCTTGGTATTGATCATTTAGCCAACAAAACCCTATAAAACATGTCTTTCCAAAAAAGAAATGCTGGAAATATGTGTTGTGAAAATTAGATACTGAAGACAGCACAACCCATTTTACTCCCATCCCTCACAGCCTCGATTTCATGTGTGTCAAATTAAATATGGCATCTACCCTGACTATGTTCTTTAGATGTACAAACTGTTGGGATTGCTACGCCTTCTGAACAAGAGGTGGATTTTTACCTGATGTTCCTCATTGGTCCCCCCTTCCTCCTTTGTCCAATCAAGAGTCAGACACCCTCCTTAAGCACCTCTCTATGTTTTACTTTCCAAGCCTTTTAGAATGACCTCAAGAGCAGTTCCTTTGGTTTGTGACTATATTTGTGAAATCCAGCTATTCTTATCTCCTCTGATTCACCTCATTGTCTTTACTCAGTTATCAATGATTATCTCAATGACTCAACTTCTCCACAGAACTAAAAAAATGGGGCAATAAAAAAAAAAGACTAAACAAGTGTTGGAAATAGCATAAAGACTTTTTTAACTTTTTTTCTACTTCACTACCTGTCGCTATTCCATAAATCTAAAACAGATCCTTGTCTGGTATATGTATCTTTTGCAGCCTTAAACCGCAATCCATCCCACCAGCACCTGACAAACACCATGACAAGAGTCAACCAGCACCTGTATCTTTCATTTTATCCTCCCATCTCTAACCTTTGTCCATCTCTCCTGTGTAACCTCCCCTCTTTTCCATTCATCTCGCTGGAAGGATGCCTCTAAAATAGAGGGGAGGCAGAGATGCAGTTTATGGGGAATTGTCTGGTGTCATCAGAACAATAACGACCCCTTTACCATGGTGATGAATGATTGGCGGTTTTCTCTGTGATTTGTAGAGGGCAGGGGGAACAAGGTGCGATAGAGGCCACAAATGGACAAGGTGCAAACTGATAGACTTTATGTCTCCACTTAGGACGAGACCCACCCGACCGCCCCCGCCAACACCTAAGGCCAAGCCTCAAATTCCTAGACAGAAAGGAGGCTGATGATAGACGAATGTGGGGGATGGAATGCTAATGAGATCTGACAGATCTGAGGAGTGAGGGTCTTCGTTCCATTTGCTCCACTTTGTTTTTGTTTTTTATCAGTCCTGGCATGTGCAGGCATAAACAGGCATTGTGAGGAAAGATGGATGACTGAAAACTCTTTTTCATTTTCTCGGCTATTGGTAAGCATACTTATTTCATCATTCAGGTTCTGTTTTTAAGGTTCGTTCATTCATATCGCCTCTCCCTTAATCAAGGCTTGCTTGTTTTCTGTTTCTGTCTTTCATGTTCTGACTATTGCTGTCTTTTATTTTTGGACTCTTTATGTTTTACCTTATTCATGTTTTAGTTGATGGTGTGGAATTTTGAAGAACTTTTTACAAATTCACTTTGCATCTTTGTTTGCTATCAGCTAGCTAAAGCGAGCTCTGATCATTCTCACCCTTTTTCATTTACTTTCAAGTTCAAGTTAGTTTGTTTTATTGTCATATATGGTGAAAAAATAGCACATTAGGCCAACTGATAGGGTGCTGTATTTACAATGCAAAGGATCGGGGTAAAGGCCTATTCATTTCAGTGTACATTTGAAGTCAGAAGTTTACATACACTTAGGTTGAAGTCATTAAAACTCATATTTTAACCACTCCACAGATTTAACTATAGTTTTGTCAAGTCATTTAGGACATCTACATTGTGTAGATGAGTACACAAGTCATTTTTCCAACAATTGTTAACAGACTGATTGTTTTACTTTTAATTGACTATTTCACAATTCCAGTGGGTCAGAAGTTTACATACACTAAGTTAACTGTGCCATTAAGCAGCTTGGAAAATTCAAAAAAATTATGTCAAGCCTTTAGACAATTAGACAATTAGCTTCTGACTGGAGGTGTACTGAATTGGAGGTGTACCTGTGGATGTATTTTAAGGCCTGCCTTCAAACTCAGTGCCTCTTTGCTTGACATCATGAGAAAATAAATAGAAATCAGCCAAGACCTCAGAAAAAAAAAATGTAGACCTCCACAAGTCTGATTCATCCTTGGGAGCAATTTACAAATGCCTGAATGTACCACGTTCATCTGTAAAAACAATAGTATGCAAGTATAAACACCATGGGACCACGCAGCCATCATAACACTCAGGAAGGAGATGCATTCTGTTTCCTAGAAATGAACGTAGTTTGG
The DNA here is from genome assembly GCA_032164185.1 of Moxostoma hubbsi. Classification (NCBI taxonomy): domain Eukaryota; kingdom Metazoa; phylum Chordata; class Actinopteri; order Cypriniformes; family Catostomidae; genus Moxostoma; species Moxostoma hubbsi. The sequence goes on from JAVLUX010000007.1 coordinate 39,321,751, forward strand.
TGTGAAAAGTGTCAATCAAACCCAGAACAACAGCAAAGGACCTTGTGAAGATGCTGGAGGACACAGTAAAACAAGTCCTATATCGACATAACCTGAAAGGCTGCTGAGCAAGGAAGAAGCCACTGCTACAAAACTGCTGTAAAATAGCCAGAAAACCATTTGCAAATGCACATGGGGACAAAGATCTTACTTTTTGGAGAAATGTCTTTTGGTCTGATGAAACAAAAATCAAACTGTTTAGCCATAATTACCATCGTTATGTTTGGAGGAAAAAGGGTGAGGTTTGCAAGTCGAAGAACACCGTCCCCACCGTGAAGCATGGGGGTGGCAGCATCATGTTGTGGAGGTGTTTTGCTGCAGGAGGGGCTGGTGCACATCACAAAATATATCACGAGGAAGTACAATTATGTGGATATATTGAAGCAAGATCTCAATATATCAGCCAGCTTGGTCACAAATGGGTTTACCAAATTGACAATGACCCCAAGCATACCTACAAATTTGTGTCTACAAAGGACAACAAAGGTATTGGAGTGGCCATTAGAAATCCCTGACCTCAATCCGATAGAAAATTTGTGGGCAGAACTGAAAAAGCATGTGCAAGCAAGGATGCCTACAAACCTGACTAGTTACACCAGATCTGTCTGGAGGAATGGGCCAAAATTCCAGCAGCTTATTGTGAGAAACTTGTGGAAGACCAGCCAAAATGTTTTGACCCAAGTACAAACAATTTAAAGGCAATGCTACCAAAGTGTTTGTAACTTCTGAATGTGATGAAAGAAAAAAAAGCTGATAGAAATAATTCTCCCTACTATTATTCTGGCATTTCACATTCTTAAAATAAATTAGTTATCCTAACTGACCTAAGACAGTTAAAGTTTTCTATGATTAAATGTCAGGAATTGTGTATTTGGTTAAGGTGTATGTAAACTTCTGATTTCAACTGTAAATGTTCATTCCGAACAAGCTTTTGACTCAATGCATTACCATTGCACTATTCACACCAGGTTTGACAAATCGTCGGGCGACAATCCAATTTTTATTGTTATTTATTTTATTTATTTATTTTTATGGAGAGTGCTCTGAATTTTTTTTCTTCAGACTGCGTGGAAAACTGACTGACCAATGAAATAAGAGCTGCTCAATCCAGCTCATTGGTGGCACAAATCAACTGGAAAACACAGGTATTGGGCTTGCAGCTGATACATGCCACGAACATGATAAAGTTACAAATAAATAGTTGCAGTTTCTAAACCCTTTGTACTTCAAACATAAACCCGGTCTGTTTTTGGCGTTTGGTCTTAATGTACATTATTTCATACGCATTTCACTGTACCTGTTATATTCTCATTGCATTGAAAATGGCAGTGAGGTTCGGCAATTCGTTTGCCCTAATCTTGTACAAAAATATCCCATAAAAAGACATTTTACATGCAATACTTTACTCTAAATTAATTATTGCAAGGATAATATAAAGTTCTGCAATAATTTAAATAAAGAAAATACCATGAGCCAGTGTTTTCTTTTTATAATTTGTAATATTATGCATCATATTTTATACTATACCAGTTATTATTAATGTACTTTATTCCATGTGCATTAACATCACAGTATCTTGTGTTATATTATCCAGGAATTAAAGGAATGTTCCAGGTTCAATACAAGTTTGGCTCAATCAACAGCATTTGTGGCATAATGTTGATTATCACTTGTTCCTCCTTTTCTTTAAAAAAAAAAAAAAAAACTAAATTAGAGGGTCCAGTGAGGCTTACTTGGACGAAAGGGGACAAAAACAAAGAAGACCTCACACGAACACAGGATATCTAAAAACATCTATACACAAAACTACAACTACACAACATTACAACTACACAGAGCCATAATTAAAGTAGAGACAGAGAGGCCTCCTACGTTAAGAAAGATCTAGCTTGAGTGTGGGTGTGCATGTATTGTTGCCAGTTTGCTTGAGCGCCACATTGTTCAACACCATGTTTCTTGGCCATCTGCAGAGAGGCAGTGGGAGGGAGATTGACACATCTCTCTTTCTCTCTCTGTCTGTCTTTCTCTTAAGTGATTTCTCTCTCAATAACACATATACATACTAACATACACACACTGATCCTTGGAAACGGGGTGGGGCTTGAGACACAGACTTGTCGAGCATCACTAACATCGTCTGATCTGAATCTATTGTACTGGATTTATTGTAGCTCAATTGGTAGAGCATAACGCTAATGATGCCAGAATCATGAGATCAATTCCCATGGAGTGCAAATACAGGCAAAATGTATACCTTGAATACACTGTAAGTCACTTTGAATATAGTCATCTGCCAGATGGATAAATGTAAATGTATATTTATCAGTGCAAGAGGAAGGTAATGGCATCACATACTATGCTTATGTTTCCTGGTTTGTTTTAACACCTGGGCCAATAGGCAGGACAGCCAACAGAAGTTGCTGTATGTCCAATATCGAACCATTGGAATCACTTTCAATTAAGTGCAATGTTTTTAGGGCATGATACCATATGGTTGCTAATTATCCAGAATTAGCCAGGACATATTGTACTTTAGCGTCGAGGCGCTTGAGTGGATGGCCAAAAAAAATTTTCAAGAAGTGCTTCAAGGAATAATAATCCTCTCATCATTTACTTACCCTTTCCCATCTCAAACTCGTATGACTTTCTTCCGCGGAACACAAACAAAGATATTTTGATGAATATATGATGTCTGTTGGCCCATATAATACAAATAATTGGTGACTTATCCATATGCGTTAGTGGTTTATATCCATGTCTTCTGAAAGCGATTCAATCAGTTTTGGGTGAGAACAGACCGAAATGTAACTCCTTTTTGCATCTTGCCATAGCAGTCTCTAGGCACAATCATGATTTCAAGTTTGATTACACTTCCTAGTGCTTGATGCATGCGCAGAGTGCTAGATGGCGCTAAGAAGGGTTATTGAGCTTGAAATCATCATCACCAAGGAGACTGCAGATATCAAGCTATATAGTGAAAAAGGAATTATATTTTGGTCCGATTGGATCACTTCTTAGGACATGGATTAAAACACGGGAGCCTTATGGATTAATTTTATGCTGCCTTTGTGATTTTTTGGACCTTCAAAATTTTGGTACCCATTCACTTGCATTTTCTATATATTTTTCACATTTTCTAAATCTTTGTTTGTCTTCTACAGAAGAAAGAATGTTATACACATTTGGGATGGCATGAGGGGGAGTAAATTATGAGAGAATCTTTGCATTTTTGGGTGACCAATTCCTTTAAGGGGGAACAAGATGCAGACCCTATGGTACAATGGTATGACCACGTTTTTGGACACTACTATTTGGTAATACCATGATATTCCTTGGAAAACCTGGTAAATGCTATGGACACAGTGATCATACAGTAACATGGTCAATATCAAAATGCCAAGGAATTACAGTCTGCTACCATCACCGTACCATGGTACTGCCACAGTATGTTTTTTGTAAGGGATATATTAAAGAGCTACATTCTGTTGTTGATCTTCCTTGATATACTTTGCGTAACTGTTCAGGGAAAACCTAATTTAAAATTGATTTCCATACAGTGCTTCTCTCTCTCTCTTTCTCTCTTGCTCTCTCTCTCTCTCCCTCTGCTCTGTTTGTTCAGTGGTCCCTCTGTACCTCTCTGCCTTTGTCAGGGCTAATGTTCTCAAATGGAGGGAAATTAAAGCAGGGAAGCCATGCGTGTCGCACACTAACTCTTCCCCCTGAGGGCCTATTGGATCGCAGCATGAATACAGATGAAGGCACATGGTTCCTAGCCTCCCCAACGCTGCGGCCCCACCAGCACCTTCACACGTCTCCACCACCACATGCATAAACTATACATGCAGAACAGAGTCTATATTTATTGAGTTACTCATACATATGCAGAAATACACACACAGCCATGTACCCATGCACAAACACATACACCAGTCTATGAATAAAGAATGTCTGTTACTCATAAAATTACACCTAAAACTTTGGTAATTTAACAAATATTCTGTCTGTTTCTCTATTTCTTGACCTTTACTCTCATCTGGTTTCTCACACATACATACCAGAAGCTAAATACATAAAGTTTGTTTCTGTTTTACCTACATTGTGAGAACCAAAACACCCTGATAATGTAAGAAAACCTGAAATCAACTACATTGTGAGGACTTCTGTCCCCTCAGTTCAAACATAAGGTATTATATAATGATTTGATTAAAAATCCCAAAAGGCTTTTCTGTGAGGGTTAGTGGTAGGTTTAGGGTATCGAAAATATTGTTAAGACAATAGAAGTCAATAGAAAGTCCTTTTAATGAGAGTAATTCCACAGTGTGTGTTACCCATATAATTGCACCAAAAAACATAATATAACATGTTAATATAATATTATGCTGTCCGTTTCTTGACATTTCTCTCCTATTACCTCTTGCAAGCTCACATACACACACAAATATTCATGCACACACAGAACATGGGTGTCAGCGAGAGGCAGAGCAGTGTTGATTTGTAAGGTTTCCTGGTATAGTACTGTGAAGTTTGGGGACAAATCAATCTGATTCCTGCACAGACCTGTCTGCCTCACCCACTGACAAATGACCTCCCAGAACAGATCATCTGATATGGAGACAAGCTGTGTAAGTGATTGTGTGTGTGTGTGTGTGTGTGTGTGTGTGTGTGTGTGTGTGTGTGTGTGTGTGTGTGTGTGTGTGTGTGAGAGAGAGAGAGAGAGAGAGAGAGAGAGAGAGAGAGAGAGAGAGAGAGAGAGAGAGAGAGAGAGAATGTATGATCTAAGCAAGCTTTGTGAATGTGTGGATGTTTTTGGAGCAGCAGATCTGTCAGAACTTCACAGATTGGACACTACTAACTTAACAAAATTTTTAAGTAGCAAGCTAGTGTAGATTTTGTGGTAATGAGCTACCTTTTCCAACAAGAAGCAATGTAGCGCAACAAATGACTGTATATTGCTCTTTGTCATACTGCATTATGCATGAAGCTTAACAGCCGAGCGAACTGATGCCGTAATCGAAGGCGCTCTCCTAGGCTACGTGGAACTGGGAAGTCCGATTCATTGTAGTGTACCAGTTCGTCCGGACCAGTAATGTAAATGAGCCAGTTCAAAAAGAAAGAACCTATACTCAATTTCAAACTATTTTAAAAAGCAAATGATCATATCTGCAGATTTAATGACCTCATATTATTTGAAAGACCATTTTAACCTAAAATGTTTATAAAAAATAAAAAAAGGTTCATGGATACGTTATGAAGCAATGGTCCAAACAAATTTTGTAGAAAAACTTTCTATTGTAAGGCAGTAAAGTGTTTTATATAATGTTTTTTTTTTTTATTATCAAATATTTTTCTTTATTAAATGTTGTATTGGTTTTGTCCATTACTGCTGCCAAAAGATTGTTTTAATAGACATTGTTTTGTCTATTATTGTTCGTTATTATTGTCAATAAAGATGTTATTTTAAAACCAATAAAGAAGTGTTCTTTACATAACTGTCCACCCAACCACTTCATTAACTAGGTGACCTATAACTTCACAAACATTACTAATCCATTTCTAATGCTGATCAACTCAAAACTAACAGACCTCCGACCCCTTAGGCTCTTTGCGAGCCAGCTTCACTGCTAATTGCAAACTCTGCTATAAAACTTTTTGACTAGTCACCCGCTCTGTTCCCCTCCACCGGCCCATGGCCAACCCTACGGATACACTTGTCCTCTTGAGCCGCTAGGGTGGCTGTGTTGCCCTGGAGTGGGTCCAGTCACCCACCTCCCTGGTGCATGGGTAATGGGCTGGCAAGAAACTGGCTTCCTCCATGCATTGGAGACACTGTAAAACATTAATGGCTCACCATGGGGATCCGTGGTTTAGCTGGGGCCCCCGAACCAACCCCATTATTCATTAGACGTGAACATTATTTATTGCCTCCCGGCGCAAACACAACAAGCCAATTAATAATTAAGCATTTCTATCCGCCTCTGTACCAGCCTGCTCAGATGAGGAGGACAGGAGATATGAGCACGAGCGTGAGATATGAGCGGCCGTGAGCAGCATAACTTCAGCACTATTAAGGAAAATGGCAGTTAAAACCCAACAGTTGTCTGGAGAGACTTGGAGCCAAATCCAAGCGAAGTGAGGTGGAACAGCCGCTGTGGCTTTTGTCCAAAACCTAACACTCTGAATCCAGCCTACTGTACTTCTAGTAATGAATATCAATAAATCATGTCAATATAAATCTGATGAACAGGGCCGGATACTTGTTTAATGAACTGCAGGTCATTCCGATTAAAAGAAAACATTATATTGGTTCTGAATGGGCTCTGAATATACCAGAGATGTAGAAGATCTGATGTCCTAAAGAAAACCACCCACATCTCTCACAGATTTACCCTCAGTTGGCTGAACGAATCCATCTTAAACTTAACAACAAGGAAATACAGATGCACAGAGCAGTCATGTTGATCCAATGGGGGTGTTACTTTACGAATTGATGGCACAGTTGAAGGTCACACCGTATCGATTTATTAGCCAATCAGAACCATCAACTAAGGCACATTAGGCAGTTTACCAATGTAGGACAGGGACAGCAGTCTGACAAGCATGTGTTGAGTGTGATTTTCAGTCACATGTTTTCTACCCTGCCATGCTGTTTTAAGGATCATGTAGCTTATAAAGCTTTTTAATTCTATTTAAGGAGAATGCTTCTCCAGAGTGAACTTACAAGACAAATTAAGTGTAATATGAGGCAAAAAAAACAAATGGTTTGATTGAATGAATGAAATTGACACATTGAAATGCAACAGCAAAACACAACCCACAACTAGTGATGCACCAATAACACTTTTTCTCCCCTGATCTGACTCCAATACCTGAACGCTCGGTATCGTCCAATACCAATGTTGTTGTTTTTCTTAATCAGTAATGAACAGTAATTCCAGTGAAAGTCTTCAGTAGAAAAGAAGCCATTTCTCTTTGCACATTTTATTTTTTCAACTTTTTTTTTTCAAGTTTCGATGCATCTAATATGAGATGTTGTTCATGTGGAGAGCTCACATCTTACGCACTGCTCTGAGAGCAGAAAACAGCAACACATTATAATAGCCCCACAAGTTCTACGAGTGTGTATCAACAGAGCAGCGCACATTCACTGAAATGCACTGTGCATGCAGACTATATTTTTACTTATTAAACGTTGCCTTTTCTGATTCACAAAAATGTTGATTGTCTTCAAGAGATGTGAAATAAAATGCACAAGTCATATGGACTACTTTAATGGTGATTTTATTGTTATTTTATGTCATTTTGTAGCTTGACAGTAACCACTATGACCAACACACAATATCGAATTTTGATCGGGCTCGGTAGACCAATACTCAGCCGGGTTAAAAATACCAGTATTTGAGCCGATACGATCCAGGTATCAGATTGGTGCATCCCTAAACACAATGTAACAAAATACAACACATCAGAACCCAAAAAATTATAATTTAATTGATTGATTGATTTGGTTTGAATTACCAACAACGACAACGCAACAACGCAACAAACGATAGTACAACAAAACAAAAAAACGCAATGAAATGCAACGCAACAAAATGCAATGCTGCAAAACGCAAAGCAACAAAACAAAAATATTTGTAATGAATTTAATGGAATTGATTTTACTGAATGGAATTGAATAGAACACACAAAATTTGAGCGACACACACAAAATGCATAAACAACGCAACAACACAATAAAATACAACACAAAGCAACTCAACAAATGTTTTATGGTGTTTTTTTCTTATTGAATAAATCAAATAAAAGCAACACAACAAAATACAACGCATCAAATCAAAAACACACCGAAACGTAATGAAATACAACACAACAGAATGCAACACATACATTTTTATAACAGTTTGTTTTTGTTTTTTTTATTAATTGATTTGATAGAGTGACCTGTCCAGGGTGTACCCCGCCTTTCGCCCAATGTTAGCTGGGATAGGCTCCAGCCCCCCCTGCGACCCTGTACACAGGATAAGCGGTTGACGATGGATGGATGGATGGATTTGATAGAGTGAATGGAATGAAAGGAATGCAACGCAACAAAACGCAACACCACAATGCAACAAAACATAACAACGAAACATAAAACAACAAAACGCAATGAAATGCAATGCAACAAAATGCAACACAAAGACACAACAAAATGCAATGCAACAAATCGAAATATCGAAATGCATTGCAACAAAAGTAAATGCAATGCAACAAAATGCAACGCATTACTTTTTTATTGAATTGATTTGATTGAATAAATGGAATGGAAGGAATTCAACACAACAAAACGAAACAACACAATGCAACAAAGCATAACGTAATGATACGTACATAATGATATGCAATGCAACGTAACGCAGTAAAATGCAAAGCAATCCTACGAAATGCAACAGAACTGAATATGAACCTAAAAAAAACAACATCAACACACATCCATTGAACACCCTTCACCAAGGCCAGTGAAGTAACATCTTTAAACACAATAAATGTTTAACTTTAAAGCACATATTAAAGTAACTATAATGTTCTTAGGGTGTAATTAGAGACAGTTATGGTGCAAAGGGAAAGCTGTAAGCGTATCTTATCTGCTCATCTGCTGAATGGGCTGTTTTACCAGGAGAGCTTTGTGATTTGAGTTAAGACCCTTCACCCCACCATCACTTCACCCCACCCACCTTTTTTATCAGTCCACTCTTACTGGAAGTGCATCAGCTGACCTGCATCTCCAACTCCACTGCTATCGATTGGCTGTGAGCAGACTATGAGGGACAGTGGGGGCACATATGGTAGCCAAGACGTTGTCTCCTCTCAACGGTCTCTTTCCGAGACTGAGCCGAGGTCTGTCTATGCCAGCCTGCAAGTTTCTCCTTTGGAGACTCCACTAATTTTACCTCGGTTGACAGAATGCTGGATCAACTTGTCATCTGAAATAAAATTACAGGACAAGATGTGCATCATATTTACTAGATTTTGGGGGGGAAAATATCTGAGACATTGATAGTCTTGTAAATACAGGGAAGTCCTTCCTGTAACAGGATACTGTGATTAAATAGATCAAACATTAGAAGTAGATTACAATGTAGACATTCAATTTCATGGCAGATGAAGTTTACACTGATACATATTTCCCCTCTGTATTATCATGGCTCATCATTGCAAGGTTTTTGTGTGTGCGGGTTTTTAAGGCAGTACTCATTTTTTGCCTATATGTGTATGTGTGTGTTCATTTGAGTTTCTGCTCGATTGTTCAGCCTAATGTGGCCAGGCTCTATCGTCCTTGGTAATTGTGCTCATTTTATTTTGGCAGCTTGCAAGGAGTCTGTCCATCACCACAAAGTATAATATATAACACTTATTCAGAACTGTGCAAGTGTGTATGTGAGTGTGCGAGAGAGAGAGAGGGAGGGAAAATGGGACACAAAACGTAAGAAAACATAGGCGTGTGGAGAGATCTTTAGTTATCACTGTAATTACATAAATGGCATTAAATAATAAAGAAATATTACATGAGCAAGAGTGCATTTGCACTGAATATTCAGCTGCAGGTAATCCCAGCTGTGCTGATAATCATAACAACATCACACTTGCTCATGTGATATTGCTTTTATACAACAGTTCTCTAAACGAGAAGTGAATGTACATTTTAGAACCGACATGGCCAGTTATTTCCTCTATTTTTGCTCCACTTTTGTAAATAGTTCCAAACTAACTGTTGTACAAATAAAAGAAGCTTGTTTAGCATAACAAGAGTAAACAAAATTGTCATTAAGAAAGACGACAGTGATATCATCATCATTATGAAATCTTTTCAGTTGCTACAAATTAAACATTATATGACTTGGAGCAAAAAGACTGGGTAATTAAGTTTTAAGGCGGGCCTGAACATGTGTGTGTGTGTGTGTGTGTGTGTGTGTGTGTGTGTGTGTGTGTGTGTGTGTGTGTGTGTGTGTGTGTGTGTGTGTGTGTGTCCATATGGGGCACAGGAGAGGAACCCTGCACACATGGCAGCTAATTTTCTCTTCCATCTACCTCACGATCGTCTCTCTATCTTACTCATAAACATTGTCATACACAAACACTTATTTTTACTATGTATTATTATATTGTAATTATTACAATTATTACAAAATCAATACAATGAATTAACACAATAATGTAGTGAACAAAAAAAATACAATTTTTGCCAAACAAATTCCAAGCACTTATACATTAGATCAAAAGTTTTTCAATATCATGAGAAACATAAATTCAGTCAAGCGTGCACAAGCTTTTGACTGGTGGTGTACACGTACTTTGAAAATGTATTTGTCACAGTGCAGAACACAGTGCATTGTGGGATGCAAAAACGCTAAATGTGATTTTGAATAGGTGAAAATTTTAAAAGAAATAATCCAGTTAAAGCAACTAAAAAAATACACTTACCCTTTTTCATATAAATCTACATTTGAATCTAAAATCTTGATGTTTAAAAACAAAAACATCAACAACTACCCACACACACTCACTGTTGCCTTAAGCTATAGAGTATGTTGATTATACACTTAATAATAGTGATGGATATTGATGCAGATTTCCTGATTTGATTCCAATTCCGATTCACAAGCTCTCATATTTTTAATTGTGATTCGATTTAATTCGATCTCGATTCACATGGGTATATTTCAGGTTTAATGTCCCTTTTGCTTGCATATGAAAGAAGTTCTGCCCCAGCTAATTCTGTTAATTATACAGGGGACCTTCTAACTAGATACATTATGAAAATATAAATTTTGCTAATTATATTTGATCAATTTTTTGGCCACATTTTGGCTTATTAAAAATAAACAAATCCATGTATTCAATCAATAAATTAGATATTATATTTCATATATTATTTTTTGCAACTTGTTTATTGTTTAATTGCATAATTTGAACTATTTTCAAATATTTACATTGATTTGTTGAACAGTGCTAAAACTGGTACTGTCTCTTTAAGAATGATGGCATTTCTGTAAAGAGCATCTGTAAACAAGTGCATATTAACACGTGATTTGAATAAAATGTTTCAACACCTGACTGTAAAGAACAGAAAGGGTATTAAAAGAGACATCATCAAATGACAAATGGGTCATGTGGATCTCGTATTTGGATACACATTACATGGAACGACTTTTACTCTCAACACGCAGTGAAAGGATCTCACTGCAGAATACTCTGCCACTTTACTACACAATTACTGGTTAGTAAAATGTAAACATTTACTAGCCAGTTGCCAAATATCTAAACTTATGCCGAAAGTGCGAAATTTGGTTGCAAATGCGAGTATAGTAGAGGGTAGCACATAGAGTAAAAAAGAGATCTTGAGATTAAAGAATTGATATCAAGATCATTCAGATGAAGATTATGATGCATCAGAAAATCAATGTTTTTATCAACCTTTACTTAATAGTACAGGCCTTTATCTCCATAGGCAACAGAAAGTGTTAATTTACAAGCTAATGCCTTTCACCCAACTCTCTACCAACAGTATGTCACATAATTACATATAAGTATTTATTACATACATGGTATGAATAATGTGCAATCTTTACAACAACGTTAACAGTTATGAAAATCTATTGAATGTGGCTTGTTAAATCCTTTAAATTAATCAGTCTTAGGGGCCTGGGTAGCTCAGCCATTATTGACGCTGTCTACCACCCCTGGAGTCGCGAGTTTGAATCCAGGGTGTGCTGAGTGACTCCAGCCTGGTCTCCTAAGCAACCACATTGGCCCAGTTGCTAGGGAGGGTAGAGTCACATGGAGTAACATCCTTGCGGTCATGATAAGAGGTTCTCGCTCTCAATGGGGCACGTGGTAAGTTGTGTGTGGATCGCGGAGAGTAGCATGAGCCTCCACATGCTGAGTCTCCGCGGTGTCATGCACAGCAAGCCACGCGATAAGATGCACGGATTGATTGTCTCAGAAGCAGAGGCAACTAAGACTTGTCCTTCACCACCCAGACTGAGCTCAGTAACCGCACCACCACGAAAACCTATGAAGTAGTGGGAATTGAGCATTCCAAATTGGGAGAAAAGGGGATCAAAAGTAAAATGTAATAAAAATAAATAAATAAAATATAATTCTTAGCCTGCAAAAGTCATTTTTGTGCACTGTCAAGTGCTAGTTTCGGCCATTCTTGTCCAACGACAACATGGGAAATGTTTACGTACCAGCTTCATGAAATTAAGATGTCGTTTCTGTAACCAGTTAAGAAAAAAAATTATTCAACCAAAAAATTTGAGTTAACACACACGCATACACACACACTTGTATGCGGATGTTACCAAATTAATTTCAAAGTGCCTCATCATTTTAATGAAGTAAAAAGAGAGTGGGGGGTAGGGAGGGGGGCGACAAAACAAGCTGTGCACAGCCGGGAGGGAGAAAAATATCACATTTTCCAGGTGATGAATTTTTCCAATTTCTCGCAGACAAGTACATAAACTCGTTCAATTAGGAGCAGAATCTGGAAATGAGGGACTGTGGACGGTCGGAGAGCCTGAGCCCTGATGGCTAATTTTATTGAGTGGAAAATTGAATCAAATTGTTTCATTGAAACAATCAGCCTGTGCTCCTTATATTCCATTCAACACGCACACACACAAACAAAAATATGCCTCTGTACCGTTCATACTCTTTTTGTCAGGCATTACTTATATGGATCATTTGAGATTGGAGAGTTAAGCCAAACAGGCCAAACTTGCACAGCCTGTCAACTCCCTTCAACAAAACAAGACGCATAGTCATTAGATGATATTAAACCAAAAGATTTCTGACATTCATGGAGCCATAACTCTGGTCATTTCCATGCATGTGGAGCAGATTCCATCTCTTTCCTTATTGGGACGTTAGAGAGGGTCTTCAGTGCCCTTTAACTGTAAACTGTCCATCTGTTCGCCGGCACTAAGACTGCCAGCACTTGCCTTCAAGGGTCTCATATTGAACCGAACAAACATCAGAACAGAAATCAGCTAATGACTAATTTGAACTGTTTGAGTTCGATAGAGTCCTTCCTTATGGTTTCACATGAATACGTTTAAACAGTGAGATCACCTCTCTGATAATGAGAATTCCTCCTCTATTACCATTAAGTTAAACAGGAGTTGGTCTGTCTAACAGACCCTGCAGGAATAATCTATTTATGTGGTCATTATATACAGTATCTTATATAATATATTAGCAGTGGAGAGAGGTAATTTATTCTCTGAGCTCAAAGCCCTGTATCCAGAGAACTATGCTGTGAAATTAAATATTAACCACATGAATAAATTACATTTATTTAGAGCACAAACCTGCATTTGAAAAAAAGAGTCTTTTATCAAGGACCTCTAAAACATGTCTCAATTAACATTGACTACTCTAATAAAAACTCATTCAACATCATATGTGAAGACGTCAAAAAGGTTTAAAAAGGTCAAAGCCACCTGCTGTGCTTTTAAAAACCAACCTTGATTCAATCAGACCGTCGCAATGCTCCAATCTTGTGCAAAATAGTTCCCATTCTGTCACTCACTCGACGTTGTGTTGATGTAGTGTCACTAGGGGTCGCTCTTGGGAGCCCCAAACACCTCCAATCATTGAGAAAAGGCCAATGAGAATTGGCGAGTGGATATACGCCGCATTCCAGCAGCTTTCTCTCCTGTCTCTCCTCCACGACTTGTGCAGATTACACCCCTGGGCACTTCGACAGTGCTACTAGAGAGTATATTTCTTCAAAAAAGAGTATATTTCCTATTTAAGAGCAAACACATTGTCGTGAACGTCTTTTTAAAGGCGTGTCTTTATAAAGATTCCTTTCTGTCTATGTGTGATTCCTGGATGCGGTCATTATCTCTCCGTCTCCGATGGCCACGCACACCGCATGTCAGATGCCAAAGACTTGACTGGGCTGACACCTTCGGGTCTGCCCGGCCAGTCTGAGTCTGACGCAGAGCTGACAGCTATGCTTGCCCGGGCCGCTATGAGTATCGGGTTGGACTGGAACCCTCCATCATCCCCTGAGCCCTTGCAGCTAGGTGATTGGTTCCTGGGTTCAGGGCGCCGCTCACAGCCACGCCTTCGCGAGAATTCACAATCTCCGGATTGAACCGGCTTCGTCCTGTGTTCTTTCAGGTACGAACAGGTAGAGTTTGGCAATACGGAACATCTGGCCGGGTGCATCGCTTGTGTACAGCGCATTTCCCCTCCCCTGAGGTGAAAACATGCGCTTTTACCCCCAGTCGAGTTCACAAAGTTGTGGACCCTGGACGTCCTTCCTCCCTAGCCCTGTGGTTCACAGCCAGACCCACTACGGGTACTAATATGCCCTGTAATGGTGATAGGTGCGCCATAGGTGCCGATTACTCCGGTCCATTGGGGGAGGTTATGTGCAGTCTGATGCACCTGCTATTATGCACATAGCAGCTTGCTTGCACTTGCATTGGCAGTTCACGCAACACTGTTCAGCTGTTGTGCCGTTTTCTATAGGGAACCCTAGTGTCACTACATCGACAAAACATCGAGTGAGTGACAGAAGGGGAACGACTTGGTTATTGTCATAACCTCCATTCCCTGATGGAGGGAACGAGACGCTGTGTCCCCCTTGCCACAATGCTGTACTAGCCGCTGAAATGGCTGGGACCTTCTCTGGGCTTCTCAGAACAAAACCTGAATGAGAGTGGGCATTCCAGCTCCATTCATACCCATTTGTCCAGGGGAGTGGCATGCAAATTCCACTCAACAATTTTCATTGGCCTTTTCTCAAAGATTGGAGGTGTTTGGAGCTTCCAAGAGCATCCCCTAGTGTCACTACATCGGCAAAACGTCTCGTTTCCTCCATCAGGGAATGAGGTTAAGCCAGTAACAGAGACATTTTTGTTTCAAACTAACTGGCTTTTCCGATTAAAACTTTATCTGCAGAATTTGTAAAACTGGTCTCAGATCAGCAATCCAATCTTCCCCCAGTACTTTATGGTCAAAGAATCTAGCATTTCCAATTAATTCAATGCAGCACGATAAATCAGAGCTGTTCGTGCATGTTAACATGACACAAATATACCTGTACACCTCTAAATCCAGGACTAATTAGTGATACATTAATAACCCAAATTGCCACACATCCAATTCACCAACAAAGAACCGACATAAACTGCTGAACAAGATTGTAATGTGAAAGCTTTAATTTAGGTTCAAAGAGAACCAAAGTCACTTGCATTATGTCAGAACTTGGCATGCAGAATCAGCAAATATTGAAAGAAAGGTCCAGATTTGTGGCCACCACAGGTTATCAGAGGCTGATTGGCCATAGGGAGAACCAGGACTTTTTCCCAGTGGGCCAGTGTTCTGACAATCTATGCTACCTGCTCAGGATGTGCTACCAGCAATAAAAACAGTGATATGAAAAGTTAAAACATGGGTAGCACATGTCGGGAGGTACGGGAGAACATGTCGTATGTACTACAACAACATAAAACGTGCTAAATCCTAGGTAGCACATCTTGTCAGGCAGATAATACATATCAGGATGTGCTACCAGCATAACTATAAGATGTTAAGCTGCACGATGTTAACCCTAACCCCAACCCTAAAACTATACGAAAATCACAGGCCGTGATAAGCTGAAACGGACCGCCACGTTCTACCGAACGGGCCGCGTCAGGCTGAAGAGGGCCCCAAAACGGTGCCGCAATATGCCGGTGGGGGCCGCGATATGCAGAACAGGACAGCGACACCAGGGTTAACAACTTTTTGGGCCATTTTCCATGTAAAATCCAGGGCCGATTTCTCTTCACAGTCCACCCCTGCCAGTTATGTCAGTGGTACTGATTTAAACTGGCACAGTATCCATGGAAAAATGACTATGATGATGTGGACTACACCTGCTTCAAGTAATTAATAAGAGGACAAATAATTTAGCTTGCTTTAGAACTCTACAGTTTAGCAATGACTGGATATTTGGATAAGTGACAACGCTCTGTTTAAAACTACTTTTTAAGGGGGTGGAAGGGGAAGGATCTTGAGGTCTTTTTTGGATTTGTCCCAGATGGGTAATGCACAGAAACAGGGCACCAAGAATAACATACCACCAGTTTCAGATATGCAACATTAGAACAAGGTCAACATTGATGCAGGATCTTGAACTATTTGTCGAAAGCATTTTCAGCATTGTATTGCTGCCCAGGGAGGGAAACTCCACTGGCCATGGCTATGAAAGATTGCCAATGAGGGATAAACCAGCCATGTAGTGTAACAATTTGAAAAGATGCCATGGAGATGAATGTGAAGAGTTTGACGGTGGCCTGGGAGATTTATGCTCATGGAGTGTGTGAATATTGATGGAAAGGTTTGATCTGGTTCCAATTTAGACATGTTGGTTCATGCACACCTCAAGTAAAGATTTGAACCCCAAAAAGCAATAAAAGCATGTGAGATATATTAACAAATTCAGGCCCAAACATGCCTTTGATCCCTAGGATAAAGTCCATGGTAGCAGGATTACTGATGCAATTTTTTCTGGGAAATTAGAGTCTTTAAGAGTTAAATTTTTTTTAGATTTTGTTTAAACCACTGTTGCATGTATCTTGAAAACTTTTGGGAAGAAATATTATTTTCATATTTGAGGGTTTGGAATGCATGTTAAACATAGCAGGGTAAAGTTCTAAAGTGGTGAATGGGAGACCACAAAAACTTCCATGTATACATCAATTTACCATCATATTGTTTTTTCGGTTGTTTTTCTTCATATCACTGGAGGTCCTTCTTGACTTCCAAATTGTATTCCTCAAGTACCATTATCAATTCTCACATTTGGCATGGTGCTGCTAACATGCAGTACAGTAGTTCTAGACAACACTATGACATACAGATATCATGGTGTCAAGACTAGGATAAATGCTTTGTCTACCAATTTATAAAGAGGAAAGTTTATGAGATGTAATGAGAATGATTTAGCGGTGGAGCTGTCGTTACAGAAGAGCGTATCATCATGTTTTATTGACAACACTCATCTTTAGTTAGCCAGCAGGGAGGCAGTAACCAGAGGCTACAGATTGAACAGACCCAGGAAGCTAATGTGCTAATGCATCTGCTTAATGAATCAATACGAGCTTAGCAAACTGTCCACTATAATAAGTAAGAACATCCTGTTCAAACAAGTAAGATAGCTGGAAGTGATCACTTTATAGGTTGTTTTATCTATTTATTGCCAATTATAGACAATATAATGTTAGTTTTCTTTGGTCATTTATCTATTTGCCTGTTTGTGTATTTGTTTTAAATAACAGTGTAATGTTTGGGGTTAATTTACAGCTTGAAAAAGCCATCGGGGTTATTCATGAAACAAAAAATCAGTTAATCGGTTATAACAAAAACATTCTTACGTGTATTAGCTCATTAAATTGAATGTGTCAAATTATTTAAGAATGGTTTTGTGTATGTTTTACACAGAAACCTCAATCTTGTTTGTGTTTTATTAATTAGAACCACAATGAACAGTATCTGTATCTATATAAAGAGGGTCTATGTAAACTCTAAATTTGTAAATCAAATGGATTAGAAAATGTTTGTGTGGGTTTTACTTAGCTAAACTGTGGGCACAGAACTGGCCCAAGAGGTTAGCTAAATTTGGGGAAAATACTCAGGTAACAATTATTCCTATATCAATTTAATATTTTCTTCTAAAAATGCACAACGTTTCTTTTAGGGGTAGGGTTATGGTTTGGGTAATTCTGCAGTAATTCTATTGAAATTAGCTTGCATAAAAACAATATTTAAGCAGTTATATGTCAATCAAAATAGTAGTCTAAAAAAGACAGGTCTAAAAAAGCCTATGGTATGTCCTCATTTAGATAGCCAGGTAAAAATGTACATACAATCTATAGTTTGAGGAAAGTGATCTAAATCTGACAAAACTTCCTTCTATGTCAAGAACAATGTTTTAAATTTGAACTAATCAAAAAAAAAAAAATTGTTTAAAAAAGTTTGCTAGATTTATGTTGTATGATTATACATATGTTGCTAAATAAATGTGTTTAAAATGATACACACATCATCAAAGACTCTTAAAAGGGTTCGTTGGTCATTTTATTCATTATGCAGTTTTAATTATGGATAGCCAGGTAAAAAAAATGGACATATACATACATATATATATATATATATATATATATATATATATATATATATATATATGTATGCTATGTCAAGGTAATATATAAAGAATATTGTTTTAAATTTAAACTGAATAATTAAAAAAAAAATAGATAAATAACATGCATAAAGTTTATTAGATTTACGTATGCTGCTAACTTAAGTGGAAATGCATAATCATAGACTCTAAAAGGGTCCATTGGTCAGTTGATATATTCCGTAGATTTAATTGTGGACTGCCAGGTAAAAATGTACATACAAGCTATAGTTTGAAGAAGTTATTAAAATTATTAAATATTTTCCCTCCTTTTTACAATAAACACTTTCATTATTATAAATAAATATATACAAATTCAAACATAATTAGAAACTACAGTATACAACCTCAAATGTCTACAGAAGGGGTGCCCGGTTAATGAACTGCATGCCAATGGTCTATAGTACACATAATTAGTTTCATATAATAACACTATAAGTCTATAGTATGCCAATATTTAGATAAGTACTAAGTAAACTTGTGTGCACATATATGTGTTTAAATTGGAAACTTTGTGTAGGTGTGTGAGAAAAAGTGAGTGGAACAGTGTGTGTGTGTGAGGAAACTGGCTTTGCTAACCTAGAGGAAACAGAACAAACCCTAAGACAGACAGGAAGTCCATGCAGCAGGACACCAGCTGAATGACATCATGGCACACACATGCATACACACACACACACACACACCTAAAAACACATGCACAACCAAT
Organism: Moxostoma hubbsi; assembly: GCA_032164185.1. Lineage (NCBI taxonomy): Eukaryota > Metazoa > Chordata > Actinopteri > Cypriniformes > Catostomidae > Moxostoma > Moxostoma hubbsi. Next base: position 39,340,722 of record JAVLUX010000007.1, read on the forward strand.
GTCACATACAAATTCTTGAGAGCTATTCAACTTCAGAATTTAGTTGAAGGTGCACACGATGGCTGGGTGAGAACTCAAGATTTTCCACCCCTCCCTCAGACCTGACCGGTTTCCTGAAGGCCATCCCACCCCCTGCATGCAGCACACAGACATATCGCTCTAGTGACGGGAACGGACATTCAGGCATCGGGCCGCAGGCTTGCAGGAATTCCCTGACAGAGATATACTGGCCTCCGGAGCATGGCGGCTCCCCTGACTTCACACATCTTCCTATCGCCTCTTGCGTTTATGAAGAGAGATCAGTGCTCAGGGTCATTCGTCACGTCATCGGGTCGTTTCCCGTCAAAATTCGACTTGATATGTGCATCCCTCACATTTGTGTTTGTCTGGGACCCTGCCTCTCTTCCTCTCTTCCTCTCTTCCTCACCTGTGGCTTTGTGGCGGGATTCCTCCGCCATTCCCAGATCGTAAAACTCACACGGATGTTGTTTTTGGTCAACCCTGCCCCACACCCTGCAACTGTAGCGTGTGAACTGGCCATGCAGACAGCAGACCCCAGGCATCCTTTAGGGTGCGTCCATTTCTTCTTGTTTAAAGGCCAAAGAGGGCAAACTGCTCCAAGGGTTTCACCAGCAATCTCTTACAATAATGCGATTCTTTACGGTCTTGTCAGATTGTGTATTCCTCTTTCATCCTGTTCCCTTTCACTCTCTTCCCACAGACTTCAAACCTTCATATATGTGTTCTTTACAGCTGGTTTTTCTGTAAAGTATAAGGCCTTTTTGTTGTAATTCACAGTTTATATGACTTACTTTCTTCCGTGGAACAAAAAAGATGTAAAGCCTGAGTCACCATTCACTTTTGTTGTCTCTTTATTTTTCATATAATGAAAGAGGATAGTGACTGAGGTTAAGATTATGCTTGACATTTCTTTTTGTGTCCGACAAAATAATGAATGTCAAAGGGGTTTATTACAACATGAGGGTGAGTAAATGATAACAGAAGTTTAATTTGTGTGTATGGTCTCTATTAATGCTCTAAATGTGCTATTGATTTTATTTAAATTTTTTTGCATATTTAAAACCCCTTTTCTTTTTTATGTGTATTTGTATTATTTTTTGCTTTATAATTCACTTCATTGTCACTTATCTTCTTGTACACACTTGTCAACTGATATGACAGTAAAGCAAACCATAAAGCAAATAATATCAGTAAAAATATGCAGATTTTTTACCTGTATAATGTAAATGACCCCATTCCTAAATCATGAGACTTTTGTGCACGCAAAACATTTCTGTTTATTTTTAAGATTTAAGCATTTCAATTTTATGACAAATTTCTAATTCAATTGAACTGTATAATTGGATAATCTTAAATCGTGTACATATTATAATTACAAAATAAATGCTATTTTATTAAATTGAATGAGAATGAACTTCTAAAACTTAAAGGTGCAGTATGTAAGATTCAGAAACATTGTTATTAATGACACCTGTGGCCGTTAAGTGAACTGCAGCCAGCTGCCTGTTGCTCGTGCTTGCGGTTGTGCACACACTCCATAGGGACGCGAGCATTGGCCAAAACAATGACGTAAGGTACAAAGAGACTGAACATGATCCTCCGGCATTATGCTGGCAGATGAGGTTGCGTAATTAAAATTAAACAATTATGATTGTTTTACTACAAACTTTAAGACTAAACTCAAACTACTTATCAGCTAACATAGCATACTGATACACAGATACAGCTACATATTTCCAAACTATACCAGACAGTTTACTGTTGCACTATTGTATGTTTTGTATGTCAAATGTTGTACTACAAATAGGAAACCAGCGTATTTGCTTAAATTTATCCTGTATACCTATACCTTTTAGTATCAAGAGAAGATGGTTGAAATTATTTGAATGTTATGAAGCAAGGTTGCTTGCAATACATTAGCGTTAACAGGCAAAAATTACACAGATCAATGTTTATGGCACTATATTTCACATGCTTTGCAGTTATGTAAGCTTATGTCCTATAAGAAGAATGCCAATTCAGGGTCGGTTTTGATCCCTAAAACCGAACGAAGGTCCCTCCAGGAATCAAATGCCCTGCCGACGTTCACTCTAGTTTTCACTTGGCCACGATCACGTTCCCACTTAGCCAGACTGGATTCAGTAGATAAATGTTTTTTTTTGTTGTTGTTTTTTTGGCTTACTCTAGGAGTCGTTTGCTGGATTACATCTCTAAAATAAGGTTACCTAGTGTTGCATACTGCCTGTTGATGTGGAAGAGAAGCGATTACTGAGGCAAGGCTCTCGGAAGCGTGCATAAATGTTTCCCTGCAAAAGCGACCCGCTTCCTTCACATGAAAATCAGTCTACAGGCTTTAATAGGCAACCTTGGAAGTCCGGGAAGGGCTAATTTTTTAAGTTGCATTACAAGCTGTTCACACTTTGACAACCAAATTGGCCCTTTGCTTGGGAGGGTAGAGTCACATGGAATAATAATAAATAAAACACATAGTTTTACTTAGCAATTTTTAAATAAATCTAATTTAACCATCTGTTTAAATATTACTTTTGCCAGGAATTTTTATTCTTTTATTTTTTGAGTGGCATGGGCAGGTAATCTGATGTCATTACCGGCCTGTATAAAACTGGGGTTCATTTAAAAAAAAAAAAAATTATCCAGGCCTTTTATTCAAAAGACCAAGAGGTTGATTTGTTGCAGTGGCAGATTCTTATTTTTTTTTTCCTAGGTTTGCATTTTGCCCTGCTTCTGCACCCAAACTTGGGTTGAATGTTCCCACTTTTCTATAAATTCTCCACAGTATCTTTCTTCTGGGTTGCCATGATTCCACAAAACATTTGCAGCCATATTACCGTCACCTCACTGGCTGTAACGAAGAAGCGACACCATGAAACAACACATGCAGTATGTAAAGCTCTTCAACAAACAGCCCTAATCTGAGTCTTAATTACCTTTGACTGGCTCCAAGTACACTTAGGAGAGGCTCCCTCCTGCCCAGAGTCCTCATTCCCCTTATTCAACAATAAACAAACATATGCACTCAAATCCAACCGCATTCTCCAGTCACACATACACACACTCATTTAAGACACTCCACCACAGGAACGCGAGCAGGTTTAAGACACTCTCTCCCTAGTTTCCTGTTTACTATGCTTTACCACTCATTAGCTTTGGCTCTAGATGTTTGGACACTCTCAGAGGAAAGAATGACTCTCAGTCGGACTGACTGTCTGTCTTTCGTTTTATCCCCCTCTCCTTCTCTCTCCACTGTCTGGCCCACATGAGTCTGTCACAAATGGATACACAGACAGGAAGTTCTACAAAGTGGATGCCAGAAATGCATTGGAAAAGGGTGAAAGAGAAGAAAAGTGCTTATGTGAAAGGGATAGTTTACCCCAAAAATAGTTTATTCAGTCTCATTTTGTCCCAACTGTTATGAATTTCTTTCCATGGAACACATAAGGAAATTTCAGGCAGAACTTTAACCTCAGTCACCATTCACTTTCTTAGCATGGAGAAAAAGATGCAATGAAAGTAAAAGGTGACTGAGACAAACATTCTGCCTAGCATCTCCTTTTGTGTAAATGATAACAGAATTTTCATTTTGTGGTGAACACTTTAGACCACATTTAAAAATGTATAAATGTATAAAACCATTGCATTGGTTTAAAACTATAAAACATTCGATATACTGTTCAAAATGAAGACCATAAGTCTTTGGAGACTTTCTGGTTATCAGACTTGGTGGAACATGTCCATAGTTAATGTGATGTGTGAACTTGAGAGGAACCGACTTCATACATTCACTAAAATTACTTTGAGAGTGAGACCAGTTGGTTAAAAGTTATCGCAAATAATTAAAGTGAGATTAGGTTTGAAAACAAGATCTTGTATAATTTGTTTGCAGGTGCTACATGGTTTATCTAATGCAATGAAACCCATACATTTTGAAGTGTGGCTTAAGTGCCCAAATAGTTTGGGCCCCTGTACATTATACATACTTGGCTCAAACACAATGACAAATAGGGTTGTCTTCAGTCCTTCTTTGGATTGAACTTGCAATATTTGGTTGACCAAAACTAATTAAAAGAATAGTTCATCCAAAAATGAAAATTCTCTCATTATTTACTCCTTATAACATCCCAGATATGTGTGACTTTCTTTCTTCTGCAGGACACAAACAAAGATTTTTAGAAGAATATCTTAGCTCTGTTGGTCCATACAATGCAAGTGAATGGGTACCAAATCTTTGAAGCTCCAAAAGCACATAAAGACAGCATAAAGGTAATCCACATGATTCCAGTGGTTAACAGGTCAATAGTTAGGATGGATGGATGGATGGATGGATGGATGGATGGATGGATGGATGGATGGATGGATGGAGCTGAAGATCGAACAGGTCTTTTTCACTTTCAATATCCACTTTCACATTCTTCTTCTGATTTTGGTGATTTGCATTCTTCATGCATATCGCCACCAACTGGGCAGGGAGGAGAATTTATAGTAAAAAAAAAGACTTAGATATTGTTTCCCACACCTTTTTGGACCTTCAACGTTCTGGTCACCAATCACTTGCATTGTAAGAACCAACAGAGCTGAGATATTCTTCTAAAAATCTTCGTTTGTGTTCTCCAAAAGAAAGAAATTCAGTGTTCTAGTGTTCATTTCACCAGGAAAGTACCACAATATGTACAACAAGCCATGAAAAAATGTAGTATAGTAACATAATTCCAGGAGACTAGGTTGTTATTTTCATCTATCATTTAAGCACTTTTTCTGGTGTTAACCTCCAATAACTTTCTCATAGCTCTCTCTCTCTATCCTTCTCTCTTTCACACACTTTAGTCTATATCTGTCTTGTCTTTCCAGTGTCTTTCATTCTATCCTTAACTTGCACTCATTTGTTCTCTCATTCTTTCCCTCTCTATCTCTCTCTCTCTCTCTCTCTCTCTCTCTCTCTCTGTTGACAGTAATGATGAGCTATGTTCAGTCAGGCTGGAGATGAGAGAAACATCAATCTGTCTCTTCTGACAGACTTTACATTTGATTTGTTTTCACTGGGCCAGAGTTCCACAGTAAAGCAGTAGATGAGAGAAAGAGAGTGACAGAGAAACACCCAAGAGTGATTTCAATGACACCCAAAGAGCGACAGTGTAAGCTTAGGCCTGTCATGGACCAGAAACTTCTGCATGTTCTCAGTGACTCAGAGAAAGGGCATCAGACCTTCATGTTACCAGCAGACTAAATAAAAAGAGAAGAAAATAAATAACAGCCAATTCATTTGTAGAAAACTCTGAGTTGCAAATGCATAATTTCCCCCTTGCTTATCGAAACACTTTTTTTCAAGTGAAGAGAGTGTTTGTGACAGTGAGGTCTCAAGTTGTACTACAGCTGTTGGTGTGTGAGCATGTACCATGCATGTGTGTGTGACCACAGGCAGTGTGTTCTCAATGGGAATGGTGTATGAAGCTGAGACGGTATTAACGGGATAATTGAGTTGCTCGATCAGGCGAAGCCAAATTCTGCACAGATTCGTAGAAGTCATTCTAAACCACCTCCCTCTTTTGTACCTTTGTTCATTCTTTCTCTCTCATCGATATTCTCTCTTTCACTCTCTGTGCTTTTACACACACAGGAGAATGGTGTGTGAATTTTAGGGCACAAAAACTGCAAATTCTCTCAGTAGCAAGCAATCGCATTTATTTGTGGGAATGCATCCTCTAAATACAGCACAGCAGTCTGGTTTGGAACAATTATGAGCTACTACGAGGTTGTTAATAGATGGTGCGTATATGCTTCTGCTGACGCCATCAATCTGCGTTATCTCAAATTTGTTTTTTAAAATTCATGTTTGATAGAGGAATTCCTGGTGAAGAACTACACCATCTATGATCCTGAAGGGTAAACATCCACCGATCAGAGAATCAAGAATGTCAATAGAGCTATAGAGCAACCGTTCACTCCCATGATGCAGAATTGAGTCCATCTCCCTAAACTCTCAGTATTTAGCAATAAAACACTTCTATATTTTAAATCAACAACTTTAAATCAACTGTTTGATATTTTTCCATTTTTTTATTAGATTACGTCATTAACAATGGTTCACGGCATTGTAGTTCATGACCTCATTAAAGAAGATAAGTACACGGTCTCTTACCTTTGTCGTTTTTGTCCAAAACTCTATTATCTATTCTGTGTTCAGTGGCGTAGATTCCAGTGGGACAAGCAAGTACACCCGCCCCCATTATTTATACTATGATCAATGGAAACATGGGTAAATGCTTCACGCTGCAACACCCCCAATGGTCAAGCCAAATCTTTGCCCTTGTGTCTGTGTATAGAATTAAGAAGTTGTTCCTACTAACTCAATCTCACAAATGATGACATGGTGATAACCATAGTTTCGCATCTTGGCAAACCAGAAGGGCAATAGTTCATTTGGTGTTAACGGTTTTGACCAAATGTTAGGGGCCGCTGACAAAGATGAATTATCGTATGGTATTTGTTATTAAAATGCAGTTGACAGATGCTCTGTTTTGTTTATGCTCATTAAGCTGCTGTTTTAAAACAACATGTTCTCTCTGGGCCGTAATGTATGGGATCCCCTTCATTCTTACGCTAAATATGACTCTGTTTATAAGTTCAGTTCGGTGCTGTACCAACTAAACGCATTAACCGAAAATCCAGTTTTCACTACCTGAACTTTTCTGGAGTGAATTTGGTTGTACAACATGTTGGTCACTCCCATAAACAACCAAACTGTAAGCACAGAATGGGATCAAGCACTCAAAAGAAGAGTGACAACAATTTTAGCTGCAGTGTGTATATGGCCTTAGAGACTTTTCTGACTTGATATAAGCTTTACCTTCTCTCTCTCTTTCTCCAGATGGTAATGTTCTCTCTTCTCCCTGTGCAGACTCAGCTCCTGTATGGAGGGAGATTTATAGGGGCCCTTCATCTCCGAATCACCTCTCTGAATCCCCACACACACCAGGGTGTGTGTGGGTGTGTTTGATGGCATATCTCAGCAATGCAGCTTGTGTGTGCGTGTGTGTTTGTTTGTGTGTGTGTGTGTGTGTGTGTGTGTGTGTGTGTGTTTTACGAGGACAATTGTTTAGGTTACAAACTGGTAATTACAAGGGTATTATGTTATAAATGTGGTTTATGAGAACGTTTCTATAGTCCCCATAATTCAAATAGCTTAAAAAACATACTAGACAATGCTTTTTTGAAAATGTAAAAATGCAGAAAGTTTTTTGTGAGGGTTAGGTTTAGGGAATAGAATCTATAGTTCGTACAGTATAAAAATCATGTCTACGGAGAGTCCTTATAAGGATAGCCACACCAACGTGTGTGTGTGTGTGTGTGTGTGTGTGTGTGTGTGTGTGTGTGTGTGTGTGTGTGTGTGTGTGTGTGCTCATCTGCAACCTGCTTGCTCTCTCATTTTCAATCTCAGCCCAATTAATTTAGCAGAATTAATCTCTCGCTGTGCACAGCCGTGCCTACCACACAGACACACACACACTCTGCCTCACAAGGCACTGTGAAACATGAAATAGTGTCTCATGCCACCATCCATCTGGCATCTTAACACACACATGCCCACACCCCAGTGCCATTTGCAGATTGGTAGTGTTTGAGAGATGGAAGAATAATTTCCTTTCCTAATGAAGAACTTGCTGTGTTCTCGCAGGCAGAAAGCAAAGGGCGGAGAATATGAAGATGATTTTCAGCCGCTCATTTCAATGCACTTGATGTTTCTGGACACAAATGCATTAGTTTACAAACTTTTGATGATGGATGGATGGATGGATGAATGGATGGATGGATGGATGGATGGATGGATGGATGGATGGATGGAGCTGAAGATCGAAAATCACTACTTAAAGATTTTGCACAAAAGTGGTTCATTCTCATTGGTTCATATTGCGCTAGCAACTACAGGTCTAGCACATAGGCCTACCGAAAGACATGAAGCAAAACAGATGCTTCCGGGGAGAAATTCACATCACAGAGAAAGTTTCTTGCAATGAAACGATTTCTTTTTTTTTGCATTCTTACTGGATTCTGATGCCTTAACATGCGATATGTCGCCTCTGTTACTTGCAGATGTAATTGCACAATGTCCTCTATCTGATAATTATAGCAAGAAACATACTAAGAATCCCATACAGAAATCTGATATATGGCAACATGTAAAGGGATAATTGCATTTTGTAGTATAATCTGAGATTTTTGAAACCAGTGTTGTCAGATTTTACTGCTTGTTTGAATTATGTTCTTTGATTGTAATCTTGACCAACCTTTTGGAGATTTTGTTCTTTCCCATTCAAGTAGATAGGAGCTGCTATTGTATGCCACTTGTTTACATAGAAAAATAGTTGCCAAGCCTGCCCGAGAGCGCTCCAAAGATGGCCGCCAAGCCGAGAGCTAAAAAGACTTTGATTCAACTCGCAACTGCTTTTAATACAGGTGACGTGAGAGGAATGATGTGATACTATATGTGCATAAATAAACATAGAAAACTCACATTTTGGTTAAAATAGTCCATATAGTAAACTATTTTATATCGATACTTTTCAGTATAGAATGTATTACGTACATTTATAATAAAAATGTATCTTGCTTAGTCCACCAGCTTGGATTTACTTTTCCACCAAGATCATCATGGTGCATTCTGGGATTGCATACCTAGGGAAGGGTACATATGATGCTAGCTTAGAATTTGGCCAAAACCAGATATCTTAAGAGGCAGCATAATTAAGATGCCTACCTTTTTGGAACAGAAAAGCCTATAATAGGCTGTTTAATACAAGCGTAGATTTAAAGAGTGTCATAGATATTATTTTGCCGATTATGATGGTGGGATGACAGGGGAAACCTGGTTTAAAGGCAGGTTTCATTGTGACAACATGCCCTGCTATTGGGGCAAGTAGTCACAAAAGTTCAACATGTGATCAATGAACTGTATCGTTTATCCTGGGCAATAATCGAGAGAATGTTTAATAGCTTTGTTTTAGCCACTTTTAAGTTTGTGGCTATGCAGAAATTTTATTTAAAAAATAAACCCATCCAAGTGTGACAACTAGCCCCAGCTTCCCTTATATGTTCATTTATGGCCCAGATCAGCGTCGGTAGATCCTGTCTGCTTGTTATAACAATCACTTAGGGTCACTGCTACTCCAAGGTTGTTCTGGAACCATAGATTAGAACAGATTCTTTATGGTACTACAGAATAAATAGCACAATAAAATTAAACAACTTAAGTAAAGTTGCATCATCATCTCTTGCCATATGGAGCACGCGCCACTGTCTCAAACAGCATTCTGCTGTTATGTTCTATCCACAAAATTAACTGCACGTCTGGGGGGGGGGGGGGGGGGGGGGGGGGTTTGTCTGCCTGGCACCCAGCTGTCCTGCCCAATGTAGTCACTATGCCAGCCACAGTTTAAACCGGCCTTGCCTGTTCACAATGCCAGCAGTTACCCTGGCAACCCTGGCCCACTGCCCACAACTGCTCGCTGACTGAGAATGGAGGTGAGAAAAATGGCAGAACAAAAAGGATTTAGTAAACGTTCAGTTTAGGTGTTACGACTGTCCAGTAGTGAGAAGTCCCATTTTAAATCACACCGCCATACCTTTGATGCTTATAGAGTGCTAGAAGACATGTGGACACAATATCAGATTCATAAATTAAATAATAACATTGTACACAACTGTACACATTCACATGCTTCATTATTTAAAGGCAGGCAGTGGCAGAGGACATTTACCATGACAGAGATAATACATTTGTTCTCAGTCATTACTAGTCAATACACAGTCAGTATTTGAGAAAGTCGTTTCATGAATGCGGGATAAAGGGTCTTATTTTTAGGTTGTGATGTTGTAAACATCTTACAGAGTTTTTCTTTGACAGCTTGCCCATTGGGAGGTTTGTAAGGCACAATTTATTTATTTTTAAAAAGCTTCTTTGGGACAATATGTATTGTGAACAGCAACATACCTATACAAACTGAACTGATGTGAATTGAACTGAACTGACATGTTAACACTATTTCCTATCAGAATCTCTCATTCTGAATGCTCACATTATATATACATGTAAATAAATGTACATTTGGGCTTTCTACTACTTTTTACATGGTATTATGTTCAACTAAAACCGAACTCTAAGCAGACAGGTACTGGTACGCATTTCATCAAGGGTCCACCAGACACTGCTGACATCTAGAGTCCAATTGCTAGTACTAACATTGCTGTCTTAAGAGTCACAGGGGGCCAAATTTCTCCTGGGCTTCACAGCCTATGAGCTGTTCAAATAAAGCACTGTGATCAAACTTAAATGCTGGGTGAATCTGGGCTTTGGATTTTTACTGAGATTCATTAGTTTTAATTTGAAATTAGATTATTTTAAGCAACTTAATTGGATTTTTTTTTTAACTCAGTGCTCGCACTGAAATAAATGCAAAGCACGAGAACGGATTTAGCATTTGGGCTGGCGGCAGTGCAGTGGTTTAGAAATTATGGACCGGGCATTACAGCCTCAGGACATCTTCCTCTCTCTTTTTCTCCACGTTTGAAGTCAGGGCACGGCCCCCTTCACATACACGTCTTAGGGGTGAATAAAAGCCAGATCACAGAGTTCCGGTTAATGAATAGAAGGAATATGAGTTCACAAGGTTTGTGGTTGAAAATATTTAACCTGTGTGCCGTGAGGCTTTCAGAACGGACCTAAAGATTGATCCCCTAAAGATCACAGCACTTGGCTGGAATGCACCATTCATCTTATTGTTTGAGCCACATGAGGAAAACAAAATTGTGTAAGGATGTGTTTATACATGACAAATGGGTCCAGATTATGAGCTTCCGTCCTGCACTTCACAAAAACTTTCCATATGCCATACAGAGCAAGTAATCGTGCTCTGTAAAAATTTTTGAAATTTTAATGGTAAAAGAATGTCAAATACTCCAGTAACACAATGGTCACTGGTTAACCGTTACCATGTACGGTGAAAACCAATTTTTTATGACAAAACATGTAATATAAAAAAAATTGTTTTAAGCAGTAAAATAAAATAATTTCAGCCTTTTATGTTTAACAAGACCATAAATAAATTTTTAGGGTAAAATAATGTTAATATTACAGTGAAAAAGTCATCTTTTGCTGTACTACCTGTGTTGTTACTATGGTGGTAAAAGGAATATTCCGGGTTCAATACAAGTTAAGATCAATCTACAGCATTTGTGGCATAATTACCACAAAAAAAAAAAAAAAAAAAAAAAAAAATCTGGGTTACATTGCGGCTTTTACAATGGAAGTGAATGGGGCCAATCCGTAAACGTTAAAATACTCACTGTTTCAAAAGTTTAGCCATAATATGTAAACAATATGCATGTTATCATGATTTTAGAGCGACAAAATTGCTTACTAAACTTTTCTGTGTACGTTTATAGCTAATTTTACAACTTTGTTGCCATGACAATGTAATAACAACAAACCCTAAAATGACAGTAAAAATTATTAAACAACTTTACAGCTCAAGTAATACATGACTTTCAACAGAAGAATGAATGTAAGTGCTTTTATAAAATTATAAGCTTCACATTCCTGCCTTGAAATCCTCCAAAAATTGGCCCCATTCACTTCCATTGTAAGTCAACAACCCCCCCACCCTTGTCTAGGGTGTAAGAATGGTCTGAAATGACCCCAAACATTATAGGTGAGTCAGTACATTCTTTAGAAATAAACCTGTTCAGACACGCACTAAAACTGTGAAAATGCAGTAAACCTATACAGCAAAACCAGACCCTGGAACATCACCGTTCAGCATCTATATCTATATGACACTGATGCTCAAAGCATCATGATTCATTCCAAATCAGCATCATGTGCCACACTTTCCCTTAAACACCTCCAGGCTCCTAGAAACAAAGAGAAGTTGGGAGATAGAGTCTCTGGTGCATGTTCAGATGAGATAAGCCAGGAAAGATGCTGTGGGGGTGGGTGTGGGGGGGCAAATAAGCATGAAAGAAAGAAATTAAAGGAAGGCATAAGAAGAGGAAGAGAAAAAGGTAACGTATTCCATCAGTAGGCATGGAGGGGCATTACACAGCGTAGCGGAGGCGCTTCATTTTTCCTCCCGACCTCGCAACGACCCTGCCGCTGATGGGTTGAAGAGCAGGTGGAAAGAGAGAGAGGAAGAGAAAAAGGAGAGAGATAAGTATGAGGAACAGGGCTTTCGGGAATGTCTGGCTGCCTGCTGGTTAAAAATATCTCAATGGCAATGCCACATGGTGCGTCTATGATGTCAAATGTTTACCACTGGTCTTGCCGACACACACCCTCATTAATATGGCAAATTCTAAAGAGGATAATGAGACGAGAAAAGAAAGGGTGGACATTTTTATGCAATCCGGCATCCTATTGTTTTCTGCCTAATTATATATTCCTTCCTCTTTTTTATTTCCCTGCTCTGTCCTTACTTTTTTGTTCAAATTTATTCATTCTTCATACTTTTAGTAGGGCTGGTGCACTCGCACAAATGTGCTTAGAAGCAGCATGCTGCATCGTGTACCCTGAGGGACCAAGTGTGATTGAGAATGGGGGGTCTGCCATTGACCTGCCGTTGAACCTGTTTCGTTCCACCTCCCGAAAAAACACACACATACTCTCAATGCAACATCGTCGGCTATGGCACCACTTTGCTGCAAAAGCTGCGTTCTCATACAAGCATCGATTTTGACCTCTTGTGCTGCATCAAATGCATACGGACAAATGAGACACTGAGAGATCACTCTGGTTCTTTATATATATTTCTGCTTTGTGCTGCTTTGTGCTGCTTTGCCTTTCAATGTTTCTTTAGGGAACCTTCCTGTGGGTAGATGACATAAAATACTTCGACATGTCCTGCAGTTTGACATTCTATCAACTAAAATTATTTGGACTTTAGAACTTTATTCACCAAGTATGGATGTAAAATGACTTTTTCTTGGAGCATATTGAAACACAATACAGTCAAAGGCACATTACACAATTTACAACTTGCTTTGTTTTTCTTGAGAGTCTCATTGTGTTCTTAACATTTTGTACTTCTTTTATCATGAAAATGTAACTTGGTGTTTATTATGTATACATTTGTTGTGATTTGGCTGCTACCTTGGACAAGTCTCTCTTGTAAAAGAGATTCTGAATCTCAATGGGACTTCCTGGTTAAATAAAGGTATAAATAAACAACATATTAGTGTCATGACACCTCTTAATAATTTGTATGAGATGGCGAAATCATATGAAATTGAACAACTTGGCTCTGGACTTTTTCTCCATATATACCAACCAATCAACAAACAACCAATTTCAAAATTTACAATACAGGCATAACATTTTACCAATCCTCCTATCCAACAATGTATTTTAAGAAATTAATTGTCTGTGAAAAAATTTGGTTACTCATACCATACAAATGTATGCAATTCAAATGACTGATGCACGTCAATAACTTGTAATATGCTTCCCTTGTCTCATTCCAAACGCCAATGTTTTCGAAAGGGCGCTTGTAAAAACCCTGATGTTTCTCTTTGTTACATGGTTCACAATAGCGATTTTCCTGTTAAAACCATTGTGAGGTTTAGGGTTTGGGAAAGGGGTTCGATATTAACATTGTTCGTTGGTTCGTTAAGTTTTGTCTATGGGAGTAAAAGTTATTCTTAAAAGATTTTTGTACTATTCTTATGGCTTTTCATGAGACCTTGTTGTAATTAGGAACTGCAAACTTTTTCATCATAGTAGATGTGTATTCAACTGTTTTGTGTAAACTCCATTCTTAATGTATTATTGAATAACTTGAATCCAGACAAAAACAATTTGCATCATGTCACTGGCCCTAATACACAAAAAAAAATGTAACAACTAAACAAATGCAACTTGAATTATTTGCTAATTATTTTTCATAAAAACAAATACGTTTTTATGAGCTCACATCAATTGAGAGACTACACTGGATTTTTGAACATGGATGAATTCACTTGTCACACCGCAGGACCATTTATAATGAACCAGTGAAGGCAAAATGGTGATTAAAAAATGGTGGCCAGTAACAGCACTGTGGCAGGGCGGAGGGCAGGGCCGGGTCAAGATCCTACACACCCGGTCCCGTATTTGGCTAATCAAGCCTCCGAGAGGGATAAAGGCTGACATGTCTGTAAACAATCTCTCTCTCCTGCACCATCCTCTGCAGTCAGCCTTTATCCCTCTCGGAGGCTTGATTAGCCTAATACGGGACCGGGTGTGTAGGATCACGACCCGGCCCTGCCCTCTGCCCTCCCACAAGCACCTAATATATACACTTTCCACATACATTCATATACACATGCACCTTAAATCTTAAGTTTAAAAAACGTCCATGCGCATGTTATGTGTCAGCTACCCAGTACGGACACACACTCAATGTAAAGTTAGCAGATCTGGCACCACGTCCCTTATGTCAGTACCAAACCATCACAGCGGCATGTTGATGAAGCAATGAGCTCAATTCTTTCAACCCCACACACTTAACTGATAGAAGACCATCTCCAAACTACTTCATCCTTTTACCTCTCTCCCTCTCTTCTCCCCAGGGGAGTTTGTTACGGATGGATCTGTGGAGCCGTAATGGCGGTTTAAAGTGGATGTGAGTGGCTGTGGCGAGTGGACCTAATGATCCCTGTTTACGTCACTCTCCTCCATCGGTAATGATTAGAGGCAGGATAGATGAGCCCTCAGGCCTGCCACCCAGCCAATCCAGACCACACCGATGAACCACCACCCAACGGTGGCTCAGAAGGGACATGAAAATATCGACCGTGAGTTGACCCCTGTACGTGACCGCCGGGTGACCCGGGTTACATGCAGGTCAGACGCAGGCCAAATACATGCAACCTATTAGTTTGAATGGTCAGACTAACTGATCAAAGCTTGTAGTTTTCTTAAAGGGACATTACAAAGCATTTAGGGAAAGGAGCACCCCTATATTGCTGACCGCCAGACAACCTGCATCCTGTTTCGGGTGAATTCGAGGTCACATGAATATTAATTGAAGTGTGTGAAAATTCAGATGTTTCCACTGATGTATGTGGTGGGAGCTATGGGGTACAACCACTATTTGCTACCCAGATCTAATCACCATTTTAAGAGCATACAAAGAACTGCAAAGGTCAAATTTAAAGTACAACTCCTACAGAAAATGTACCAAATATCAAAGATGTGTTGCGCTACATTTAACGCACCAACATTTTTTTGTAAATCCAAAGTTTTGAGGTTAACATACAAACACAGGGTAAGTTCCAACATATCCTTTCTGCAGACAAACCGGGCTCTACTTCAAATACAATACATTATGATTTTGGTGGCTTTATATGCCTTTGTCCTTTTAATTTGAATGAGAACTGCATGCAAGTTTAAGACGCCTACACTTTAGGGATCTTACGTTTAAGTGCATTGTTGCGTCAAAGTTGGAGGTCAAACATCCAAACAAGTGCAGTTCTGCCATGCATTACACAGAGGTCAAAAGTAACAGTTCGGGTCAAGCCATTAGCCTTATAAATGTTACTAAACATTTGGGTTTTACCCCATAATGCTAACTACTGATTGACCTGTGATGACAGACACTTGGGGAATAGACTAAACACCCAATGTTTAAAACCTCACTGAATTATCAGGGGCTTTTTTTAAATACACTATGATGACTGCTGAATGACCCAGGTTCCAGGTCATGGTGGGGACAGATATGTATTAGAATAGTGGGAAACTAGGCAACATTTTTGATTGCCACTGCAATTCCCTGTAATTGACCAGTAGGTGACCTCCGTGTTGATCTGAAACTAGGGGTTAATTCTAGGTTAGCTATTTACTGGCAAATGGTGAATATCGGCAATATTTGTTCTCTTTAGAAGTAACCTTTCTTTTCTGAAAATGTTCAGTCATTTGACATTTCAGAAAACACTGGGGCTGCGCAATTAATGTAATAATAAGATGACAATTACAGCTGCCACAATTAACTTACTGTGAAAAGTGTCCGTTATAACATTATATTTAGGTCTAATTTTCTATTTATAACTTCTTGTTTTGCCACCATTGAGAATTGATATTAATCCCAGACTTGTCTTGCTTTCTGTGTTTAACTTATTCAAACTTTGAATGAAAGTTAATTTTCTATTTTTTCAAACTGCCAATGTGAAGTTGAACGTTTAGGCAAAATATCTTGTCTTGTCTTGATTTACTGATGTATAAAACAGCAATAAAGTAATTCAGGAAAGCTCTCAGCTTCTTTTTGACGTGTAGTCTTTGTAAAGAATATGGCAATTGCCAAGTATCGCACATAAATAAAGTAACATATAGATCTTATTTTGAAATCTTAAATCCAACAACCCTCGTACCGAAATACGAGAGGACTAGTATATTCTTGTGATCTGAAACACAAGAAATGCCCTTTGAAGAAACACTGACCAGCTGAACTATCTTTGTGGCTTCAGGGTCTTGAACACACCACTGATGTTGACCAAAATGTGACCTGATGTTGACCGAGAGATGAACCGAGGCCGCAGACTGATGCCTCTGTCGCCATGGCCGCCAGCTGACCCCTGGAATGGTCACAGGGATCACAGCCTGTGGTCAGATCATTGCTGGACACAAAGACGTAGTGAGAAGAATGAGAAAAGAAACATAGCAAGGGAATAAGAGAGTGAAAGAAAAAAGGAAGACAAGGGGTCAGAGGTCACCATCTAAGTTCTTCCTTTCTCCATTTTATCATCTTCTGTTCCTCCTTTCTCTGTTTGGTGTCATCATTCTGAATGACCTCTGACTTCGACGTGTGTATCGTGCAACGCTTGGAGTGACCTGACCATGAACGCATCTTAAACCCACAATGTTCCAAACCGATCTACATAATTTTGTATTTTCTCTTTGTGTAATTTCTCAATTATTATCATTATCAAGCCTGAACAGGTTAAAATCACTAACAATATTATAATCCCATTGGATCAAAACAAAAGAATATGCCATTACAGATAAAACAGAAAGACATAACTGCTGATCAATGTGGTGAGTCGCTTTATTTGTTCTCTTACTAAACATACTATAGGATGTCTGATACTGTACTGCACTGTTTTGGTGTTAAAATCACTGAATAGCATGTCAAGGCAATTTCAAAACCACACGGTGACCGTGCTGATCAACTCTGGCAGTGCATCTACAATAAGTACAAATGCTGGTGATACCAATGGATGCTTGGGGAAAAAAACAACCTATCCAAACCTACCTAAATAACTGAGAGATTGGATAGAAGAAGGGCTGCACGACTATGACAAAAATCTAAAATTTCAATTACTTCCCTTCATATTGTAATTGCAATCATTTTGATTAATAGAATTTACATTAAAACGCTTATTTTGGGTGGATCAACTGCATGCCGGATTCTTTATGTTGGCTATAAAAAAAGATGAGAACTGTGTTTCTGAATGACTTTATTGCTGTTTTATACAACAGTAAATCAAGACTAGTTCACTAATTTATCAACTTCACATTGGCTCTCTTACTTGCATACAAAACCAAAACAGTTAATCAAATTTTAAATAAAGATTTTCTCAGAACGGGCAACAGATTTGTCTGTGACTGGTTACCATGCGCAACAGCACAAACACAAGTTAAATATAAAATTAAACAGCAAACTTTGACCTACAACCTCAATTCCAAGAAAGTTTGGACAGTATGAACAATGCTAATAAAAACAAAAAGGAGTGATTTGTAAATTATATTCACCCTTTGCTATATTGAAAGCTCTACAACTACACAATATATGATGTTTTATCTTGTGAATTTCATTGTTGTTGTTTTTTTAACATACAGTCATTTCAAATCAGTTGAGACAGGGGCCATTTAAGACTAATGACCATTTGATGAGTTGAAATAACAAGGTGATGTGAAACAGATGTTAATCAGGTGAGGCAATTGTGTCATAGTACTGTATACTGTATAAGGAGCCTCCAAAAACAGCCTAGACATTCATGAGCAAGGACCGTTCGAGAATTTGCCAACAGATGCTTCAACAAATAATCAAGTAATTATTGAACAATGTTCCCCAAAGACAAATTGGAAGGATTTTGTGCATTTAACCCGCTAAATTGTACAATATATTAAAAAGATTCAAGGAATCTGGTCAAATATCAGTGAGTAAAGGGCAAGACAAAAACCACTTCTGAATGTGTGTGATCTCTGATCCCTCAGACGTCACTGTCTTAAAAAACATCATTCATCTATAATGGATATCATGAACATGGGCTTGGGATAACTTAAGTAAACCTTTGTTAGTCAATACCATTCGCCGCTGCATCCACAGGTGCAAGTTAAAACTTTACTATGCAAAGCAGAAGCCATACATCAACACAGCCCAGAAGCTCTGCCAACTTTTCAGGGCTCGGTCTTATCTTAGATGGAAAGTAGAACAGTGGAACTGTGTTTTTTTTTGGTCCGATGAGTCCACATTTCAAATTTGATTTTTTTTTTTTAAAACACTGCCATTGTGTTATCCGGGCCAAAGAGGGAAAGGACCCTCCAAGCTGTTATCAGCGTCAGGTCCAAAAGCCAGTGTCTGTATGGGCGAGGGGTGTGTCAGTGCCCATGGCATGGATAACTTGCACATCTGCGAGGGCACCATTAATGCAGACAGACATGTACAACTTTTGGAGCAACATATACTGCCATCCAGCACCGTCTTTTTCAGGGATATTCCTGCATTTTCCAGCAGGACCAAAACAAACCACATACTGCCTGGATAATAAGTGCATGGCTGTGTAAGATGAGAGTGTGGGTGTAGATTGGTCTGCTTGCAGTTCTGACCTTTTTCCAATTGAGAATGTACGGCGCATTATGAAGCACACCATACGGCAACGAAGACCCCGTACATTTGGGCAGCTAAAGACCTATAATGGATGAATGGGGGAAAATTCCACTTTCTAAACTTAAGAAACTTGTGTCTTCAGTGCCCAAATTCTTAATACATGTTTTTTGAAAAGTGGAAAACACTCAAATGTCCCAACTTTGTTTGGAGCATTTTGCAATCATTTGATTTGAAATTACTGTACATAAAAAATAAAAACAATTTTAAATTACAAAAATTTTAATTCACAGGTTATACATCATACCAATGTGTAGTTGTAATGCTTTCAATATAGCAAAGGGTTTTGTTTTTATTAGCATTTTACATACTGTCACAACTTTTTCTGAATTGGTGTTGTACATGGATTACAATAACTGACACTTTTTAATAAGTCAATTTTGGCAGCTTTAATTGTACTCTTGATTATGTATTTGATTAAATGCCCAGCCCTAGAAGAAGTGAGAAAAAGATTACTCCTATTCCCTAATTATTTATATATTGTATAAACAGTGGAGGCCAAAAATATTGGCACCCTTGTTAAATATGAGAAAAGAAGGCTGTGGAAAAAAGGAGGTCGCAAAAAGCATTTAATAAAAGGGTGGCAATAATTATGGCCAATGCATTTTGGAAGAAAGTATTTATTTAATAATGAGATATTTCCCCTGTTTCAGTTGTTTTACTTCAATTAAAGGTTACATTTTCTTTTTTTTTTTTTTTTTAATAAAAGATACAAAAATAAAAAAAATGTCAGCCTTCTTTGCTCATATTTACCAAGGGTGCTAGTATTTTTGGCCACAACTGTAATTATTTGGGTAATTGACAAATCAGGTTGTTCGTGTTTGAAATCTTTAAACACGGGTGAATTTCATAGAAATATAATCTTTGTGTCCTTGTTGGTGTCACAAATTTTTGAAAAACATTAATAGCATTTTCTACAATAAAATAATAATAATATTAACAATAATAATGACTTGGAAATTATCATGTGGTGTAACTATCATGTAAAATGTATTAAAATACATATATTTAACAGTGTACACAACTTAATCATTAATAATAATACTTTTATTTTATAAATATGATATGATATTTTTTTATAAATATCATACATTTTTGAGTCAGACCCGGGACCTTATTCCAACCCCTTTACCTTGTCAATGTTTTTGGAGTTGCTCCCCCACCTTTTTAGTATTCAATCATCTTTTTACAACAAAATGCAAAAATTACAAAAATAAATACAAATTTTATGTTGGCTTATGTACCAAAAGTGTATAGGGTCATTAGAGACCCTAGGTATATAAAAGTGTCATTTTGTATTTTCTTTTATTATTATTATTATTTCATAGGTTTCTATCACATGATATCAATATATTTGTTTATTACAAGAGAAATGAGTACTATATTCATACAAATGACGACAATATCACGTTGATGTTCTGTGTGACAATGGTGAATAATCAGTTTTCTGTACGCTTGTACACATACATATTGTACAAGCTATTTGTTACACAAAGTGGCGCTGATGTGTCAGCGATTGAGTTGATTTACATTCGACACTGCTGTTTGACGAAGCAGCAACATGGAAGTAAACTATAGCAAGTACAACACATGAACAGTATGATATGACTATTGTTATTTGTGTGCACTACTGAAATTATGCAAGTTGTGCATCTATTTAGACTCTAAGAAAATACTTGTATGTAACTTATGTGTAACTTAAATGTATCTTATGTGTTATGTTTAGCTCAATATGTGTTTGACAGAAAGTTGCATCTGTGAAAATAATTAATCTTGTTCTAGATTTGTCGCATTATCTCTTTTATATATATATACAGTATATAAGATAAAACATCAAAACATATCAAAATATAAATGTTTCTATTATTTTCTAATTGTCTTGAAAATATTTAGACATTTTTACACTCTCTGTGCATTTTGTAGATCCATTTGTGATAGATAGATAGAAGTGTCGGGTCTATAATGACCTGAATATGTAAGAGTCTTTGGTGAAAATCCCATGCTTTTAAGGGTTAATTCAAACTGAATTATTTTCCCCTATATTTACATGCCAATCTCAAATCTTCTTTCATAGACAAGATCATTGAGAAGGTTGTTTTAAATCACCTGAACAAATGATTAAACTCAATTCCCATGCATTTAAGGGCTATTGGTATTACAAAATATGGATTTTATTCAACTTCACACACTGTCTTAAAGCTCTTAAGAGGTCTTCTCTGTTCTGTTTTGTTTTTTGTTTTGATTTGTTTTTGTCACATGACAACAAAATAGCTACCTGCATGTTGGTTACACCACCTGACTTTGATTTGGTGGATAAAAGTTTTTCAAATGTTAATCGTATTTAAAAAACGAATTGTTTCACTGCTTTTTTTTTTTTTTTAAGAAATAATAATAAAAGAATTCTCATGCAAATTTATTCATTTTTTTCAGCTTTTAATGAGACTTTTATTTCTATTTAAATTTTTACTGGCTCCAGTAAAACATGATCATCATATAAGATGTGTATTCAAGTAATTGTTTTACATGAATTGCATTTTTCATGCATTTCTTAAATAGATCTGAACAAAAACATGAGCATCACATCACTGACACATTTTTATTAATAAATGTTAATAAAAATAATATACAATATAAACTAAGCCTTAATATAAAAAATAGAAATGTTTTATTTTTATTTTTATTTGTTTCTTTTCTTTTCTGTCTGTGTTTTTTAACTGATGCTTTGCCAACATTCTGTGAAAAACAATCATGCCAATAAAGTAATATTACGTTTTTTTTTGTTTTGTTTTTTTTACAAAGACAGTAAAAGATTTGATTTGTAAATATGTTGTTTATTGTAAATTGGTTTATGTCTCGTCACTGTCATTACTGCAATGTTGCTCGGAACTGCACACAAGACTTTCACCCACTGTTACACTTGTATACATGGTCGTGGGACAATAAAGTGATTTGATTGATTGATTGATTTGAGAAAGCAGCATTCAAGGTGGAGGATAAGGCCAGGAAGTACAATGCTGAACAGGTGTGCAGTGACCTCTAACCTCTGAATCACAGCACAGAGAGAAAGCAATAGCTATAAGGCACGTTTGATATATGTGTGCAGTACAGTGCCAGCTTTGCCTCTCAGCAGCAGAAAGAATGTTCTGCACACATGGGCTATGGACACATCACATCTCAGCTCACAGCGGGAGAGAGGGAAAGAGAGAGATGGAAAGAGAGAGAAGGGTGAAGGGGCAGAAATAAAGCAAAAGAACGAAAGATATTGTCAAGAGGATGAGAGTGGAAAAGTGAAAAGAGTGGAACGTTATGAGGAGGATGGTTTAAATTGAGATGAAAGGCTTCATGGAACAGAAGAACGCTGCTTCCCTCTGTGCCGCACTTATCATGGCCCTTCACTCGGCAATTCAACACACAGCTCTCTCAGGTCATGTATCTGTTACAGTGTCAGTGAACGTCCAGACTGAGTCTATTAGACTGCTGCTATCTTCATAGGAGTTGACAGCTAGGAATGCTAGTTAGGGCGCCCTCTGATGTGCACATGAACAACGAAACATACTCTCTAAAGTTAATAGGCATGAGTATCCACCAAAATACCATAGTAACTATTACAGTTACTACTGCAAAACCATCATAAATTAAAGGTATATTCCGGGTTCAAAAAAGTTAAGACCAATCGACAGCATTTGTGGCATAATATTGATCACCACAAAAATAATTTTGACATGCCCCTCTTTTTCTTCTTTTAAAAAAGTAAAAAAAGTAAAAATCTGAGTTACAGTGAGGCACTTACAATGGAAGTCAATGGGGCCAATCGGTATACGTTAAAATACTCACGTTTCAAAATGATTGCCACAAGACTTAAACAATGTGTGTTAACATGATTTTACTGTGATAAAATTGCTTACTAACCTTTTCTGTGTAAAGTCATATCTAATTTTACAACATCATCACCATGAAGACGTAACACCAAAAACACTGTCACCTGCAAAAACAAAGATTTAACAACTTTACAGCTCAAATAATACAAGAGTTTCAACAGAAGAATGATCGTAAGTGCTTTTATAAAATTAAAAGCTTCACATTTCTGCCTTTAAACCCTCCAAATATTAGCCCCATCCACTTCCATTGTAAGTGCCTTGCTGTAATGTTGACCTTTTTTTTTTTTTTTTTTTAAAGAAAAGCAAGGGGTTGAAAATTCATTTCGGAATATTTCTTTAATATAGGCCATAAATCTAACCATCTCAAACTTCAAACGGTCTAAAAAAAATATGCAATTTCTGTTGTTGGTGATGGCCTCTCAAGATTACCACAATTTCCACTGTTTTCATCTAGTAACAATAACTTTAGTAAGCCTAACGGAAATATTAAGGCCGAAACGATGGTTAATGTCATGGTGATTTTAATTTAAAAGGGATATTTGCACTCCACATTAACAAATGTTTTGTTAGTTTTAAACACTTGTCAATAGAAGAAAATGCTTTAACATGAAGCAAAATACATGTCACATTACCAAAGTCATTTCACTCCCAAGCGCCATCTGGCAGTGCAAAGCGGTACTGCAGGCAGGCGGCGCCGCTCTATCACTGTCCGACACAGCGGTAAATAAAACAGGACGGGTGGGGTGGGGGATTTTCTATTTCACAGTATGGACGGCTCTGTCGGCACATCTGACAAGCAGATGCTCCAGGCGGGATTACATTCCTCTGCCGCGATGATGGTGTATCGATTTTATTCCCCCAACAGTCAGTGTAGATAACTCAGGGTTAGCCGACCTACTGAAACTTCATCTACATCAGACAATATTTCATTCAAAGAGAGTTTCGGCGGAGCTACTCTGAACTTCCGGCGTGTAGCCTATTGTTAAAGTATTTTCTTATTTCTCTGCGTTTATTATATAAAATAATATCAATATAAGAAAGTGTAGGCTAATTTAAAATAAAATAAAAAAATCTAAAAGTCATGACACGACTCGTGAATTTTGCCACAAAGTGTGTGACTGTCTTCACAACAGTCATTTTAACGTTCTTCGTCGAGCATTATTTGAACTTAATGTGAGTTACTCGATGACATTTTGTGTTTGCGTTCAATACCTTTTGGTTCTTTGTGGTAAACAATCTGCTTGGGCTTGGAAGTTCAGGAAACGGTTATATTACACGTTATACCGGAAGGGGGCACAATAACACAACTTTTCACCAGTTTTGCGCATGCGCACATGTTACATTACATCTGACACAAGGGGGCAGCACATACTTAAAATCGGCGCTTACGATTGTTTTGTTCATAAATGAGTGGCTTTCCCATTAATTGATGCGTTTTAAGGGAAAAACTGGACGTTTGCACATTAAATGAACAGTTTGAAAGAAATAAAGAATACTTGTTAGACTATGTCTGTAATTTATACAAGTAAACAAAGAATAACAAGTCAATAAAATCACTGAACAGAATTTTACAACATGGTATTAATCACCTAGTAGCCTGTAAAGGAGCTAAAGGTCCCGGGGTAAAAGGCACTTTGATTTTATATTCTCCCAAAACACTTAACAGCAATGAACTACAACAGCTGTTTGTCACTTGCGCAGTCTGCAAAATATTCCCGATTCATGAGATTATTGTCTGTACTGTAACCAGGGCTGTAGGCAGGTATTCTGGGCCCTCTGACTGTATAATCTTCTGGGCCCCTTATCTATTAAAAAAATACAGCTTTTAATTTGTTTTGGGCCCAACTGTACCTTTGGGCCCCTAGAATCGTTACCACCTTTCACCCCACTTGCTACGGCCCTGTGGGTAACGATGTCTCAAGTTTGATTTTGAGGTAATTTGATCTAATATTTAATCATTTTTCAAATGTTGTAAATTTATGTAGCTAATGAGAATCCCTGAAATTAACACATTTATTTTTAGACAGAATGTTTATTTGCCATTTTCAGTTTTGTTCAAGGTGATTCAGTCAAAAGTTTTTAAATAACTGTCCTTTAAGTGAAATGATATAATTTGGGATAAAAAAAAATGTTTTTTTAAAAAAGCAGTGGCTAATTGCCCCCAGAAAACACACTGTTTGTCTTGAGTGGGGTGAATAGATTTGTAATGAAGGGGGGGGTGGGGGGGGGTGGGGGGGGGTCCCAATCTGATCAAATGGTCATCATAAACTGTAGGGTGCGGGAATGGGCCATGGAGAACCATCTCAGACAATGGGTTGCCTGAGCTTAATTAACATACAGACATTTTAGGGATTTTAATTGACATGAAGAGCACTACTTAATTTACATTGAGGGCGAAACTGGTCAAACAGGTTTGAGTTTACAATGTTCACGGTCCAGTCTGACTCTGCTGAATCCAAGGTGCTACATATACTTTGTCACTGCTACACTGGAATAAAGGCATCTTCATCTCAAGATCGACGCCTATTCCTGGTCCTGTGTGTTTTATTTTTCTTACACCATATATTTACATGATATCACTATATATACCTTTTGGCCTTTTACCTCAAGTCTGGGCTAAAAGGCTCCCTCACCACCTTAAAAAAAAAAAAATAATAATAATTTTAATCAAACCAACCTGCTCTAAAATATTTAATCAGCAAGATATTGCTCATGTCGAGTTAAACCTGCTTGCAACCCCTTGTGATGTCCAGTTTGTTAGTGAATCATTCTTTTGAATCAGTTCAATGAATTAGTTGAATTAGTTAAAGAAAATAAAACTCTATGGTACAAATCACCTAGAATGGAAATGATATATATATATATATATATATAATTTATATTACTGGGAACTGTGTGCATACCCAGATTCAGTATCTGTCTCAGTTCATTTAAGTTCTGATTTTCTCAAACCATATTTGCGTACAGAAAAAAATATTAAGAACACTTGAACAATTAGTTAACTGCATTGGATAACATGAAAAACATCTTGTTTTTTGCGATTTCCATTCTTCGTGCATATCGCCACCTACTGGGCAGGGAGGAGAACTTAGAGTAAAAAAAAATGACATGATGATCTGTTGTGTGAAGTGACTGTTTCTCAACCTCACCTATCATATGACTGATGAAGATGTGGATTAAACCAGTGGAGTTTATTGGATTACTTCTATACTGCCTTCATATGCTTTTTGGACCTTCAAAGTTTATTTTTTGGTAAACTTTCCCTTTAAGCCACACACTTAAAAATGTCATAGCATTACATAAGAAAATGTCAAATTTTCAAGCGACATTTATTTTAAATAAAGCACAAGCACGCTTTTTAAGCAAAACATTTGTTCGATTTATATATACTGTATATGAACTGCTCTAAGTTAAGACAAAAAGTATCTGGACACTTTCTGGTTGTAAACTTTGTGCAACATAGCGTAGTGTTGAATTATAACGGCGGTTACTCTACAAAGACACTAGTGTGAACTTGAGAAAAATGACCTTGGGACCAGTTGGTAAAAAGACATTACAAAAAAAGTAAAGTTAGGTTTGAGAAAAGCTCTAGCTTTTGTTTGCAGATGCCACTTGGCTTACTAATGCATTGAAATTCACTAAGCATACACATACATTTTGGGAACACAGAAACGTATCAGATCTATCAGTACATCAGAAAATACAGTATCATTGAAATATCTCACAAAATAATAAAAATACATTTTTATAGGAACTTTAACAATGGAAAGATCAGATTTTGTATGAACCTATTATTATTCTAATAACATCTTGGTCCTGTTTCGGGGCATTAGCTATCATACATGAAAAACAAGGTGCATTGTTTATCATTAATGTATTCTGTTTTCTAATTAGCAGAATGTTGCATTGTTAACATGGAGGGCCACCGCATTGCTGAGGGCATCTCCGATTCTGTGTTTGTTATGGTCCTCATTTTGCCTCTGTTTATAAAGGTTTTTGAAGAGAAAGGACATATGCAGAGACTCGTAATTTCAAATCCCCACCATTGCAGCCTCTGCATATGACAATATAAATATCACCCTCAGTTTGTGGATGGTGTGGCTGGTTTGTTTGAGTAATGGGGTAATTAATTCAATCATGACACTCAGACAGATGATGAATTTTGTTAATGCTTCTCCTTTGTTCTCCACTCATTTCTGAGCAGGTCTTTTTCCTCTACATTAACCCGACATGTGCACACACACAAACTGCATCTTCTGCCACACTATTTTTGGGGAGCTAGGTTGCACAGATGCAAATGGACCAATCAGCCTCCAGAGAGATGAGTCCCTTTGCTATGGCAGAACTGCAACAAGGGAAAATGAGACAAAACAGAGGCTGTTGTTCAGTTGGGCAAAGTGCACCTTGTCAATTCTCTGACAGTATTTAAAGGAATATTTCAGGTTCAACACAAGTTAGCTCAATCCGAAGATATTGTGGCATAATATTGATTACAACAAAATTTATTTAAAATCATCCCTCCAATTTCTTAAAAAAAAAAAGGAAAAATATGGATTATAGTGAGGCACTTATAATGGAAGTGAAAGGGGACAATCCGTAAACATCGTATTACTCAGTGTTTTATGAGTACAGCCACAAGACATAAACAATATGTGTGTTAACATCATTTTAGTGTGATAAAATTACTTACTAACCTTTACTGTGTAAAGTTAAAGCCAATTGTCAAACTTTGTTGCCATGACGATGTAACCCTAAAATGACTGTAAAAATTACAATTAAACAGCTTTACAGCTAAAACATTACAACATTTTTAACAGAATAGTTAATGTAAGTGCTTTTATAAAAATATAATCTTAAATTTCTGCCTTTAAACACTCCAAAAATTGGCCCCATTCACTTCCATTGTAAGTGCCTCACTGTAACCTCGAATTTTGCTTTTTTTAAAGAAAAGGAGGGACAAGTCAAATACATTTTTTGCCGTAATCAATATCATGCAACAAATGCTGTTGATTGAACTAAACTTGTATTGAACCCAGAATATTCCTCACAATACTCAAACTCAACAATAAAATACTTGCATACTAATGTTAAGGCTGTCAAGCATTTTCACACTTAGTTCAAAGGCCTGACTGAAAGTTTTATTGCACCCCCACATCCCACATATAACTATCTTAGCTCAGAATATTGCAGCTCTATTGCTTAACAGTTCATGAATTATCATTGGATGGGGCACTTGGTTAAAGAACCTGTATTTGGCTGTCCAGGCAGTCACTAAGAAAAATAACTAAACTGCATGGTAATGTACACACAAACAGAATTTCAAAAATAATTGTTTTCAAAACGGCTTTCTGAATACGCCCCCCATCTGTCATTAGACAAACAAAGAGATAATCCCGCCCCCGACTCAGGCCATTGGTTGAGTAACGTTGGGCCGTGTATAAGCAGGTCACTCAAAACAAACAGAGCAATTTTCATTGCACAACAGAACACAGTGTTTTTGCGAAAATTAGCCTGTGAATGGCTTACTAAAAATTGTCTCTGCATTTTAAGCTGGGACAGAAGAAAGTATTTTAACACATAAAAAGTTACATACTTCAGCTTTATGTACAGCTTTAAAATGGACCGATATATCGGTTTTACCGATTAATCTGTGCCGATATTTGCTTTTTGAACTATCGATTATCAGCAAAACTCTATGACAAGGGATGCCGATAGTTTTTTCAGTAGCCGACACTGGAGGATACTACAGTTAGAATGGCTAAGATTTGTAGTGTAACAGCGGCCTCTAAAGGTGAAATAAAAACAATCACTGACTGTCAATATAGAGCTGTTCAGCTTGTAGTCCAAATACCCGGAAGAGAATTCGCCATGGGTTCCCTCAAGATTTTCCTACGGGCTTTTATAACGGGTTTTTGAACTTATGAGGAAAAATATGCTCTGTGGTAAACATTACTTGACGATACGTGGACGTTTTGTTCTACAGCATAAGTTACACCCATGCAGTCATACCTCAAACGTGTCTTTTTAAGCCGTATTGGATTATATACTTCTTTTTTTTTTTAATCACAGAGCGGCTTCAAAATTTCAGGTAAGACTGTGTGTAATTTATGTTGTAGAACAAAACGTCCATATATCGTCAAGTAATGTTTACCACAGACCTTGTGTTTATAATAAAATAAAAAACCCATAGGAAAACCCATAGGAAAATCCAGAGGGAACCCATGGCGAATTAGACTTCCGGATTAAAATTGACATCACGGCTGAACAGCTCTATTCATCCATATTTGTATCCTCACTTCAATGCAAATTTGGTTATTTTGATTAGATACATCAAGTGTTCTAAATTGATGAATAGAATGTTTTGCCTGTTTGAAAATGTGCCACATTTAGAGTATTGTAATTCTATATTGTAATATAGAGTATTGTAACAAAGCCAAGTCATAACAAATTAAGTGTCCCAAAATAAGTCAGTGTATTTCAGGGTACTATTGGTATTTTGGTTGCACAACAAACTGCATATTGGGTTTTATTTCTTTAAAACTGTTGTAACCTCTGTGTCTCTTCTGTCATAGTAAAGAAAAGTAAGAACATTTTGTAAAATTCTACAAATCGATTTTAAAAACTGTCAACCGATTATTCAGTTATTAGCCTTTTCATCCACTTCGTTATCGGCATCGGCTACATCCACTATTGGTCGACCTCTCATTTTTATTATTACCCACAGTACTTAACCCTAAAAGGGGCCATACAAATTCATTTATTGCTATTTTCCAATAGATTAGGACCCAATTTTCATGTTTTTCTTAAAAATATTGCTTTTATTTGAAATGTTACAGCTTGTAGAAATCAACCTGTGAAGAAAATAACATTGGAAAGATAGGAACATTTTCCTCAAGTTCAGCTGCCCCCCCCCCCCTTACTCATTCCTTGCCACTGACTCTCAAATGTTTGTAAAACCTTTTTAGGGTTAAAGCAAATGGGGAAGTGAATGGGGCCAGTCCATAATCATTGAAATACACATAGTTTCAACAATGTATCCACGAGCCATAAACATTATACATTTTAACAAGACTTTAGTAAGAGAAAATCACTTACTAAACTTATCTGTGTAATGTTATACCCAGGTTTAAAGGTATAATCTTAAATCATGACTGATTTAGTCCTGATCAAAGTAAGCTCTCTACGACCCTTCGACCACCTTCCCATAGGTGAACAGAACTGCAAAACTACAACTCCCACGATGCACTACCCATGTACGTACCCGGGCACGTTCGGTCGGAATTGGCGGGTTGCTTGCTGGGGCACTTGCATATCTTACCTTTTGTCTGACCATCCGAGGAAACTCGGGGCGGTAAAATATTAGCAAACTTTTTTTTTTTTAAGTTTACATAGTTCAAGCGTTAAGCGATAATTATAGCTGATTTAGCACTATTTTCCACCCAAACTGGTGTTATCCCGTCCTTGACTCGTTATTTCACAGGTAAGTGGCGCTGCGCGCGGACTGTGAAAACAACTACATGATTGTGTTTGCATGTGCTCTTTTGATTTACTGCAGGTGAATGTTATGATCATACATTTCAATCTAACAGGCAAACGCTTGGAGTGTTTTAGGCAACTTCGTGCTCTTGAGATCTCTGTCGGATATTCTTGCAGTTTGTGGTAGTTTTCAGCCCTGAACCAGGTCAACATGGAGAAGTGAGCGACCATGCTTCTGTAACATTAGCCACGAAGGCTAGTCGGTGCCTTGTGTGTAAGGGTCTATATTAGCCCTATAACTGTCCATGTAATATGTATAAACGCGCTTGACTTTCGTGAAACCATCAAATGCATTTTGTTTCTGTCACTTTTTATGATGTTTTGGTACCTTTTATAGTCAAGATTATGCTGGCTTGGGTCAGTCCAGCCTATCAACTTCGCGCGAGACAGAAACGCCTTCCTCATGCACTCGGGACGCGCATGCGTCGTTAAGTAACGTGTTGTGTTTTCCTTTTTAAGATGTACTTTACAGTTGCATTGCTGAGATACATCGTAAAACATTACGTGTCGTCGTCGTTATTGTTGTTTAGTATTTTTTTGTTTAGTTATTTTCGGCAGCAAACAACGGCTGCAGAAAAGTGTCGAACATTCTAGCGAAGCATCTGCGCGTGCGCGCTTGCCCTTTTCGTATAATGTGCTTCAATTCAGCACTTAAATAAGATTGATGTCCGTATTAATATCGATTTCACATGTTAGTTTGCGTAAAGTTGATAGTGGCCCTTTTGTTTTGGGTACTTTAAGGCAATGTTTAAGGTTCAATACAAGTTAAAGTCAATATACAGCATCTGTGGCATAATGTTAATTACCACAACAATAACTTCCACTTACAATGGAAGTGAAGGGGGCCAGTCTATAAACCTTAAAATACACATCGTTTCAAAAGTATAGCTACAAGAAATGAGTATTACATGTCTTAACATTATTTTAGTGTCAATTTAGGGGTTTAATTGCATTAGGGTATTTACCAAATTACAGGGTTTACCTGTGTTATTGTCATGACAGTTTTAATATTGGGTATAACTGTACACAGATAGGGAAACTTAAGTAATATTATCACACGAAAATCATGTTAACACGAAAACAATTTTTTCTTGTAGTGCCTGTCTGTAACAAGTGTTTTTTGCTTTATGTAAAATAAATGAGGGGAAAAAAAATATTTTTGTGTTAATAAACAGACTTGTACTGAACCTGGGCGAGTTTTCGCATATAATAAGGGGATTTAAGAGTTTTCATACGAACAACTTTTAGAAAACGATTGAAAACGGCAGTGTGGACTGAGAGCATTTCGAAAGCAAAAATGGCATTTTCAAATGTATTTGGATTAATGTAAAAGTAACTTTAATCAAGAACTAGTGTTGTCACGGTACCAAAATTTCAGTAGTCGGTACCAATACCAGTGAAATTTCACAGTACTCGATACCATTTTCGGTAGTAAAGCAAACCACAAAACTAAGAACAAAAATATGCCATTGTGCAACACTTTCATTTAAATATATTATTTTTGAATTATAACAAAACTGTACAATGTATGCTTAAAAGTATTTTTGAACAATTATATATGATTTGCTTCAACTTTTGCAACTTAAGTTTTTACCAAGTACTAAAAATACGAAATAAACAAGCATACAATAGAATGAATAAAAACAATTTCCAAACTAATGTGCAAAGTGCTCTCGTAATAATAAAGCTGCATATTGCCAAATTTCTTCACGATAAGAAATGCACAGTGACATATATTATGATTAAATAAGTCGTGAGCCATCGCGTTCCAATCGAGCTGCATTAAGCGTCCGCGCTCGAGGGATGAGAGTCCCCGAGGCAGAGTCCCTCTCAGCCGGGTGCAGTTTCAATCTCTCCCCCTTAGATCGGGACATTCGCGCAACTCATAGAAGAGGCGCCGACCACAGAGAGAAATGACAGTTTCTGAGTTTATAGTTATTAACATGATCTGCTTCTGTATTACTTGAACTTTAGAAAAGCTATAACGCATTAAATATAACTGCATTTAAGATGTAACGCATGGTTTCCTTTAAAAAGCTCTGCTTATTCCACAACGAGAGTGCTTCTGAATGTATTTATTTATTTTTATATATATAATTCACTAATACTTTGGGATCTACATAAGATGAAGCTGAATGTTTAGAGTGCATCTGGACTGATCTGTGTAATTCCTCCATCAGGCGTGAACTGCAGTGCTGCTCTCGCACGTCATCATTACAGTTTAATGTGATTTCATGTTACGTTAAATGAGATCAAACGACTATTCGACAACGAAAATTTTTCTCGTAAATTTTTTATTTTCGACGTTGTCGACTAAACGTTTCAGCCTTAATGCAAATAATATGCTTTTAAACTCACCTGCTCTAGTTGCTTGAATAAATCCGGGTGTCTGTATTTCAGGTGCTTTATTAAGTTTGACGTGTTTCCTCCTTTCGTCAGAAAATTGTGAAGCAGCGTTTACAAATAGGTTTTTGCTGATCAATGATGTTTACCTTTTCATCAGCCTCAAATCCAAAGAATTTCCAAACCTGACTTTTTCCACTTTTCTTTTCGACAAGATTCAGTTGAGACTCCACAGCTATTTTGCTTGTCGTACCGGAGTACCGGTATTTTTGACAACACTATCAAGAACATCAAGACAATTATTTATTTATTTTCAGTTAACATTTAAAACATGCTACAAGTTATGTATGGATATGTTTGTATATATTTATATATTCGTTTTGTTTTTTTTGTTTTTTTTCAAAGTTTTTGAGAACTTGTAACTCTCTGTCTATTAAAAATTGTTTATTTTTTTTACAGTCTAAAATTAGCTTTATTAATCAGCATGTTTCGAGCCTTTCACACATTTTTGTGAAAATTAATCAAATATCATCTCTTGCATAAATGGCAAGGAAAAACAACCAAAAATTACATTTTACTAGTAGCATAGTGGAGTTCTCATGAGAACGTTTCCATTATTTGATAGTCTGACCTTTTATGGGCCTACTTAACTTTAGCTAACAGTATTTTTAAGCTTCACTATTGTGCTGTACATTGTTTGTTGTTGATAGGTTTTCTCTCAGTTGATACCCCTGAACCCCCAAACAATATCACACTCACAAGGCCTCCTATGCCTCTGAGTATCTAATGGCACTTTTCCACTGCATATTATGGCTCAACTCCACTCGCTTTACTTTTCTGAGCTTGCTTATCCACTGCTGTTTAGTGCCGCCTCAACGTGGTGGGATTATAGGCTGATCGTCATAGTTACACTGCCTCTACTGCCGTGACGTCATCTTAAACGCGACATAACAATAAACAATAACACGACTGTTAGCTACTAGCTCATTGTGCTGCATAAAGCAGTTGTTGCATGGTGATGTTACACAAGTGTAATGGTTAAAGTGGCCTGGTTGTTTTAGAAGAAATCTTTCCAGTAGTTGGTCAACTAAATAAAGTGAAGCTTTCAGCAGAGTATTGAGTTAACATAACAAAATGTACCATCCTCCATCGTGGACTCCAACAACGCTGTGGTTAAAAAAAAAAAAAACTTAAGTGACTACAGAACTATCAAGGAAAAGTGGAAGTGGTTCAACCAAATGGACGCTATCTAGACCGGAGAACAATGGGAGGGAGAGTGCCCTGGACTCCCTACACTTTTGGTAGGTCCAGTGGTAGCCGTGTAAGCGAACAGCTGAGACACATCCTGAAAGACTTTTTCGTTTTGCTCGTTGCTATGAGAGGAACGTCTGCACCTTGTTTATTGACCACGCCGTGGTTTTTGCGCACAGCCATTTCTTTTTAAAATTCGAAAGTCACGTGAACAAATGATACTGCTATCGCTAACTTTAAAACTAGCGGGTTGATGTCCCGTGTCGAAAATCCAGTGATGCTGGCAGTGACAATTCTCTCAGACCAATCAGTGATCTGCAGGGTTTTGACGTCACATTTAGTATCAGCTCGGCCTGCTTGCAACCTCCACCAAGGTGCTTCTTAAAAAAAGTACCAGGTACTGTCCACAGTGGAAAACCCCCCAAAAGCGAGCAGAGTCGAGTGGAGTTGTACCGTGCAGTGGAAAAGCCCCATAAAAATGGTCAAACACAAATAATGGACTGTTGTCATTCAGCTTCAAAATGAACAGTTGATTTTATCTTTAATATTTATAGCAAAGTGCTCTCGATTGATGAACTCACTGAAATATTTGGATCTTTTGATAGAATATTCCCAAAACCCCACTACTTCGGCTTTGGCTCTGGAGCTTCAATGTTCTAATCCTTGCCCAGTTTTTAAAAGAGACTGTTTTGACTTTTTTTTGTTGTTTTTTTTTTATGTTTTTCATCTTTTACAAAGTACTTTTACTGCCAACTTGGAAATGTACAACTAAGCCTACTATATATATATATATATATATAAGCATGCCTTATTTCATTTCATAGCTATACTGACTACTAACACCATGTTAGTTATTGTCCGGACCTTTGCTGAGAAGGAAATCTAGAGACCGGACCTCTTGAAACTTTAAATCATACCCCTGATTTAGACAGTGGTTTTACTCTGAAGTCTATATATTTTTTTAAAATCATATCAAATTAAGCTTTTGCAATGCACTTAGTATTCTTATCATTATATAGCTGATTGGTCTCCAATTAAATAATACCAAAATGCCAAATTTATACTGTGTGCTTCTGACAGCTTAATGCATTAAATTTTAAATTGGCTTATCTGTCATTAATCCGCATGGCTATTGTGAGCAAATAAAAGGAAGCCTTGCACCATAAAATGTTGTTTTTGTGTGAGCCACCAAACATTTATTTTCAGTGCTGTATAGTCTAATATTTCCTCTGCCATTGTATTTCCTTCCTTGTGTTATTCTTTTCCCTGATATTACCTGATTCATGAACCCCTCCTCCCCTCTAATCCACACCTGTACTCTATTCAGCACTGTTGACGTTGACAAGGAACCGGAAGGTTCCGCAGAGACCCAATGACGAGCATGAGCCAACCTACAGACACGGCTAGTGATGCTCCCAGCGTCACCGAAGGTGTCTCACAACTTTCTCCTTCGCTCCTCTTCTGTACTCTCTTTGAAATGTGTGTGGTGGAGAGTTTGTTTTTTGCTGTTCAAATCACCCTAACATATTGCTGTCTTATTACTAGGCCTTGAAATTGTGGCTATTGAATTACAGTTGTTGGATAACAATTTTCTATTTAATCTATTTCTGTTTCATCTGCCATGTGGTCCATTGTCTGTCAGTATATGTTAGAAGTGGTTCTGCTGTTGATCATTATGTAAGGTCTGTGATTTGTTTGTGATCTGATGCTAAAAACACAGAATTTTAAATACAGAATTTGCAGTTTGTCTATTTGTGTTAAACTGATGTGATCAATAGTAGGCATCATCATACTTTGTTGTCGTAGACCAGGGCCCATATTCACAAAAAATCTTAAGGCTAAAAGTAGCTCCTAATGAGGAAATTTAGTAGCAAATCTTAAAAATTGGGGCCATGTTCAGTCCTAATTTTAGGACTCGTAAAATATTCATCTAAGAGTAATTCATGAATCATTTTAATGCTAAAAGTAGCTCCCAAACTCACGACAGCTTAGAAGTCCCTCTGAGGACATCTAAATCCCTAAGAGTGACTCGCAACAATCCTAAGCATGGCTGCTGTTTTCAATCCCCATTAAAAACAAATTGTTAGATATTATGAGATATAATAATAATATTAATAATGTAATGTTGATATTGACCTTTAAAAAGGGTATCGCCTGAATCACGAGGGTATTTTCATTATTCTAACTTAAAGACAAAGTTACCTCTCCCACAAACTAAACCCAATCACAACGGAGATAAAGGTTTTGACAACTCTGCGCTCCCTGGCTACATCAAAATGCAACTGCAATGCGTGGATGAATTGAGAATTTCTGTCATCCATCGTACCCGGTGTTTTGATGCTGTTGACGGGATGCATGCTCATTTCATTACATCAATACAGGATTGAGAAATGTTCATCGACCAAAAAAATATCAATCCTAAATATATTGTTGCCTAAACTAAAATGAGAGGGTTTTGGGTAGAAATTGGAACTAGCGGTGCATGTTTATCATCAGATGTCTGTAATCTCAAAATGGCAAATATCTCGCGATTTAATCAGTCAATCACAAATTTAGAGAGTTTATAGTTTTGTTTTGATGGGTTGTGATGGTTCTAGTCCAAACTGGTATCTGCCTAGCTTAAAATGTGATCATTTTTACTCTTTTTAGGAATTAGGCCTATTGTTTAAACATCTTGTGTTCCGCTGTTGCACAATAGTATTTGTAGTAAGTAGTTTGGGTCTAACGCTTAACCTGGATACATTTTTATTTTTACTACAGAAGCTGATTGAATGTCATCATTATGTGTGGTTTAGTATGTGCTAAAACAGGTTAAAAGTTCATGCAAAAATGAAATTTGTCATCATTTACTCACCCTCATGCCATTCCAAATCCATACGACTTTCTTCTGTGGAACACAATAGGAGATGTTAACCAGAATATAAACTTCAATCACAATTAGGGCTGGATATTGATACAGATTTGATTCCAATTCACAAACTCTCAATTCAATTCCGATTTGAATTCAATATCCATTCATATGGGTGTATTTCAGTTACAATGTCCATTTTGCTTGCATACCTTTTTTTTTTTTTAATCTCCCAGTTTACTCCATTTACAGCCGTGAACATTTTGCGAGACAACATCTAATAGAGTCCGTAAAAAAATGAAACCAATCTATTTCACTCCTGTACAGTAGGCGGTGCTGTTGTTTTACCAGTGTCCTGTCCCAATCCCTTCAGCTGTTAGAGAATAATATACTGAATGATGTTAGTTACCTGTTTTGGCATAACTGTTTCACTATGTTCTTTCAATGATGTTGATGCATTTAGAGGAGTATATAATCTGTTTTTTTTAATGCGAGTGAGATGAGAGCGTGGTCTTTTGCTACAAGTAGGTCTATATTCCAGACTCCTAAACTCAACTTCTCTTTTCATAATGCCTAGATTAATGCTGGGATGATATAACACAAGGTACTGTCATATAAATACACGTGAAATAATGTACATTGACAATATCAGGTATAGTATAATATATGATGCACATATTAAAATAAATCTAAAAGAAAACTCTGCTCACTCTCTTTTCTTTATTTAAATTATTATAGCACTGTGGTTCTGCAATTCATTTGTCTAAAACGTTGCATGTAACAACTTTTTATGGGGTATTTTCCAATAAGCTTAGTGCAAACTAACTTGCCAAACCTCGTTGCTATTTTAAAGCCATGAGAATATACAGGGACAAAATATAATTGTGAATTGTGTTTAAAAATAAGTAATTAAATTATAATTGTATTTATAACCCCAGTGAGCAGCTGAAGGCGACTGTGGCAAGGAACACAAAACTCTATAAGATGTTGATTAATGGAGAAAAATAACCTTGGGAGAAACCAGACTCACTGTGGGGGCCAGTTCCCCTCTGACTAACATCATGAATATAATGCCAATATTACTTATTTATAGTTAAAGTCATGGTTTAAAATGATTTAAGTGTTAAGTGACAGTGTTTAAACAAAGATTTTATAAGAACTGTAAGATTAATGTCTTTGAAGTTCATCCTGGATTAACTGCAGAAGTTCACATATAGTGGATGTAATTGTCCTTGTTAATTGGCTGATGAAGGCTTTTGTTGGCAATTGATGGTCTATGTATTCCATTATAAGAGTATAATCCATCATGAGACCAAGGTGATGCAGGCAGAGATCAGTGAGGTGCATGCACAAAAAGCTCTTTTCTCATTGGTCAGTCAGTTTTCATCGCAGTCCGAAGGAAAAAAAAAAAAACCTTCAGATTGTTGGCGGACGATTTGTCAGACCCACTGTGAACAGCGCCATAGGAAACCATTGTTACCGTTCAAAAGCTCATTCGGAAAGAACAATCGCACCTAAAAAAAATGTGTTTGGTATGAGCAGGCCTTTGTGCTCTTAATTACAAATGAACCTTCTTGGTAAGATTCATAAATATGAATTTTAGAAATTATATTTTATTAGTTTTTTTATCAAATTGGTCACATTTTTGCATTTGAAAATGTTTCAAATTGAGTCTGTTCCATCAATTGTCTTGAAATTGCATATATATATATATATATATATATATATATATAATTTGCTGCAATTTTATTGTTTACTTTGTACTTTTTACAAGTATTTATATTGATATGTAGAACACGTGCTTAATCAGTCTCTTTTAGACTTGCGGCATCAGCGAGTAAGCACATATAACGAGAGGAGACGTGTGTCATTTCTTTTACCATGTTAGATTATTAGAATTAAATGTTTTTTTTGTTGTTGTTTTTAGTCAACAACTTAATGTAAAAAAGCAGAAAGGGTTTTAAGAGACATTATTCAATGACATGGATCCATGAATGTCATCTTTTGACACAGAACGAGTTAAACAAAACTTGTACTCTCAACCTGCAGTGAAAGGACAACAGTGCTAATAATTTAATTCTACTCAATCGCTGGTGAGTGAAATCTGAACATTTACTTGCCAGAGGCTAATGATAGACATTTAAGTCTCATTGCATGAGATTTGGCTGTACATGTGAGTGATTTACTTGAATTATAAAGGGTTGCAACATAGAGTGAAAGATCGATCTTGGGATTTAAGAATAAATATTGTCCAAAACGAAGATCGGGATGCATCAGAAAATCTATATTTTTGTCCAGTTCTAGTCACAATTCACCTTCCATAGAGTGAAAGTAAATGGTGAC
The DNA here is from genome assembly GCA_032164185.1 of Moxostoma hubbsi. Lineage (NCBI taxonomy): Eukaryota > Metazoa > Chordata > Actinopteri > Cypriniformes > Catostomidae > Moxostoma > Moxostoma hubbsi. Next base: position 39,379,868 of record JAVLUX010000007.1, read on the forward strand.
TGTGACTAGCATTCTGTCTGAATTCTTTTGTGCTCCACAGACAAATGAAAATCAAATAGGTTTGGAAAACATGGTGGTACTTTTATTTTTGGAAAAATTAGCCTAACGCCCTGTTTACACCAGACACAACAACAAGGCACACGATTTAGATTGTTCACTTTGACACGTCCAGTGTAGACAGCCTCAAGCCGTTGTGTCAATGGACGTGCCCGGTGTAGACAGGATGTAACCATTTAAGTGTTGGACAAGAACTTAATGCCCTCACATTTAACTTTCTTGTTGATGATTCTGAAGATTTGTCTGAACAGTTTTCAAAAGTAAAAATCATCATTTAGCACCGTGGTTTTGTGGTCAGATTTTCACACACTGCTCTTAACAGCAAAAATACATGTGGAAATTTGTCATCTGTTGGCTGACAGACTGGCCTACCTTCGCCCTTTCAAATAAACCCTAAAAAAAAAATACTTTTCCTTTTCACACATGGCCCCCTGCTTAAGAGGTATCACTGTTTGAATACTGAATGAAGTTGTTGTTTTTTTCTCTTGGTGAAACTGAGCCCTCTTACTCTCCCCCACAGACGTCAAGCTGGCGGCCACCGCAGGAAAGAAGCAGAACAAGAAAAAGGTGGAAGAGGTTGTAGAGGAAGAGGAGGAAGAATATGTGGTGGAGAAGGTTCTAGACAGAAGGGTGGTGAAGGGCAGAGTGGAGTTTCTGCTTAAATGGAAGGGCTTCTCAAAGTAAGTATTAAAGAGTTAATAAGTAGCAGCATAAATTTCAAATAGTTATTTTTGCTGAAAATATATATACATATAATATATACATAGGAAATAATTAAACAAATATTTTGGTGCAGCCCCCTCCAGAGAAAGAGATGCCAATCATATGTTTAGAAGGGCTGGGCGATATATAACAAATATTTTTGCGATATCCGATTACATCAACCCCCCTGCAGAGGGTCTGTAAATGATTTTGCTTTATTGATTTTGGTTTAAAAATGTAATTCATTTATTGAAACACAGAAAAACTTAAAAAAAGACATTTCTAAATTCAAATGGCACTTTAAACAAAATGGAAAAAGCAGTAAAATAGCGAAGTGATCAAAAAATCTTAACCACCTCCCCAAATTCAAACATTTACCATCTGGAAGGGCTCTATTTGCTTTATGTTGGAATCTGTAATGCATACCAACTGCGAGGAAATAAAGTACATTAAACTCACAGCACCTCCCGATATGATCTGAGATAATTTGCCGCATTCTCATTGACAACATTATTCTTGCAAACAGTTTTCAGACAACAAACACAGAAAAAGAGTGAAAACTCTTTACATTCGCTTGTTCCATGAGACAGGCTCGTGCTGCATGCCTCTGAACAGACAGTGAATCAGACACAAGCATTGAGTGCTTTTCTGCTGTTTGTTCTTAAAAATATAATGAAGTGTGTTTCTTCAAGCGCGTGTCTTTGTGACTAACAGAAATTCTTGCAAAATTACCCGCGCATGAGATACATTTGGACAGAGCTTGTGAACTGGATTCAGCCTCGTCGTATTTTGCGGGTGCTAGTTTCACACCCTGGCCACTGTTTAATATATTTGGTGACTTCCCAGATCCATGGTTTTACCATTTCCTGATATTATCATCATGTGTTTGCAATCGGCATTGGGATCTTTGTAAGACATCGTCCTATCGCCCAGCCCTAATGTTTAGTTATGTGATTGTGAATGTATGTGCTTTTCCTCAGTGAAGACAACACATGGGAGCCAGAGGACAACCTGGACTGCCCTGATCTCATCGCTGAATATCTGCAGACTCATAAGACAAATGATGACAAGAAAGAATCTAGTGGAAAGAGGAAAGGGGAGTCCGACACTGATGGTGGAGAAGACAGTCGCTCCAAAAAGAAGAAAGATGAGGTTAGACTTGAGATCATTCCCAAGGTGCTGGAGGGGGGGTATTGGGACCTGGGTTAGAGTCCAGTCCTGGTTGTGCACCCCACCCACCCCCCCCACCGATCCTTAGTTTAAAGCTCATCAAAATTATTAGTTCACCTTTGACACACTTGAGCGGAGAAAACAAAAGTTGATATTTTCCAAATCTTTAGAGATTGCAGTCTGTAAGTAATAAAATCTTGCGTCCTTTCTTAATATTTTACAGCAAGACAAGCCAAGGGGCTTTGCACGGGGATTAGAACCAGAACGCATCATTGGAGCCACAGATTCCAGTGGCGAGCTCATGTTTCTAATGAAGTGGTATGTAAAACTTAGTATTCAAGACAGTTGGGTGGTCAGTCCAGACTCTGAATCTACCCAAACGTCTCTAAAAGCTATGTGCGGACAGTCAGTCCTAAAGACTGGATTCGAAAAAGCTAATTGGAATTGTGTGCAGTGTGAATAAAGCCAGTTTCATAATGTCTGACGCTAAACTTTCCTGTAACTTATCTAGTAGAGCATGACACTAGCAAAAGCACATAATGAGAGAAAATGGCAATTTATAAGTCACAAAAAAGATAAACAGATGTTGAATTTCCAGGCCAGTACTTTTAACAGCTAATTCACAGTTCATTGTGGTCATTACCAACAAACGATCATTTAAAATTTTGCCTTTCTTAATTAACTGAATACTAATCACTAAAAAAAGCATGGAATCTGACCAACTCTTAACTGCTGCTATTGGGTGATGTAATGTGAACTAACAGTGTGTCTTTATTACGGATGTATGCTGATTTGAATGAGAAATAAATGACATTACACTTGCATGAATTTAATGATGCCATTTATGTGTTTACGATAATTAGGGGTGGGTAAGAATATTGATTTCCCGACATTTAAACAACCTTGATATCGAGTCTTAAATCCCAAGATCGGTCTTTTGCACAGTGCGCAACCCTCTATTACAATGAGAGGAAATCATTCTCATTTGCAACCAAATCTTTCATTATGTGACTAAAATGTATATACATTTAGCAAATTGCTGGTAAATGTTTAGATTTCACTCCAAAGGCGAGATCCATGCAACCCATTTGTCATTGAATAATGTGTTTTAATCAAAAACAATCAATCAAAAAAAAAACAATTCGTTCTAATCATGCATAGCACGAATAAGGTCGTGCATTTGAGTCTCTCTCCTTAATATGAGCTCATTTACTGACACTTTTTACAGAAATGACAGAAACAACACCTTTTTTGGCGCTTGTTCAACAAATCAATGTAAATACCAGTAACTGGTACAAATTATACATTTAAAAAAACATAATATATGCAATATAATTCATGGATTTATTCATTTTTATTAAGCTAAAATGTGACGATATATTTAGTAAAATAAAATTGTGTAATTTACCAGGTTAGGAGGTCCCCTCTATAATTAACAGCATTAGCTGGGAAACCATTTATTTTATATGTAAGCAAAGGGACATTATAACTAAAATATACCCATATGAATCGATATTGAAACAGAATCCAATCAGGAAATCTGTATCAATCTCCAACCATGACAGTAACCCTAAAGACTTTTTAACAGAGAGAGAATAAATAAACTTGTAACAGATGTTAGAATGCATTAAACCAAAATAAAATGAGAAATTAACTCTTATCTAAAGAACATTTAACATCAAAACACATAATAAAAATACATGTCTCTGTATTTATGGTGTAATATTCATGCCAGCAACAAGACCACGCGCGCATGCTCGTATTCAGTATTCAGGCCGTTTGTTACAGCCCTTACCTGAGATAATGTGATCATAATAAGAATAGGTAAAACATACAAAATACAAGCACATTGGTTTCACCCACAAACTAGTTTTTTAAGCTATCTCACGTCGCTCTGTGAGGATTTTTTTCAAGATCTTTGCACTGTTATGTTGTTTGGGCTCTGTTTAATTGGGATCCTCTGCTGTAAGTAATTATATGCCTTTTTCCATATTCTGTTTGTTTTATGAAGTAGCCTATAATGCCAAATAAGTAACATATGTATGTCTCTAACTTTATTATTTAAAAAAATATAGATATATTATGAAAAATAAACAAAATAAGGGAAATGGCATATCGTTACTTACAGCAGATGATTCTATGCCACAAAACAACGTAAAAAGGTGCAGAGATGTTGAAATAATCCTCACAGAGCAACATGGGCTTGGATTGCAACATTGTCACTGCCGCTTGACTCCCCTCCCTGAATGAGAGAAGCTGCAAGCAGTCAGAGATAATAAACCATAACAAGTTATCGGTGAAAATATCGGTGATAATTTCACTATCATCTCAATAATAATAGTGGTGGTGGTGGCGTAGTGGGCTAAAGTACATAACTGGTAATCAGAAGGTTGCTGGTTCGATACCCACAGCCACCACCATTGTGTCCTTGAGCAAGACACTTAACTCCAGGTTGCTCCGGGGGGATTGTCCCTGTAGTAAGTGCACTGTAAGTCGCTTTGGATAAAAGTGTCTGCCAAATGCATACGTGTAATATTTAGATTTTCCCAGGTTATCGGCCAGTATTATATTGTGCACGGCTAACAATATGGTATTTTCCAAATTCTGCAAATGTTTCATGAAGTAATAATTGAAAACATGACAAAAAAACCTATTAAAGTTACTTGAGAATTTTTGCTGTGTTTAGGCTTATTACGTCACCCTTCTCTTCATTGAACTGCACTTGCTGCCAATGGCTGCTTGCATCAAACCTTGATGCTCGCATATAGAACAGCCACTGGCTCTGCACACCCCTATATAGACTCACTACATCAACTCTATGTGCCCTCCAGATGCAGGTGAGCGGCGCCTCATGGTGCCAACTCATAGAGGCACAAAATTCACTTCCACCGTTCCTTCCTGGTGGAATGACCTTCCAAACTCCACCCGAGTAGCAGATTCTCTTGCTACTTTCAAGAAACATCTAAAGACACATCTTTTCCGTGAGCTCTTGACCCAATCCTAATAATGCATTAATGTCATCTTTCTTCTACCACTGTCTCTCACCTTCTTCTCTACTTGTACTTCGCAATTTAAATCTTTGTATTGCAGCATTTCTCATATTACTGTCTCTTTAGCATATATCAGTTTTGCTGTATTACTCATTTGTATGTCACTTTGGATAAAGGCATCTGCTAAATGAATAAACGTAAATGTAAAATTTAAATGAAAGCTAGCTTGGCTTAACCGGTCTGTCATAAGCTTTGTGCGCACACGCACTGATAATTGAAAAACGTGTGTCAAGGGAGAGAAGCCACAAGCAGTTAAAGGTTCTCTGCCGCACGCAAATAAACCATTATTTGCCAAAATATCAGCAATAATTCCACTATCTGTGTGAATTGATATTTTGATTTTTCCAGTTATCGGCCAATAATATATCAGCTGCCGATATATCGCGCATCACTAGAGAAAAGCATATGCCAATTGCATTAATGTACTTAACAAATGTGATCGGTTGGACTTATTCATTACATTATATTATGTCATTACGTTACTTTATTGAACTCCCTTCTGCCTTTGGTCTACAGGAGAAACTCTGATGAGGCAGATCTCGTCCCAGCCAAAGAGGCCAATGTAAAGTGTCCACAGGTGGTCATTTCATTCTATGAAGAACGACTAACATGGCATTCTTACCCCACTGAGGAAGAAGAGAAGAAAGATGATAAGAACTAGCCGTGTGAGGGAGGAGGGGGAGGAGGGTATTTTGGACATGGTGATGATCAAGGTGGGCAGTTTAAAGATGGGGCAACAAAAGCCCAAAGGCTCTCTTTCACTTTCTTAGATCTTTAGAAAGCATGCACATCCAAACAAAGTTTTGAATCAAGGTGCACAATCAAAAAATATACATTGGTGGCCAAACGTTTGGAATAATGCGCAGATTTTGCTCTTATGGAAAGAAATTGGTACTTTAATTCACCAAAGTGGCATTCAACTGATCACAATGTATAGTCAGGACAATAATAATGTTTATTACAATTTGAAAAAAATGTTCAGAACTTCTTAAACTACTTCAAAGAGTTCTCATCAAAAAATCCTCCATGTGCAACAATGACAGCTTTGCAGATCCTTGGCATTCTAGCTGTCAGTTTGTCCAGATACTCAGGTGACCTTTGACCCCACACTTCCTGTAGCATTTGCCATAGATGTGGCACTTCTCACGCACCTTACAGTCTAGCTGATCCCACAAATCTCAATGGGGTGAAGATCCATAACACTCTTTTCCAATTATCTGTTGCACATCTGGTCTTCCACATCTCTTTCTGTCCTTGTTAGAGCCAGTTGTCCATTGTCTTTGAGGACTGTAGTGTACACCTTAGTATGAAATCTTTAGCTTTTGGCAATTTCAAGCATTGTATAGCCTTCATTTCTCAAAACAATGACTGACATGAGTTTCTAGAGAAAGTTGTTTCTGTATTGCCATTTTTGACCTAATATTGACCTTAAGTCATGCCAGTCTATTGCATACTGTGGCAACTCAAAAACAAAGTCAATGTTAATTTAACAAACCAAATATCTATGAACTGTTTGATATAATGGCAAGCCATTTTCTAGTAGCAAATTAGCAATTTAGCATGATTACACAAGGATAGGTGTTGGATTGATGGCTAGGTCTGTCTAGATTTGATCAAAAAATTACTTTTTTTAAATAATGATGGTGCTGTTTTTTTACATCAGTAATGTCCTGACTGTATTTTGTGATCAGTTGAATGACACTTTGGTGAATTAAAGTACCAATTTCCTTCTGATACAGTTCAATCTGTACATTATTCCTTTATAACTTTTGACCAACAGTGTATATACATAAAAACTCACAACAAAGTCAGCACACTGTTGCTTCCAAATAAATGTAATGACCTCACCAATGAAAAAGCAATCGTGATGTTTTGAGCAACATGCTCTTCATCAAACTAAAATGAAACTGACAAACACACCCATATATACCTGTGTGCATCGATCAAGAAATCGCATGACAGCTTCACATGTCCATATCAAAGAGTTTTGATTGTATATACATTTATTTTAGTCTTCACTTTCATACCATGAAACTCAGACTCTGTTTAGAGCATGATATGCAAAAGTGGAGTCCTCTTCAGTGGACAAGAATGAATGTTTGTCAGAATGCTAACCACCGCAATGAAAAACAAGGAAATACTGTATTTTCTCGTTGCTTCTTTTTCTGTTGTTGGATTATGGGAAATGGAGTGCAGTGTGCGTAAACCTTAGCAAACAGACAACCTAATCATACCCAAGGCTCAAACCTTTCCTCTAGATCTGTGAAGACTTGTCCTTTAAGTCATTACTTGACAATAATTTTGTGAATTAAGTCCAAACTTTTTTGTCACCTTATTTTAGTAAGGATATTGCTTTTGTGTTGCATTCTTGTTTCAGTATTTCAGAATTTATAGATACAGTATTCTCAAGGTCATATCTTTTGTTCATCACTGATATATATTGCTTATGGAAATATATATATATATATATATGGAAACAACTGACGATTGTTTTGACATGTATTTTTAGTCAGCTGAGTAAACTTCATTTCCCATAATCCCATAATAGACTTTTATTTTTTATACTTCTCGCTGTCAGTGTATATTATCAGCTGTATTACCTTGTGAAGGCGAGATATGCTTTTCTGAATCCAGCTTCACTTGCAGATATTTATGTTGTTTTAGGCTAATCACAGTATGCTGGATCTGGTACATACATATTCATCTGTGATTTAAAATCGTCAAGTTTTAGACCAGGATGTTAGCTTTTTTTCTAACATACCATTTCCCCCTCTTTATTCAGAGGTGTGCATGTGCACAGAACAGAAAGTACTACACGCTTTAAGGCTTTAATCTTTTTAAATGTTTATCATTCTCAAGAATTAATCATTTGTAATGTCTAATAGACAGTAGAAAAGTGAATAGATTTAATTTAAAACTGCAATGTTGGGCTAACATCACTAAACGCAGGGTTCCCATGGCCATTGAAAACTTGGAAATATCTAGGAGTTTTATACGTGAAATTTCCAGGCTTGGGGTAAAAATCATGGAAATTTAAGGGTGAAATAACTACAAAAAATTGTGTTCAATCACTATAAAATGTGAAAGTCAGAAGGAACCCTGTATACCGTACCGTAGATCAGATCTCAGTTGGATAACGCGGTGTATCCATTTCATAAACCCCCTGTAATATAATGTCAAGGTTTTAAAATGTAACAAATTACTTGCAATTATTATTTTTTATTATTAAAATAGTGCTTGGATCACTGGTTGAATGCAGATTTTAGTAAAATATTGTATTATTAGTGGCATTCTATTCTGGTGCATATTGAAAGAGCCTGAAGTACTGTTTGTTGTACTCACTATCTATAATGTGACTGCATTATTATAATCCTTTCCATCTATGTCTCTCTCTCTCTCTCTCTCTCTCTCTCTCTCTCAAAGTGTATCAATTGAAGCATGCTATTTTTTTCATTTTCACTTTTTCCAGGGGGGAAATGTTTATTTCATTTTAAAAGCAAATAAAGCCTTTTTTATTCTGTTATAACCCTTCTTTCTTTTTTACAAAAAAAAACAAATAACATTACAAGATGTATATTCTGTATTCTAATGCATACATTTAGTGAAAATAGAAGAACAATACCTGTTTGTCATAATGTAAATTCACTACAAAATATTTAACACGAGATGCATAAGCAATTGAATATAAATACGTTTACATTATTTTACAAAGAAAAAACTCACAACGAAGTCAGCACACTGTTCACCACTGAAAAAGCAAACATGTTTCAATCTACATGCTCTTCATCAGACTAAAATGACACTTACAAACACACTTAAGAAATCACATGACCATATCAACTACTAAAGCCAGTCTTTAGGGAGGGATCACTTATTGATGAGAGTACTGTATATAACAACTAACCCTAGTTTCTGTTGATTTTGAAGTTATTTTGTTGAGGCACTCAAGTTGGGACATATGATGAAAACACAATCCACTCTACAGCATAAGACCTCTAACTGAACTGCTGTGTAAGGTCAGAAGCTTGCATTTTACAATCATGACCTGAACTACAGATCCTTCGAATTCGATTGAACAGAGACAGGAAGTGACTGTTTTAGATGGACAGCATAAGAAGTCCCATGCAGTATAGAATTTCTGTCTGTAAGTTTTCAATATAGACTAGTCATACAGACATAGTCTACTTAGGCCTGTAATCACATAAACATCCAAAAATTCATCTTCTGTTGGTCAAACTCCATTGTGAACTTAAAATCACTACTGTTTGTATGCATTCATAAATGAGTGAAATTCCAACAGTTGTGACCACTCCAAATGAAAAATATATCATCAATATACATTTTCCACACCCTAATGTAATGGGGGAAAAAAGGGTGATATGAGTGACTGAATTCAATTTTCTGTTCAAACAAGCCATTGGGAGCAACTTGGGGTTCAGTGTCTTGCCCAAGGAGACTTCGGCATGTGGAGTCATGTGGGCCAGGAATCGAACCACCAACCCTGTGATGAGTAGCCATCCCACTCTACCACCTGAGCCACAGCCGCCCCAATAAAACTCAGAATCAAAAAGAAAATAGTTGTGTGTCAAAACCAATTTAAGCAAGTCCACCAAACCGAATACATTGTTACTGTGCAGATCTAAGAAAAATGCTGATTTAAGACCACCCTCAAATGGCACATTAGTGTATAGGGATTCAATGTCCATGGTAACCAAAATAAAGCGTAAAGGAGGAGGTTGAACGGACTGTATGTTGTTAACAAAATCCATAGTATCTCTGGTATATGATAGGAGAGAGGTTACAAGAGGTTGAAGAAAATAATCAGCATAAGCAAAGATTTATTTCAGTTAGAGAACCAATGGCAGCGACAACTGGCCTGCCCGGAGGTGTATCATTGTAAGTCATGTATTTTGGGGAGCGTATATAAAACTGGTGTTACAGGGTGCGCAACACTCATAAAATTATATTCAGACTTGGTAATTTCACCTAGATCTAAGAAATGTTTCAGAGTTTGATGGACATGACTTTTAAACTAATTTATAGGACTACTGCTCAATTTCTGGTAAAACGTGGTGCTACTTAATTGTCTCTTAATCTCTTTATCATAGGCAGTATGGTCAAGAATTACCAAGGCTCCCCCTTTGTTAGCACTCTGAATTACTTTAGATGTATCAGATTTAAGAGCCTCAAGTTCCAATCGTTGGGCTTTAGTTAGTATAGCCTCTTTTGTTTAACAAGTGATGTAAAGTCTTGTTCCACCAATCTACAATAAGTATCAAGGGAAGCATTTCCATGTTTAGGTGGAATAAATGAAGATTTGCCCCTGAAAGGAGTAATAGTGTGTGCATTTTGACTTACAGAGAGTCCCGGACTTCTGGAGGCATCTGTAGCAAGAAAGTCTGCTTCATGATCTGGATCCACTTAAGACTGACTAGTGCCTACCAATGTCCGATCACAAAATAATTATTTGAGTCTTAAATTTGGAAAAAACTTGTATAAAGGTGTTGATTCATTACAATGTCTAGTTGGTACAAAAGACAAATCTTTAACAAGGGCAGATACATTTGGGTTTACTCAAATTGAAGACAATTCAACTCTTCTTCATTCTGTGAGCTTGTATATGGTTCTCTTCTTGGAGCTCCTCTTACCTCCTACATTAAATTATATTACAAAACATTTCACATCGTAAATAAAGTTGCATAACTCATATTTTGTACACATGTACAACAATACATTACAGTAATTCAATCTATTACAGTGGTTTTTAACTAGGGGGCCCCAACAAAATCTGACAGTTATTGAAACCTCTTGAATCATGCAATTGTGATTGATAAATTATAATAATTTATCATCACTCCTAGTTGTGGGTTTTGAAAATGATATTGGACAGTGGTGGACCTTGGAGTCCAGACAAACAACTCTATTTCTCTTTTATGGAGGGTCAAAAATCCTTGAAATTCACAACCTTGTTTCTCAAGGATGATTAAGCCAACATTTATCCAAATCAATGTTAAATGCACATGGTATGAAGGTGTTCCCTATTATGAGGTTGCAAACCCTGCACAATTTTAATAGACATGAGTGACATTTCTTGAAGGGCTCTGTGGAATTTACAGTTGATTATGGCAAGAGGCCATTGTTCTGAATCTGTAAGTTAAGTATTGGATATTTATGGTTTTCATGCAGTTTTAAAGATACATTAAAACTAGGGTTTCAAGGAATTCCTGAGAATTCTCCCATGTATCATAATTTGCCATTTGCTGCTCTTATTGGCCTTGTTTGGGTCCATTTTTGACACTCAGTCCCTGTCCCAATTGATGCCATATCCCCTGCAGACCTCCTCAAAGTCCACAATTTGGCAACAAAATGCCATGTAGACTGTCGAGTAGAGGTCCACTCTGGAGTATGCAATGGCAAGTCCACATCAAATTAGAGGTCTGCAACCTGACCCGAGCCTTACAGGAACTGAGAACCCGACGGGTTTCGGACCAGGTTCGGGACAGTTTTTCCAAGTAGGGGTTTGGGTTTGTAATTAATGAAAAAATAAACAGGCCTACCGAATGGGCTTCACGCACACGTGCTCATGCATGAACAGATGAGATTGGGCTGTTCACACCAAACGTGTTTTTGCACACATCTGTTCTGTTTTCCCACTGCTTTCCTATCTAAATACATGCTGGAAGAATGTATTTTACTGTTGTGTAGTGTCTCGCTGTTTCTCAGCATCTAGCACAGGACCGGCACTGTTTAAACACTGTGTTAAGTTAAAAATAACTTATCAAAAACGCATGTTGAGACACCTGCGCTCGGTTTCATTCTTTGTGCGGAGTTTAAATTGTTTTTAGCGCAGGTGTCACTAAGGTTCAACGTTCTGAGCAAGGTCAGGCTGTAAAGAGGGAACAGTTACATTGTTTCATATTATTCCAGATTGCTCTGCACCAAGAAAAGTTTCAGCGCACAAACGATAAGTCAATGCTTTTTTCTGTTCTGCTCTAGTGTACTGAGGAGCTGCCGTGCCTTGTTAAAACTGTAAGTTTACTCTTTCATTACTGTTACAAATGTTGCCTTTATGCTTACATAAAATATAGCCTATTGCACCAGTACATGTAAACAGAAGAAATTATAAACATAGTGAGTGATTTCGGGTCGGGTTCGGGCTTATAATTTCTCTGTATCTTTTGGGCCGGGCCCGGGTTTCATTTTAAGGCCTGTACAGACCTCTACATCAAGTCCATGATTTGGGAAAATGCCTAATTTTTTGTAGCCCAGTCTGTATTTCCCTCCTGTCAAAGTATTTCTTTGCATAATATGACTTGCCATTCAACTCTGGATCTTAAAATAACATTATCTTCTCTGTGGAACTTCAGGTTCTTGCAAGTTGTGTTACATGCCAACACAGTCTGTATAGTGAATCTTTATGTATGATGCTTGGGTTAAAACCCCTGCCTGTAGCACATTTCCTTTGAACCATGGAAAACCAGCAGGTAGACTTCACAGCAGAGAGCATTTCTCCTGAGCCTGTTTTCACTGGGCCTTGTAATTTCATTGTCTAGCCTGCAAAACAAATGAACATTAGCTCATCATCTTAGTTCTCCATTTCACTTCTTGTCTTTTTGTCTCTTGGCAAGTTTGTGTATGGAGTGTAAAACCGATCTGCATTGTGATATGAGTGTAACTGGGGTGATGCTGTCTTGCTGCAAGGTGAAGTTGTCAGAGTGAAGCAGTCCCTGTTCTTCTCTTAGTCTCTCATACACCTCTTGATACAGGCTGTTAATACATCGCTTTATTTCCCTGAGTGAGCGTGAGATCTCAGATTTGTCCCTGAGCAGTCTGGCATGGTGGCGTCGCAGACCGTCTACGCTATGCTCCAATCCCAGTAAGTTATCTAGCTTCCTTCGTCGACAGTTTTGAGCGGCCTTTTTGTTTTTACCCCTGCGGCGTATATCTCTGATAAGCGTGAGCTGAGCCTCATTGAGATGACATTTTGTTAGTAACTCATTAAACTCATCAACAGGTAAGTTTATAATACATTCGTTGGGGAATGGAATGTTCATGGCACAAGCATGTTTCTCGTCCCAACTTGACAGATGCTCTGGCGCTTTCTCCTCAAAAGGGTCATCGGATGGCTGTTTTGAAGATTTCTTCTGGCTGGAAGATTGAGGTTGGTTGTAGGTATGATCATGCCCAATGTGATCAAGCCAGGGGAGACGATGAAACTGCCTGGCTTCCAAATAACTTGAGTAACACATTTTGGTTTGTTCCGGCATGTAGCCACCTACAGCTCCTTCCTCTTCCTTGATTTGGGTGTAGCCCACAGCCCCTTCCTCAGGCATCAAACCAGTGGTTGTGCTGGAAGGTGATGAAGAACATGAGGACAATGATGAGGAAATAGAAGACATTGATCCACTAGGAATAGTGGGGCTTTGGCTATAGTCCATGGATAAACCAGAGTCAGAATCTGCTTGGTTTTGTTCCTCAAATTGGGAAAACTGTGCCTGGCTAAATCTTTCCAGAGCTAAATCCATTAGGCCAATTTCATCAACCATGGCTTCTTCCAAAAGAGGATCTAAAGGGCTTGATAGGCTTTGTTGCTCATACAAGGTAGGTAAATAGGTACTGTTAATTGAACTATTAGTCCCAGGGATCAGAAGGAGGTCTATGATATCAGAGTTCTCAAAAGCGGTGTTTACATTAGAAGATGTTTCTAAAAAGTTAATGTTTTGCATGGAGTTTTCATCCATGATGCTGTTTGTACTGGGACCTTCAGAGGATCTTGACAGGGTGGTTTGGTGAAGGCTAACATCCTGATGAATAAAGTTTTCCAAGGATCCAATATTTCTGTCTGACTCACTCATACTGAGGGCAGAATTGTCCATTGTTTTAGCTGTATTCATGTCCTGTAAATACAAAGAAGTTAAAACTCAGATAAATAAATCATAAGGCTTCAAAACACTAGTGAACTTGAAGATGGTTGCCATTGTTTACCTGTGACTCCATAATGGCCAAAACGTCTTGCCATTGTTGCTCTTGGCTGAATGTGGATTCCTGTTCAGGCAACAACGGCGAAATAAGGGGCCTCTGGAACTGAAATGTATGTTCCTCTACATTCTGAACATCGGGACCTGTCAGCTGAAAAAAAAATCAAGATATGAGGAAAATGCTGAGCCCTTACATTTCCCATCAGGGATCCATAAACTATCCTTTCACCCATTTCATGGTGAATGGTTGACCACTCACTGGGCAAAGTGACACAAATCTCCCATTCCTGTTAGGGTTTTTTAACAGGTTCGCCCCATTTAGTGATGCACCCACTGAGAATCCTGGATACTTTAAGGTAAGTGGAAACAGAAACTCAAGCCGCCATTATCCAATGTGTTTCAGGTGCAAGAGCGGCTGACATCAGAGCAAAGTTAAAAGTGCTGGCTAATGCTAAAGATTGTTATTCATGTTGGCACTAATGATGTCTAGCTGTGCCAGTCGGAAATCAATGTAGATAATGTTAAAGAGGTGTGTGAACTTGCAAAAGTGATGTCAGGCAGTGTAATATGCTCTGGCCCCCTCCCTGCTTATCGCAGTGAAGAGATACATAGTAGATTATTGTCACTGAATGGCAGGATGTCTAAATGTTGGGAGAAGAACATAGGATTCATATACAATTAAATGAGTTTGTTTGTGTAGACCTGAACTGCTAAAGAGAGACGGACTCCATGCCTTCAGGGAAGGTATTACTCTCCTCTCTAGTAATTTGTCTCATAATCTTAATAGTGTTAGTGCTAACCGGGGCCCAGTTCAGAAAGCAGACAGACTGGCTAAATCGACCATCTTCTAGCTTCACACAGGTCATATAAACTACAACACATAGAAACTGTATCACCTAGATATCATAAAGAGACTGCGTCTGTTCCCTGAACAACTAAACACAATGCCTTTAAGTCCTTTAGAAAAAAAATAGTGTCAAACACGAAAATGACCACACACAAAAAAAATTAAGATATTCATCTAATAAAGTTTGTGGTCATATCAGATCGCTTTCATCCAAAACATTAATCTTAAATTAAATTACTACAGATCATAGTTTGGATTCGCTCTGTTTGACAGAAACCTGGCTTTAATCAGAATATATTAGTCTAAATGAGTCTACTCCCCCAGGTTATTGTTATAAACATGAGCTTCGCCTGAAAGGTCGAGGAAGAGGTACTGGTACAATTTACACTGATGTTCTTGGTGTTACAGTTCTTAAATGTGACATTGTTTGATAAAAGTAGAAAATCCCTGTCATATTTTGCTCTTGGCTCTATACAGACTTCCTTAGGGAATTTGCAGATTTATCTGTAAGATCTAATAGTTACTGTGGATAGAGATTTAATAATTGGTGACTTCAACATTCACATAGATAATGAAAATGATACATTGGGATTAGCATATATCGATATCCTCAAATCTGTTGTGGTCAGACAAATTGTGACAGGACTAACTCAATGTCATAATCATACGCTAGATTTTATTCTGTCTGGAGTTGATTTTGATAATATAGCAATTTTGTCACAGAGCGATGACATCTCGGATCATTACCTCAATCTCTTGCATGTTGCGCTTAGCTATGGTCAATAAATCTACAACACGTTATCGATCTGGTTGAAGCATTCTTTCGACCCCTAAATGTCCAAGATCTGTCTCAAATAAGCATGCCAAAAAGTTCAGAAGAACTTGATATAGTCACAGAAAATATGTACACAGTCTTCTTTAGCACTGTATATAGTGTCACCCCCTTTTGAATAAAGAACGTTTTAAAGAAAAGCCCTGCCCCGTGTTGCAACGATCTTTCTCATGATCTAAAAAGAGCAGCTCGGACAATGGAATGCAAGTGGAAGAGTAAGGAATTAGAGGTGTTTCACAGTGCATGGAAGGAAACTGTCTCTAGCAACAAACAGGCTCCAAAAGCTGCCAGGTCTGCATATTTTGGCAAATTTAGAAAATAACCACAACTTTACGAATTTCTTTACTAATCAAAATGAGACCATTAGAAAGAAAATTGGATTTATGCAACCTTCTGCCACAGTACCTTAGATTAGAGTATTCCCTTACGAGCAACTTCATTCCTTCACTCTTAAAGGACAGGAAGAGCTAACAAAACTTGTTAAAGTAACAAACGCAACAACATGTACAGTATGCCAGACCTTAGACCCACTAAACTACTGAATGAAGTGTTTCCTGTAATCTCAGAACCTCTTCTCAATATAATTAACTCCTTATATTGTTTGTGTCCAGCCTAATGTCCCAGCCCCACCGCTATGTGTTGCTGAGCGATCACTACTAACTGCAGTCTGTGCCAACAAGACAGAAAGGGGCACTTCGATGATCACAGTCTGCATTACTTTAATCTATTATGATGGACTTCACATTTGATAAACTGCTGCCAATTCCAAATGAACAACAAGGGTAACTTCCCTGGCCACTGTCTGCACCTTGGACTTAGGATGGACTTCCCTGAAAATGAACTGCCACAAACTTCCAGCTGGACTGCAAGACACAACTAACTGACCTCTGCTTGCATCATCCATTTCTTAGGATGGACTACACTCTCTTAAAATGGAATACATAGACCATTAATTAATGCCAACTGTAGCGTTCATTAGACAAATAAAAAAAGGATACTTCATCTATGTGCACTTCCACAGTTAATTTGGGATGGACATCAAAAACACTTAATTATAAATCTCACAGTTCAATCAATATCATTTAGTTTTACATATTACCCACCAACATCAACTCAGTTAACTTAATTAATATATGACTTGTATCACACATAGATAACTAATATTGACACTATATTCATGCTGTATAGCCAGAGGGGAACTGGCTCCCCCAGCGGAGCCTGGTTTTTCCCAAGGTTTGTTTTCTCCATTAACTAACATTTTATGAAGTTTTGGGATCCACAGTCGCCTTTGGCTTGCTCACTCAATTTAAACTATTCATTGAGGAATTTAATATATTACAGCATCATTTTCCGTAAAGCTGCTTTGAAACGATGCGTGTTAAGAAAAACGCTATGCAAATAAAAGTGATGACTTTCTTTCTCTCTCTTCCTCTAAAGTATATTTGCTGTAGGTTTTTACCTCTAGATTCTGTTCCGAGGTGAAGTTTACATTGATGAGACGCAAGCACTCTTCAATGGAAAGTGGAGCGTCCTCCCTTCCACCAAACAACTAAAAGAGGAGCAAGTGAACTTTAAGAAAAGCTTTAATAAATCTCAAATCACTCTGTTATCTGTCAGACAAAGGTGCCAATTTCGCACTGCTTTGAAATGTGGAAAGTCTTCATCAAGGTCAGCAGCAAACAGACAGCTTTCATATTTATGACTACAAAATAAGCAGCCTATGAAAGTCCACAGCAAAGCATTCAGTGCCAAGATCTACATTATGCACCTTTTTATGTGGACTCAAATAGGTATTTTTGCACATTTTAAGTCCAATTCATGCCTTCTCAAATGTAACACTTTGCTACAGTAAGTCAATGTACACATTTATAAGTAAATATACTGTAACTTCACATAGTTTGCAAATCTTTATTAGATTGAAAAGTTTGTCAAAGACCTAATCGAAGAAGTCCAAAGCATTTCTATGTAGTAAAGATTCACAAGCCACAACAGTGTTCAGGGTTTTTTCTATAGTATTGAATGCCTGCCTACAACCATCCAAGTGTCAAAGGGGGTTTATTTAAGTAAATATAAATGGATAAAAAATTAATATAAATATTTAGCTATCATACCTGTACATCCTCTCTAAAGATTTGGTTGCGAAATGGATTTGTATTTCTCCAGCCATCCACCATAATCTTATCTTCCTCCTCCTCATCATCATCAAACAAGCTGAGAGGTTGGATTCCTACATTATACAATCGGTCCTGGTGGATGTTTTGCTGAGGTCTCTGTTCCCACAGGGAAGACATATCATCCCCCTCCTGCAAATGCAATTTAAAGAGCAAGTATAGTCTTTCTGACTTTTAGGCAGCAAGAAGGAAGTACATAAATGTTCCCAAATTTAGAGGAGTGTCTGGTGTAGAGGCCATATAAGCTTTGGGATGCAATTGAAGGTTTTCAAATGCAAATAATGTGAGTAAGGATGGTCCACCTTAATGATGCATTGCTGGTGACTCGCAAAAAGAAGTTGCATCAAATGTTAAATGCACAAATACTTAATGCATACATATTGCAGATACAAGAGAGTGATGACTTCTAAATGTCTAGCTCTCATAATGTATTTGAGGTCCTGAAATTTGTATATATAATGTTTAAACAGATCCATATATAGGCCTACATAATATAAGAGGTGAGGGTAAAAGTGTGGCATATCAATGAAATATAATTGCTTGATCTTTTATATATAAATCAATACCTCAAACTGAGCTTTACGCTTTTACTGGATGTTTTATATCCAGTCATGGCATTCTGAACTCTTATATAAGTTATATGCTATCAGCTATCACAGGCTCTTGACTCAAGCTCCCCAATGGTTTAAATTAACAATAAACAGATGGGTAGACGGGGTACGTTTTCCTTTGTAGTGAGTCACTCTTTTGTCACTATTTTTATCAAGTTATTATAACTTTTTAATATGGGACACATACATTTACAGACATTTCTCAATCTGTTTTTAGCAACAGTATAAATAGACCTACCTTGGTCTGGACAGGGATTTAAGCTGATTGATGTATGAGATGTTGTTATTGGAATTCCCCCTTACCCTTCAGAGACTTTAGTGGTTCATTTGGCAAATAAATACATTTTAAGTATTAGGGGATTTTTTTTTTTTTTAGGGGTCTGTTGAGTTCGTTATAGAGGAATGGTCCTGGACACTCTGAGTAGCCGGTAAACAGGCGTTATGACAGCAAATACGAATGTCTCCTCGGATTACAAAATAAGATGTGCTGATGCTGTGGAAGCTCCAAGCGAGTACATGCTTAGGCACATGTAACTGCAGTCATACTTCTAGTTTGGGGTCACATCAAGCCTGCCCTTGGTTGAACTACAGGGATGCAGGGAGGGGGATTTTTGATATGCCTTAATGCCTGCACCTCTCATCAACTTTGCTTATCCATCTATGTGACAGCTGTGTGACAGTTGTACAGCAGTCATCAAAGATAAAAATAATGTTTAGGGACAAAAATAGGAGCCGTACATAATGTTTAAGTCAAACATGAAGCTTTAGCAGTCTTTTCTTTTTAGATTCTTCAGTGGAGACCCAACACACATTGTCCTTGGCGCTTCTCTTGTTATTTCGATTCAGACTGGTGATTCGTAGAACAAATAATTCCGACTGATATTTGAGCTGATTTGAGTGAATCAAAAGAATCAAACTGATCAAAAGATTTGATTTATTTGTTTATTTATTTTAGAATCGGACATCACTAGCTGCAGAAAGTTTACATTTGCAGTTAAAAAAAAAATGTGTGGTGGGGTCTGGGTAGCTCAGCCATTATTGACGCTGTCTACCACCCCTGGAGTCGCGAGTTCGAATACAGGGTGTGCTGAGTGACTCCAGTCAGGTCTCCTAAGCAACCAAATTGGCCCGGTTGTTAGGGAGGGTAGAGTCACATGGGGTAACCTTCTCGTGGTGGTGATTATTGGTTCTCGATCTCAATGGGGCATGTGATAAGTTGTGCGTGGATCGTGGTGTGTAGCATGAGCCTCCACATGCTGGGAGTCTCTGCAGTGTCATGCACAGCGAGCCACGTGATAAGAGGCGCAGATTTAATGTCTCAGAAGCGGAGGCAACTGAGACTTGTCCTCTGCCACCCGGATTAAGGTGAGTAACCGTGCCACCATGAGGACATACTAAGCAGTGTGAATTGGGCATTCCAAATTGGGAAAAAAGTGGAAAAATAAATAAAAATAAAAATTGTGGTACACAGTCGCAAAAACAACAAAGTGTCTGGAGAAATGTATTGGAGTAAAAGTTGACAATCTAATCCAGTAACACCGTGGACAGCCAGTCAGATGTTGTCAAATGTGCAGCCTTTTATACATACCACACTAACAAACAAGCAGGCCCATGGTTCAGAAATAGCCCTGGATCATGTGCATGAAAACCTGTCAAATCTGATATGTACATGTGGGGACTTGACAAACACAGGGCAACTGTTTCTAAGTAGAGCGTCCTTACTCAAGGGGAATTCGGTCAGTAGGTAATAGACATTGGAGGAACTGAAATTAAAAAAAGTATCCTGGATGAAATTTCCCTAGCTGTCCACTGTGTTTATGTATGGGCACAGAAAGCAAAATAAAGTGATCTGATGATTCCCACATATGTCAATAATGTTGGCGTACAACCAGACAGACATTCATAGTCTGCTGATTCTGGATGCATACGCTGCCAGTCTGTCATATGATAAACCACTAATTAATACTTGCTGAGCAAGTAGGCTCGTTTTAGTTTGCCTAAAAATTATGAAAAACTGCGCTGACATTTTTGATCTGCAAAGCAGCAGTTTTGACGCAACATGATCACACAGGAAGTCTGCATGTTGTTTCCAAGAGTTCAGAGACCCTAGGATTGGCCACATTATGCCGACTCACTGAGAAGCGCCATCTCCTATCAGACAATTTTACATCAGCTCTAGTGTGTCTACCTTCCCCTGTGGTGTGGCTGGAAACATGTTGCATCAGCAGTGTGGAAAACCCGGGTTCAAATCCCGCGATGAATCCATGAAACTGCGTTCGCATAATCATTGACAAGCACGATTTGGAGGCTGTGTTTTTTCCTTCTAACATTACATTTTTACTCCACTAATGGTTTGGTTTAGGTTTGGGGGTACAGTTCATAAAACATGCATTCCTCTTCACTGTATTATAGCTTTTACAGCTGAAAACATCTCTCAAAAAACATCAACTCAATTTGGTGCAAATCCATGAACATTACACCCAGATAATGGAGATCAAACATGCCCATGTGCACAACAACACTTCCTGCTTTGGCAGCTGGGGGCAGTGTATCAAATTCCGGTAAGCACAGACTGATATTAGCTAAAGACAAGTCGACCTACTGTTTCTGATTTCACTGTGAGATCAGTCTGGTTATCCATCACGTAAGCCACATTTCTCATCTAAGAGAACTCTAGTCAAAGAGACTTGATGATTGGTTAAAACTAATGGTAGGTGTGGTCTGAATGTGATGTTCTTTATTGATTTATCTTCAATAAACTAACTTTAAAATGATGCTGTGCATATTATAAACACAGGCTTCGTTTGCTTTAGTTTGTTGTGGAGAAAAAGTTTGTCTTCCTGTATTTCGCAGTTTATTCACAATTGTAATGCATAACAAAAGACATTCAGATTGGATATTATAGGATACATACTTGTATGAGTCAAAAAAAGTCTTCATTTCATGTAATCTTATCTAAATTAAGAAATCAAATCAGATTATCAGATAATGGCAATCTACATGTAAGATCTGTGATGTTATGGACTGTCTATTTCTGGGGTTGGTGGCAGTGTTTCTATGCAAGTTTGTTTCCTGGTTTGTGCTTGCTTATTTCAGTAAGTTCAAAATACTGTTTGCAATACCTACAGAAATGTATGTGACATGCTAATACACATACCAACAATCATATTTTATCCCTGTTAACCCAAAATCTCTGGTTCTCATGAACGTTTTACGGTCAGTAAACACAACAACATGCAACAGTTAAATAACAAATGGAGTGGAAACCCAGCCAAGTTTAATTATTCCATCCACAAGTCGCATCTAATGTTGGAAGTTGCACCCAGCTGTGCAGCAATACGAACCGTGCCTGAGGGTGAAGATAGGGACACACACCTTCGTCCAACTCAGTACAAAATCAGAGCGCACATCCAGACAAGACATTTCTGGTGTTGGGCCAGTTGTTGGGTGTGTGCTTTCAGAAATGGAATTGATAAATATTGTGCAAACTCAAAAAAACACTTCATGATGGATTAAGATTTACCCGTTTCAGTTTCACAACAACATTTAATATCATATCAAATAAAAAACTAAATATTTTTACATTTGTTAAAACATTCACAAAGTTTAATTTGATTTGTTCTGAGATGTAAATGCGTAAATCTTACAAAATGTCCAATCATTTATTTTTTGTTTTACTAAATGTTCACTGGTTGTTCTGCACATGTAGATGGCATAATTGTCAAACTCCATTAAAAGCTCTATTAAATAAATCACTAATTAAAATCAACAACCCCTTGCATTGAGGGTGTTGCTAGCACCAACGTCTCAAATATTTACTTGGAACTATTATGCAAGAAACTGCAAAACAGGTTTGACGATAGGTCAACCTTATCCAAAAATGTTAAATACTTTTGGCTTCATTACCTCTTTAATTAGGTCATCAAGGTCTGAATGGTTGAGGCCTCTTGTCATATGCCCCAATGTTTCAAGGACTTCATCATCAGCTAAGGCATATCCCAATTCTCCTCCACTTCCCGACCTCATGCTTAACTCTGAGGTATCCTCCACATTCTCGAGTTCACCACCCTGCTCAAGGAGCCCTATCTGGGCTGGAATGGACACTCCATTCTCAGGCTCGCTGTGGACCAACCAGGCTTCAAACTCTGCTGCTGGCACCTGTAGACGATCAAGAGATCGTACCCAAATCAAGAACCTGCAGGCTGTGAAGAACCCATCTATGTCTATGCTCTTTGGATGTACGTTGTATCCGTCAAAGATGTTTTGAAGATTGCGGAATTCGGCCCTGAATAATTTTGCAGAGAGGGGGCAGGTAAGGATACACGTCCACACGCATCCCGGCCAGACTGAGAAGGATAGCCACTTGGATCAGGCCTTCTGTGAAGTACTTCTTCAGGTCCAGCATGCCCAAACCAATGCCAAGAGCAAAAAAATTGCATAGACTGCATAGACTGTCTCAACTGCAATATGACAGTGTCCTTGTGTCAGAGTTTCAGAACTCTCTCCATAAGTACACAATTTTTATCCCAAAATCTGTAGCATAAATTCCTGAAACAGAAAAGAGTAATGTAAGAGTAATATCAGAATGTAAGGCAATTCCTTGGATTAATAGATACACCAAAACCTTCCAAACATGAATGAAAGCTTTTAAGTACGTTCTAATTTAAGTTTCAAGAACAAATATCAGTTACCAAAGAATCAAAGAAAACAAAGTGTCAAAGTGTATTTTTTTATTTGATTTTATGATAGGATGTAACAACACTCAAGAATGTTTCTGACCTTCTTAAATATTTCTAAACAACAGGGCTGTGGGCTATTTTAGTCATTTTATGATGTAATCAAAACTTTCCCCATGAAATAAACATTTGTGTTCCACGGTTAAGGTTTCTTCAAAAACACACGTTTATAAAACAATAAAATCTACAAAGATTATTCTTTCATTTTCTAGAATGTTACACACACACACACACACGTTGGGTTTCCATGTTTTATGAGGACTTTCCATAGACATAATGTTTTTTATACTTGTACAAACTTTATATTCTATCCCCTACCCCTAATCCTAACCCTCACAGAAAACTTTTAACATTTTCAAAAAACATCCTTAAGTATGTTTTATAAGCTGTTTTCCTCATGGGGACCGACAAAATGTCCCCACAACTTCAAAAATGTCGGGTTTTACTATCCTTATGGGGACATTTGGTCCCCACAAAGTGATAAATACACTCTCAAACACACACACACACACACACATTAAAACGGGACAATGCTAACTTTAGCTTTTCCAAACATATCGTTCTGTCGTAACACAGGTGACACAGTGGATTATGAGTGATGCAGACGTACACAGTGAGCGGCACAGTCTTTCTGGCCACTCACAGCAAATTAAATAAGGTAAAATATCTTAATCAGACATTTTAAGTATTATAGTTTTTATATTAACTAAATGCGAATAGTATAATACATCCTACTAGTGATGCGTCTAAAACAGCTCGCGCATGAACTCACAATATCTGTTTTTATTATTATGTATCGATCATTTAGTCAATAAAACATTACGTTACCTTGTCCGTGGGAGAGGTTGTAGTCATAAGAAAGAAGTGAGAGCAGATTATGCTGAATCAGAGAACTGTCCTGTGCGCGTGTATTTATGTGACATGAGCAAGTGGTGGAAGGTCTCGTCTCTTCATGACGTCATTAGGATTTCGGTTTTCAGCAAGACAACTCATCCCTTACAACTCATATGGCAGAGTTTGGAGGAAGCTTATGCTATTTTTTCCAATGATACCACATCATGGTCATTTTTGTGGAGGAGGGATCTTACCCTTTATTTCTCTCTCTCTCTGTCTGGCCATGGGACAAGCGCCACGGGATAACTGACATTGATCTAAACGATCTAAATTGATCCAATAACTGATCAGAATTAATTAAAAAAAGAATAAAATGTATTATTATAAGTATTCTTATTATTATATTTATCATTATTATTACAGTCAGTAGCAGTAGTCGTCGTCAGGAATGAATATGTGTACAAATAATGACAAAGAATTATATATCAGAGCAAAACTATAAATCTATACCTATAAATATGTATATTATGCCAGTACAAAAAGTGTTGACACCAAAATAGTGGGGGAAAAAACATGTGCTTGGTTGTACTTTTCGTTTAAAGGTTCCAGAGATGAAAACGGACGCACATTTCTGCAATATTAATTTTTTTTGTAAGTCATAATTATGAGATATAAGTATTTTTTATGAGATTAAAAAGTCATAATTTTGAGATAAAGTCAGAATTACCCCAGATAGCATCTTCAAGATGTCTGTTTAAGAGCATTTCATCTTAATGAACTGCATTTTAATTAACATCTGCCAAACTTAGATTTACAACATTCTAATTCATAAACATCTCAAAGACATTTGCTGAATGTCTTATTTATTATTTTTTATCCCCTTTTCTCCCTATTTGAAATACCCAATTCCCACTACTTAGTAGGTCAGTGTGGTGGCGCGGTTATCACCTTAATCCAGGTGGCGGATGCTACTCTCTGCGATCCACGCACAATTTTCCACATGCCCCATTGAGAGCGAGAACCCCTAGTTGTGACAACAAGGAGGTTACCCCATGTGACTCTACCATCCCTAGCAACCAGGCCAATTTGGTTGCTTAGGAGACCTGGCTGGAGTCACTCAGCACACCCTGAATTCGAACTCGAGACTCCAGAGTTGGAAGTCAGCATCAATACTCGCTGAGCTACCCAGGCCCCCCTGCTGAATGTCTTATTGACATCAGAGAGGAAACATCTTGTCAGAGGCGTCCTGTTGCTCTGAGCCCCATCTTTAGCAAATGCTTTGAGAGGCTAATCAGAGATTACATCTGCTCTGTGCTGCACACCTCACTGGACTCACTGCAGTTTGCATACCGCAACAATCACTCCACTGATGTCATTGCATCTACACTACACACTGCTCTCTCCCAAGTGGAAAAAAGGAAAACATATGTGAAAATGTTGTTTGTAGACTACAGCTCAGCATTCAACAACATAGTACCCTCCAAGCTTGATGTGAATATCCAGGCTCTGGGCTTAAACAGCTCGCTGTGCAGCTGGATCCTGGACTTCTTGTCAAGCAGATGCCTGGTGGTTAGAATGGGCAGCATCATCTCCTCACTGACCCTCAACACTGGAGCCCCGCAGGGCTGTGTTCTCAGCCGACTCCTGCATTCCCTGTACTCGCATGACTGTGTGGCAACACATAGCTTCAATGCCATCATTAAGTTTGCTGATGATACGTCAGTGGTAGGTCTGATCACTGACAATGATGAAACAGCCTGCAGAGAGGATCGGTGCACACTCTGACACGCTGGTGTAAGGAGCACAACCTCTCCCTCAATATCAGTAAGCTTGCTTGTGGTCAGTAAGGAGCTTGTGGTAGACTTCAGGAGAAAAGACAGAGAACACAGCCCCATCATCATCAATGGAGAGAGCCAGCAGCTTCAAGTTCCTCAGTGTGCACATTACTGAGAAACTAACATGGTCCATCTACACTGAGGCCATTGTGAAGAATGCTCACAGCACCACTTCTTCCTGAGACAGCTGAGGAAGTTTGGAATGAACCACCACATCCTCACACAATCCTACACCAGCATTGTAGAGAGCATCCTGACTGGCTGCATCACTGCCTGGTATGGCAACAGCACCGCCCTCAACCGCAAAGCCCTGCAAAGAATGGTGCAAACTACCAGACACTTCATCAGAGGTGAGCTTCCCTCCCTCCAGGACATCTGTACCAGGCGGTGTGTGAAAAAAAGCACGGAGGATCAGAGACTCCAGACACCCGAGTCATGGGCTGCTCTCACTGCTACAATCAGGCAGGCGGTATCACAGCATCTGGACCTGCAACAGCCAACTTCATGACAGCTTGTTCCCCAAGCAATCAGACTTTTGAACTCTTGATCTCTCTATCAACATTACATTTTACATTTATGCATTTGGCAGACACTTTTATCCAAAGTGACTTACAGTGCACTTATTACAGGGACAATCCCCCCAGAGCATCCCGGAGTTAAGTGCCTTGCTCAAGGACACAATGGTGGTGGCTGTGGGGATCGAACCAACAACCTTCTGCTTACCAGTTCAGTGCTTTAGCCCACTACCACCACACAATACATCCACACATATATCAGCACTGCACTTTATTATCCTCAGACTGGTCCCACATTTTATACTTCTCTTAATAAAACACTGGCAACTGACTATCATCCGACAGCTGAATGTCAAAACAATACTTCATATTTATTTCCACTGATTGAAGTGAATTTTTATTGTATAAGAAGACTTATTTTGTGTATACTGTATTTTATTTTTGTATATGATAATGTATTGTATGTATTTTGTACAAATAGGAATATTTTGCAATAAACTGAAAATATACTGTTTCTTTGATTATAATCAACAACCTAAAATCAATAGTTTTATATATTCCCATCATTTTTACTCAATGACATCATTCACAATGCTTCATGGGACTGTAGTCCATGCCCTCATGAAAGACAGTAAGTACACAGTCTTGTACCTTTGTCTTTTTGTCCGATTTTCAAATACGTTTTTGTCTCAAAACAAAGTTTGTGATGTTGTAATTTACATCTGAGCTTGTTGATTTGATTCGTGGCTTACGACTCTTTTAAGTAGGATTTTATGAAAAACCTATTCAAAACTATTTATGAGAAAAAAAACTTTCGAAACCCAGATGGCAGAAAAAGTGTCAGGGTACTGTTGCGCTGTATTGCAGATGAGCAAACAACCTAAAAAGTACCATATCAAAAGTAACCCTCCCAACCCTGGCTATACATGCCGGGTAAATCAAGTTTTTAATGTAATATGAGGTAAAGAAGCACAGTATATGATACCAGTATGTTTTTTTTTTCCTTCAGATTTTGATGCTTAAAATATGCTCTTTACTCATAATCTTGACTAACTGTTTTTGAGATTTCGGTGTCCCCCCGAGCTGCACTTTCATGACAGGAAATAACCTCCCGAGAGCATTCCAAAGATGGCCAAAATTGGACTGACTTGCCAGAGAGATTTTGGTATGACTTAGTGTACTTAGTAACAAAATCATAACTTCTAATTAAAACTTATGATAATTATTACTTAGAATTTTATCATTTTGATTTACCAAAGCTCAATGTTTTGTTTTTTCCTTCGATTTGGCAGAAATGGGCTTCCATTAGAATAGATGGAAGCTTTTATATATATATATATATATATAAGAAAAGTTTATTTACAGCCAGCTGTTCACCCCTAGTAGCCCTAAACCTTCAGCTGTCACGCAGGGAAGAGGTGACGTTACATAATTAATTTGTCTTCTACAACAATCTCTCTATTCATTGCATCCTGTTGGTTCAGATCGTTCAGATACATCACCTCCATGTCAGGCACACGAAATAAAATTGTATCTGCAAAAACGGTTAACTCAGTAGAGTAAATGGCATGCCGACACAAAAAAAAGATTCACCCCATTTCAAAGTCTTGACTTCAACAAACCCGACACTTTAAAGAGGGCAGCAAATAAGGCAAGCGAGCGTATAATCAAGGCCGCCATTGTGGCTCCAATATAGAAACAGCGTAGAAGCGTAACTCTTTAGTGTGTTCGAGCCAACATGGCGGCTGCAGGGATGTAGTTTACCCGCCCCCTGTGAGTCAGAGGGTTTCAGGAGCGCTACTGTAATGACAGCTCAAAGCTGTCCACGTCAACACTGATCTACCACCATGGACTCCGAGGCTCCGGTAGGATATGTGTGCCATTTAATCGCTATTTTTAAATTCTGTAACTCATTGTCACTTTGAAACATTATATCGTTTGGTTTCGGCAGCTAGTGCACAGTTTATGTATTTGATTCTATGAAGAAAGAAGCGTTTTAACAACTATTTGCTCTTTATATTATTGTACGGCTTAGCGAGCAGTATTTTAAGACACTCCAGTTTAAACTCCTGTAAATGTGTTGAATTGTGGCGTGTTACAAATGCACGTACATGCATTTTGTCTTGCAAAAGCGACATTTTTGTTGCCAGAAACCGATCCGGTTTTTTGGCCGAGCGAACGCAAATGTATGGGAGCAAACCATAACATATTATTTTTAATATGGCATGCAAATTATGGCAACGTGACGCATAGTAGCGATCGTACGCGAATATTGTGTGGTACACTCGATTATTGAGATTTGACGGGCTTATTCTTTGTTCGGTTTTCTTGAAAAGTTTATCCGTGTAGTAGTGCACGATGTGTGTTTTCAGTGTGGGACGTGGATGCCACGTCCTCGATGCGTCTCCAAATCCGCCGGAGCGGAGCACGCGCTGACTGGATGGTGCGCGTGATTGATTCCACAGGTGGATACTTGGAGCAGAACAGTGTTTTTGCTTGTCATGGTCATTGTAATAGTCTCACGAGTTGACCTATATGTACAGCACCTATTCTAAGTGCTAAAGTTTGTAGCAGCATCACTACTTGGATTGCAATGGGGCCGTTCACATCTCAAGTATTCTTAACGGAATGTTCAATAATTGCAGCTCAATCGACAGCATTTGCTGTTTACCACAAAAAGTTATTTCGACTTGTACCTCTTTTTCGTAAAAAAAAATAATAATAAATAAATATATATATATATATATATATATATATATCTCAATCGATGTTACAGTGAGGCACTTACAAAGAAACAGTTGTCCAATATTTTTGGTTTTAAAGGTAGAAATGTGAAGCTTATAATTTTATAAAAGCATTTACATTAATTCTGCTGTTAAAACTCATGTATTAGTTGAGCTGTAAAGTTATGTACATTTATCATTTTTGCGGTCGTTTTAGGGGTTTAGGGTTCATGGCGTTAAGTCGCCATGGCAACGAAGTTGTAAAATTGGATATAATATAACACAAAGTGTTAGAAAGCGATGTAATCACACTTATATCATGTTAAAATGCATATTGTTTACATCTTGTGCATATAAGTTTAAACGGTGAGTATTTAAATGTTTACAGATTGGCCCCATTCACTTCCATTGTAAGTGTCTCATTGAAACCTCGATTTAAATTTTTATTTTTTTTAAAGAAACGGTGTGGCACTAGTCAAAATAATTTTTTGTGGCAATCAACATTATGCCGTAAATGCTTTAGATTGAGCTTAACTTGTATTGAACTTGCAATGTTTCTTTAAAAAAGCTTGACGCAATGCCTAAAAAGCAGGTTTCTTGATACAAGTTTGAAAGACACTGAAAAAAAAAAAGTGAGGTGCAGCACAATGGGCAAAGACATCCGTCTAGCGCATGTTTACCCTGGAAAACAATTGGAAAACAGCATGGATTGATGCAAAATCTCTTTAGGTGTGAACGGACCCTTATGCTGCAGTTTTATTTTAAAATTTTTTTATTAAACAGCTTATAGTAGTTGTTAATGTGCCCTTGAGTAAAATTTGTATAGATGGATTTGCATATTACAGTTAACCAAGGGCGGAGTTACCTTGCCCTCAAGGTCCGTTTCTGATAAACCATACACAATGACAAACAGGATCCTCTTCTCTAGTCTGCAACCAGATGAAGACATTTTTCCTTTTGTTCACCTGGCTTAAGTTCTGTGATACACTCAGACTTTGAATCAACAGTAGTCAGTGCATGACAGAACTTTGGCCCGGATGGACCCAGTCGATAGTCTTGTCTGGCTAGACTTTTCTCTTTTTATACTCTTGTCTGCCTTGTCTGTTCGGATACCTTTTGTGACATGAAGTATTTTTCAAGACCATTTCTTACACCTGTGATCTAAAAACTTTGTAATGATGAAGGCTAAATGATCACTTACATTTTTTTTATTTTCAATCAGGAACCATCGCTATACACCGTGAAGGCCGTCTTCATCTTAGACAATGATGGAAACAGACTGCTTTCAAAGGTGCATTGAGCTTTGGCTTTATTCTTTTCCAATATTGTCCTTCTGATTTATTTTCAAAATAATGTGGAAATGTTATGAATCATTCAATAAATCTTAAACATTTCAATATAGTTAATATTTATTATTAACTATAGAGAGAGTTTCTAAATTTCAAACTACATCAAATCAGAGAGACGGCTGAAGTGGTCAAACCAAAATGACTGTAAACATGCAATTTTCAGGGTTGTCCTATCCAATAAGAAATTGCTATTGGACCACTGTTAAGTTAAAGGAATAGTTCATGCAAAATTATAATTCTCTCATCATTTACTCGCCATCTCAGATGTGTATGACTTTCTTTTTTTCTGCTGAACTCAAACAAAGATTTTTAGAAGAATATCTCGGCTTTGTAGGTCCATATAATGCAAGTGAATGGTGTTTAACATTTTGAAGCTCCAAAAAGCACAAAGTCAGCATTAAAAAATGAATCCATATGACTCCAGTGGTTTAAGCCACATCTTCTGAAATGATCCAATTGATTTTGGGTGAGAACAGACCAAAATATAACTCATTTTACACTGTATATCCTGTCAATGCAGTCTGTAGGTATGATCATGATTTCAAGCTCTATTACACTTCCCAGGATGAGTGAATGAACTATTCCTTTAATGCCCCAGTATACACATGGCGAAGTGCTGCTTCATTCTTCGCAAAAAGAAAAATCATCACTCTGTCAATATATTCTCCCAATTCAGTTAGTGTGTATAAATATATATATATATATATATATATATATATATATATTATATACCCTTATCTAGTGTATGTGTATTCTACATTGTGTGTATTGTGTACATTTGTTATGTAAATTGTTGTGTAAGTATGTGTACATTTGTTATGTAAATTGTTTTGTGTAAATATGTTGTTATTGTAAAGTGGTTTATGTCTTGTCACTGTCATTACTGCTGTGTTGCTCGGAACTGCACACAAGAATTTCACCTACTGTTGCACTCGTGTACACAGTAGTGTGACAATAAAGTGATTTGATTTGATTTGAAAAGAAGTTTGAAACAGCTGAGCAATGGTATACTATTTGCGAACATGGGCATGGTAGGCATTTAGAGGAGCATTAAAGTATGAGGATTCACAAGACTACATATACAACCTTTGATTTCGTATTAAGTATGCTGTGGCCTTTTGAACCAGTCAGATAGAGAGAAATCTCTGTTTTTTGTCATACTGAACAATTAAACTGCAAAAAAGCTAGATTTCCTGGTGCAAGATTAAGTGCCCCTGCTATGTAAAACTGAGTCATTTCAACAGAAAAACTCAGACATGAAGCATATGTTCAGACAAGAAATGATGGAAGTATAAGTTATGCATTATGAATTACCATTAATGTGCAGTAACAAATGATTACTCTGCAATTTCAGTACTATGATCCAGAGCTCTACCCCTTCATGAAGGAGCAGAAGAATTTTGAAAAGAACGTCTTCAACAAAACACATAATGCTGACAGTAAGTTTGTTATCTAGCATCCCTCAAATGGCACTTTACTAAACAACAATGCAAAATGTATTGCTTTCAGTAACAAGACCCGATTAGTTGCTTTGTTTCATCTCAAGATTTTCTCCTCTGTTTGGATCACTAATCCCTACTAATTCAGGGGAGCATGCAGATCTTTTATTGTGCTGAATAGGACCAGCTTCTCCTAAATCTCATCTATTATTAAAGAGGAGCATCCCAAACTAAGTTCCAGATTGGAATCAAGCTCCAAAACTAAACGTGCACCTTGTATTTGCAAGGTTTCTCTGGGGCATGTAGGTCAGATTACTAGATAACGGGGTGGAGAACCTTGTATCTGTTCTGTCACTAGCCCTGTGGGGTGAAGGAGTATGACACCAGGACAACAAAGCCACCCTTATCATTTCACCTGTCTAGGTGTTAACTGTTTTAAGGTGGTCAATACTCCAGTTTTTGTCTTTTAAAGGTTAAACCGGTGAAAGGTGAAACTCTTTGCCTTGTTTAAGTTTCTTCGAGTTATTCTTGACTTGGTTTTCATTTCATTCTTCTGTGAGATGTAGGTCTGTTTGTGTAGGTCAAAAAAGGCACATTTGTTTTCCGATCTACAGATGTAGATGTTTTGTGCTTCAAATGAAACTTCCAGTAATCAGACACTTGGGCCTTTTGAGCACAGCGTCTCAAAATAAAGTCCTTAGTTCATATTTAAGAGAATAAAACTGAAACTGATCCTTTATTAGCACTCAAACTCATACGTTTCATGCAAACACCACTCTACCATTGTATTATATTGCACTATGGTCTCAATGCACTTAGAAAAAAAAGGTACATTTTGTGGTACTACATGTCCTTTTTTTGTGGTTGATGTGGTTACATGATAATACTGTTTTTTTTTTCCCCCATGTACCATAGTAATATCAAAGTATTTAAGTACATGGAGTAACTTCTAAAAACCATATGGTAATCATCGAGTTCAATGGTGTATATATATCAAAGTTCAATTATATTATAATCTTATACCATCACTGTACGTACTGTCACATACTTGTTTGTAAGGGAGGTTTCTGCCATTATCATGTGGTCAGTATAATAATATAGAAGATTTTAAAATTGGAATGGTAATATCCCACTATGGGCCAGTCCATAGTTATTTATTATTATTTTAGCAGATATTCTTTTTGTACTAAAGCTCTGATATTCCTGTAACTTGTAAGTCTCATACATGTGTGTGTGTGTGTGTGTGTGTGTGTGTGTGTGTGTGTGTGTGTGTGTGTGTGTGTGTGTTAGAAGTGTGAATCTTCACTGGCCTCACGATTCGATTACGATTCAAAGGGTAACAATTAGATTATAAAACGATTCTTGATGCATCACGATGCATCTTGTCCTTCAGTATATTTCTTTTTCAGTTTCTTCAAAAATAGTTTTTTACTCTCTTTTTTTCCCATTCAGCTTTTTATTTAACAGCTGACAAACAGCTGTCTTTGGCACGCACCACTGCTCTGCC
Source organism: Moxostoma hubbsi (assembly GCA_032164185.1). Taxonomy (NCBI): domain Eukaryota; kingdom Metazoa; phylum Chordata; class Actinopteri; order Cypriniformes; family Catostomidae; genus Moxostoma; species Moxostoma hubbsi. The sequence continues at coordinate 39,413,224 of JAVLUX010000007.1, forward strand.
GTGATTTAAACTGAACACAGAATCTATTCTTTTGATAATCGATTTTGTACGAATTGCGATGCATCACTGAAACATTTTTTTCCAACAGCTCTAAAATATATAGTCTTTATGTATACAGTGTGTATACAGTTGACGTCAGAAGTTTACAAATACATTTAAACTCAGTTTTTCACATTTCCTGACATTTAATCGTGGAAAATTTTCCCTGTCTTAGGTCAGTTAGGATCACTACTTTATTTTAAGGATGTGAAATTTCAGAATAATAGTAGAGTGATTTATTTCAGCTTTTATATCTTTTATCACATTCCCATTGGGTCAGAAGTTTACATACACTTTGTTAGTATTTGGTAGCATTACCTTTAAATTGCTTAACTTGGGTCAAATGTTTTGGGCAGCCTTCCACAAGCTTCTCACAATAAGTTGCTGGAATTTTTTCCCATTCCTCCAGACAGAACTGGTGTTACTGACTCAGGTTAGTAGGCCTCCTTGCTTGCACACGCTTTTTCTGTTCTGCCCACAAATTTTCTATTGGACTGATGTCAGGGCTTTGTGATGGCCACTCCAATACCTTGATTTTGTTGTCCTTAAGCCATTTTGCCACAACTCTGGAGGCATGCTTGTGGTTATTCTCCATTTGGAAGACCCATTTGTGACAGATATTAACTTCCTGGCTGATGTCTTGAGATGTTGCTTCAATATATCCACATCATTTTCCTTCCTCATGATGCATCTATTTTGTGGAGTGCACAAGTCCCTCCTGCAGCAAAGCACCCCCACAACATGATGCTGCCACCCATATGCTTCACGGTTGGGATGGTGTTCTTCAGCTTGCAAGCCTCACCCTTTTTCCTCCAAACATAACGATGGTCATTGTGGCCAAATAGTTACATTTTTGTTTCATTAGTTTAGAGGTGTGCTCTTGCTCTTGCAAACTGTAGTCTGGCTTTTTTATGGCATTTTGGAGCAGTGGCTTCTTCCTTGCTGAGCAGCCTTTCAGGTTATATTGATATAGGACTCATTTTACTGTGGATATAGATAATTGTCTACCTGTTTCCTCCAGCATCTTCACAAGATCTTTTGCTGTTGTTCTGGGATTGATTTGCACTTTTTGCACCAAACTACGTTCATTTCTAGGAAACAGAATGTGTCTCCTTCCTGAGCGTTATGATGGCTGCGTGGTCCCATGGTGTTTATACTTGCATACTATTGTTTTTACAGATGAATGTAATACCTTCAGGCATTTGGAAATAGCTCCCAAGGATGAATCAGACTTGTGGAGGTCCACAATTTTTTTTTTCTGAGGTCTTGGTTGATTTCTTTTGATTTTCCCATGATGTCAAGCAGAGAGGCACTGAGTTTGAAGGTAGGCCTTAAAATACCCCCACAGGTACACCTCCAATCAGAAGCTAATTGTCTAAAGGCTTGACATAATTTTCTGGAATTTTCCAAGCTGCTTAAAGGCACAGTTAACTTGTGTACATAAACTTCTGACCCACTGGAATTGTGATATAGTCAATTAAATTTGAAACAAGCTGTCTTTAAACAATTGTTGGAAAAATTTAATCTGTGGAGTGGTTAAAAAATTAGTTTAATGATTTCAACCTAAGTGAATGTAAACGTCAGACTTCAACTGTGTATACGTATACTGCGCGTGTGTGTGTGTGTGTGTGTGTGTGTGTGTGTGTAATATATATATTACGCACACACTGGTGGCTTCGTACTTTTATTCACCAAAGTGGCATTTAACTGATCACAATGTATAGTCAGGACATTAATAATGTTTATTACAATTTGAAAAAAAAACATTCAGAACTTCTTAAACTACTTCAAAGAGTTCTCATAAAAAAATCCTCCATGTGCAGCAATGACATCTTTGTAGATCCTTGTTATTCTAGCTGTCAGTTTGTCCAGATACTCAGGTGACCTTTCACCCCACACTTCCTGTAGCACTTGCCATAGATGTGACTGTCTTGTTGGGCACTTCTCACGCACCTTACAGTCTAACTGATCCCACAAAAGCTCAATGGAGTTAAGATCCATAACACTCTTTTCCAATTATCTGTTGTCCAATGTCTGTGTTTCTTTGCCCACTCGAACCTTTTCTTTTTGTTTATCTGTTTCAAAAGTGGCTTGTAGTTGTAAGTTTAGTTGCACATCTGGTCTTCCACATCTCTTTCTGTCCTTGTTAGAGACAGTTGTCCATTGTCTTTGAGGACTGTAGTGTACACTTTTGTATGAAATCTTTAGCTTTTTGCAATTTCAAGCATTGTATATCCTTCATTCATCAAAACAAAGATTGACTGATGAGTTTCTAGAGAAAGCTGTTTCTTTATTTTTTTTTTGCCATTTTTGACCTAATATTGACCTCAAGACATGCCAGTCTATTGCATACTGTGGCAACTCAAAAACAAACACAATGACAATGTTACGCTTCATTTAATGAACCAAATATCTTTCAACTGTGTTTAATATAATGGCAAGTGATTTTCTAGTACCAAATCAGCAATTTAGCATGATTACTCAAGGATAATGTGTTGGAGTGATGGCTGCTGGAAATGGGCAGAAAATTATTATTTTTTTTTTTTTTTAATAGTGATGGTGTTGCTTTTTACATCAGTAATGTCCTGACTATACCTTATGATCAGTTGAATGACAGTTTGGTGAATTAAAGTACCAATTTCCTTCCAAAACAGCTAAATCTGCACATTATTCCAAACTTTTGGTCGCCGGTGTGTATGTGTGTACATGCATACTATATATATATATATATATATATATATATATATATATATATATATATATATATAGATAGATATGAGTATACAAAAATTGTAAATCTCATGAATTTTGAAACGAAATATCCTTTCTCTGTGCGCAGATGAAATTGCCTTCATAGAGGGAATGACGATAGTTTACAAGAGCAGCATTGACTTGTTCTTCTATGTAGTTGGCAGCACTCAGGAGAATGAGGTAAGACATCTATACAGATGAGCTGTCCTGTGATTGGTTGAAATGTTATCCATTCTCCATGAAAAAAAAAAACTGTGTTTTCCAGGCCTGGAAAAATCATGGAAATTAATAAAATATTTAATCGGCTGGATATTGCTTTTGTGTACTGTAATACTTACAAGCTATAGTTATGTATTTTTTTTTTTTCAGTGAATTAGTCAAAATGATTTGCAAATCTGTAAACCTGTAGAGGAGTCCAATACGGCCAAAACAATGGCAGAAAAAATATTATTTCACCCGAGTTGTGAGCTTGCTGTCAGAATTGAATGTGATGACATAAAAAGTGTTTACCATAAAATAACGGCAAATTAACACGTCTGTTTGTTACTTGGCTGTGGCTGCTCTCATCAACAAATACGGCGTGACTGGTGTAGTTCGATGCATGAACAAATATCAGAATCTCTGTGTGTGTGTGTGTGTGTGTGTATCTACAAATCTGTTATATACAGTGCAAGGGAATGTAATGGCAGAAGAGGTAGAATATGTTGGATAAATATAAATAGACTAAGCTGTGATTTTGCACATAATTATTACTCAATGGGGCAGTTTTATCTGTTTATGAGATGGATCGCCTGAGGGGAAAAAACTGTTCTTGTGCCTGACGGTTCTGGTGTTCAGAGCTCTGAAGTGTCGCCAGAAGGCAACAGTTCAAAGAGGTAATGGGCTGGATGAGAGGGTTCCAGAATGATTTTTCCAGCCCTTTTACTCACTCTGGAAGTAGAACTGGATTAGCAGTGCCTGTGGCAGGTTGTACTTCCTTAACCTCTGGGCCTTTTTCCACAATGGAGTCAATGTGGGTCTCCCACTTCAGGTCATGTGAGATGGTAGTGCCCAGGAACATGAATGACTCCACTGCTGCCACAGTTCTGTTTAGAATGGTGATCGGGGTCAATGCTGGGGTGTTCCTCCTAAAGTCCACAATCATCTCCACCGTTTTGAGCGTGTACAGCTCCAGATTGTTTTGACTGCACCAGACAGCCAGCTGTTGAACCTCCGTTCTGTATGCAGATACATCGTCATCTCAGATGAGGCCGATGACAGTGTCGTCTGCAAACTTCAGGATCTTGACAGAGGGGTCCTTGGCGGTGCAGTCATTTGTGTACAAGGAGAAGAGTAGTGGGGAGAGCACACATCTGTGGGGGGCACCAGTGCTTATCAAATAACAAATTGCTCTAAACGACTCACATTTTATGGGTTTTAATCAGTCTGACAAATCCTTTACTGAATGAAATCACTGAATCAGTAATTGCAGCTGTTTACTTACTGAACAGCAAGTCTTTTCTTTAAAGTATGTAATTTCTGCGCCATCAAACAGGTAGACAAGTATGTATATCCACATGAAAAATCTGAATTTATTTGGTTGCATATTAACATGCAGGTATAACAATAAGATGACTTTCTTGCTGTTTCTCTCTCTTTCCATATTTATTTGACCCCAGCTCATGCTGATGGCGGTGCTGAACTGCTTGTTTGAGTCTCTCAGTCTGATGCTGAGGTATGGTCATGCTATAATATCTGCAGAATTTAAGATCATGTTCATTAACAGTGAGGTCATTTAAAAAAAAATAAAAAATTATTAAAAGTAGTTCCATTGACATCATTACCAATATTTCACCCTTGTGATTTACACACCCTCCTGTTGTTCCAAACTTGTACAACTTGCTTTCTTCTATGAAACACTAAAAAAAGATGTAAGGCCTCAGTCACCAATCACTTTCATTGAATCTTTTTTTCCATACAATAAAAGTGAATGGTGATTAGAGTTGCAAAATTCCGGGAATTTTCAAAGCTGGAAACTTTCCATGGGAATTAACAGGATTATATTGGTATTACCGGGAATGTATGGTAATAAACAGGAAATTTGCAAAATTGCAGGTTAGCCTATAACAGGCAACTTAAATGTAGTTGGGGAAAAAAAAATGATTTAATGAAATTTTACCCTGCTCATTCCTCAATCACATGCACGTAGCACACTACTTAAAGGTTACTTACTACAGCAGGACTATTGAAGCCTTACTACTGCATTTGAGCACAAGGTCTACATCCAGTCAAGCAAGTTTTAAAGATATTACTAGGGTAAATATATTTGATCTATGGTATTAAAATTTAATAAGCAAATACTAAATCAAAATGTGTTTATACAGTAGCTAGCCAGCCTGTAAATCAGATATGCTAAATGTAAGCTAGCTAACGCCATTTCATTGTCATTTTAAGAGGCTAGCTATCATGGTGCTTGCTAGCTCAACTGTGATGCTGTTTCTTCTGCCTTCTGTTAGCCAGTTTTCTGTTATCATTCAAGAACGTAGGTTATAGTTTTGATTTAGCATGCTGATTGAGGAGTGTTCAATCAATTTAACACAATGTTGTAAAAAGGGATCATTTTAATTCTCATCATTTACTCACTCTCATGCCATTCTAGACTTTTTTCTTCTTCTGAAAATAAAGATTTTTGGACAAATATCTCAGCTCTGTAGGTCCATTCAATGCAAGTGAATAGACACCAACATTTTTAAGCTCCAAAAGCACATAAAGACAGTATAAAAGTAACCCATATGACTCCAGTGTTTTAATCAATGTCTTCTGAAGTAGGCGGTCCAGTTGGTTTTGGGTGAGAACAGACCAAAATATAGCTCCTTTTTCACTGTACATTTTGCCATAACAGTCTCTCTCTAGGCACGATCATGATTTCAAGCTCGATTACACATCCTAGTCTTAATGGTGCTATAGGAAGTGTAATCGAGCTTGAAATCATGATCACCAAGTTGACTGTTGTCAAGATGTACAGTTCCTTCAGAAGAGATTGATTAAACCAATGGGAGTCTTATGGATTAGGTTTATGCTGATTTTATCTCCTTTTTGAATGGTAAATGGTCTGCACTTATATAGCGCTTTTTTTAACTTTAGAGGTTACCTCTGCGCTTTACACTGTGTCCCAATCACCCATCCACACACACATTCACACACCAGTGGCAGCATAGCTGCCATGCAAGGTGCTAGCCTGCAATTGTCTTGCCCAAGGACACTTCGGCATGTGGAGTTGTGTATGCCAGGAATCGAACCGCCAACCCTGCGATCAGCAGCTGACCCACTCTACCACCTGAGCCACAGCCGCCCTCCTTTTTGGAGCATTTGGAGTTCTGGTCACCATTCACTTGCATTGTATGAACATACAGAGCTGAGATATTCTTCTAGAAATTCTCATTTGTGTTCTGCAGAAGAAAGGTCATACACATCTGGGATGGCATGAGGGTGAGTAAATGAGAATGTTTAACTATTCCTTTAAGTAGACTGAATCACCATTTTAAAAGGGATATTCCTGGTTCTCATCTAATAGGAAAAACGTGGAAAAGAGAACTCTGCTGGATAATATGGATGGGGTGTTCCAGGTGGTGGATGAGATCATCGATGGAGGGTAAATAGACACTTATCCACCTTGAATCGCACATACGTCATGTACTCTATTTCACATGTAGTAACCAAGCGTGCCGCACAAGCCCTCAAAAGTGAAGCCAAAACGTCTCGATCGCCCCCCAGAGGCCGGTCCTAGTATAGGTCATAAACCCCGCCTCCCCATGTTATTCAACGGGACGTGAGACCAACTAAACAATTAAATTACACTTCACATATCTTTTTTCCAAAGACAGTTTCTGTCATTTACTGTAGTTTTTATCACGCTGATGTAATTTCAAGTGTTTGTTTTTAAAATAAGTTTGTTTTTAGTTAGTTATTTGATGCTATAAAAACGGTGCTGTTACGTCATGATTGACAGCTGTGATTGACAGGTTCTCTGAGCGAAGTAGTCACTGAAGCACCAACGGACTTTTTTTCGGGATATTCGGAGGATTGAGGAGATTGGAACTTTAAATTACATATCTAAATTTCTATAATTAATTATTTCACACCGACATAATGGGTTGTTCTGCAGTAGAATGTGCTAACCGATCTGGCAGGGGCGTGTGCTTGCGATTGATTCTGCGAGAGTGAGGGCGGGGCCTTGTTTTCGCGGCTTTACTTCCTGCTCACTACTGCGCATGACTGGTCCCGAAAACGCAAGTGCGCAGACTCAAGTTCCAAGATGTCAGCGCCATATCGGGACACTGGCGGCTTCAGTTCTCTCCGATGGAAAAGAGCGAAGGGGCGTCGTCCATCTTTTTTTACAGTCTATGGTAGTAACATGTACTGCCTGGATAATGTAGTAACTGCATCTCTGTTATCAGAAATAGTATATTATAAATGGTGCTGTCAGTTGATTTAAAAAATGTAATCGTGTTTAATTGCATATTTTTCATAGTTAATTGCGATTAATCGCAGATTTTGAAAGTGCTGAAATGTTACTTTCTATGTATACTACTTCTGCTGTCAAAATGCCCTTATTTCCTTGTTAGGAAAGAAAGCAAAACAATATGTGACAATGCTTTTCCAAATTTTCCAAACAAAGCCTTGAGATAGAAATGCACTAAAATATCACCAATTCAAGTAACGTTAAACGTTTTGCAAAGAGTAAGTGGGAGGTTGACTAACTGAATGAACTTATCCATTGCAATGGGCATTAAATCTCTTAAACTCTTATCCTTCACAGACAGTGGCTATCCACTTTGCTACAGCAATCGTGAAGCCGCATTCATGATTCACGTCAGGGCATCAATGCCAGCATCAAACGACACTTTAAACTCAACATGAAAAGCAATTGCAAACAGCAGCTCATTCTGCATTTAGTCTTAACGGCCTTCTGTGGTAATTAAATTTACCCTTAAAGATGCTGCAATGTACTTTATTTCTATCACAGTTCTAATAATAAAACAAATATTTCCGGTCCTTGATGCTGAATGCTGCAAAAACACACAAAGCTATGCAAAAAGTATGACATCAAAAAACTAGCTACTGTATATATTTCCTCGCATCACCCATAGAGGCCAACTATTAACCTAAGTTACGCCTTTTTGTTACTATAATTACAATATTTACATTTACATTTATGCATTTGGCAGACGCTTTTATCCAAAGTGACTTACAGAGCCCTTAGTACAGGGACAATCCCCCCGGAGCAACCTGGAGTTAAGTGCCTTGCTCAAGGGCACAATGGGGTTCAAACCAGCAACCTTCTGATTAGCAGCCCTGTGGTCTAGCCACTATGCCACCACCACAACACCACATATATAGCCAATATAGCTCTCTAACCTTATTGCTTGAATCTGACTTGGAGATCATTGGGATTCAATGGTGGCATTATTAAGTATTGACTAAATTCATAACTTCCTACAGTCATATTGCTTTCTTACTTGTTTTGCAGGGTGATACTAGAGAGTGATGCCCAACAGGTCATTGAGAAGGTCAACTACAGAGTAAGAGACTGAATAAAAGAGAAAAAAAAATCTTGAATAATAAACTGCTTTGTTTGTATATCTAGGTATTTTGCTTCAGAATGCTGTATTAGCATGTTTTTGATACATAGGAAAAGATATAAAAATTGCGTTGTTAGGCAGAGCCACCATTTCTGCATATTATTTAAGCCTGACAGGAAGTTGCCCTTTTTCTTATAACTGTGCCCAGTTTGTGGTTCCAAATTTAAATTGGGATAGAATGTAGAAGATACATAGAAGAATCCGTTTATTCTGTTCTATTGGGTTCTTTTTGATTCAGTTAAACTGTCACATTCGTTTGAAAGTAATAAATCATAAATGAAAATTCTGTAATTATTTGCTCACCCTTATGTTGTTCCTTTATGACTCTCTTTCTTTCGTGGAACTCTAAAGGAGATTTTAGGCAGAATGTGCAGTCTCAGTCACCATTCACTTTCATTGTACATTCTGCCTGACATCTCCCATTGTGTTCAACGGAAGAAAGTCATTTGGGTTTGGAACACATGATGGTGAGCAAATGATGACAGAATTTTCATTTTTGGGTGAACTATCCCTTTAAATTAGCCATCACGTCAGCTTGTTTCCAACACTAATTTGTCCCTTTCACACATAGACTAAATGTCCTCTCTCTTGCTCTGTCAGTGTGTGTCAGAGCAGGCGTATGCCTTTGTCCTTTTCGATTACATCACTGGTAACGTGGAGGGCCAAGGAGAGAAGCCACTGCTCTTGTAGTTCTCCCTCAGTGATCTCCATGTAGTCACTCCCCTCCATTTAGTGATGGGTCAACAGAGAGAGAAAAGGTTGAGGGTGAGAGATTGGGCAGGTAACTGCATGGCATGCACAAGCGTGTTTAAACCTCAAAAGAGGAACAGCTGTAACCGAGGCAGCCAATAAATAACAAGAAAACGTCTCTCAATGCTCCCTGACAACTGACCATAAAAGTTTTGCTGTGGAGTGAAGGACATATCTCTGAGTTATGCTCGCATAAACATACCTAATTGATGACTGGGCATGAGATCAGTGTAACACGTTTCAGTCCAGACTTCTTGACTTATGGTTTATGCTGTTCAGTTGCACGGTTTTTTTTTTTACTCCAGTGTAGAAAGAGCTTGAAGGATTTTGCACGATATGTCTGGCCTGGTTGGCTGCAGATTGTGTTGGTTCATTTCTTTGTAATTTATGTCTCTACTTTTTGAATTTTGTTTTTACAGGTAGATGACAATCCGTTATCAGAACAGAGTGTGGCACAGGTACAGAACTAAAATACATATAAATACACATTTACACAGGTAGAAGTAGAAATCCTTATTTATCTCTCTGGTGGGGGATAAATGAATACGTTGTTTTAGACTGAATTCTCTTGGGAATAGATTTCAACATCAGAACACACACAAAAGCATGCAAATATACAAACACAGTAATTCTGTGTTATTTCGACCTCTTAAAAGGACAGTTCACCCCCCCCAAAAAAAATAATAATAATAAAAAAAATCTGTCATTATTTACTAACCCTGATGTTGTTCCAAACCCATATGACTTTTTAGACTGAATGCAAGCATCAGCCACCATTCACTTTCAATGTATGGAAAAAAAAAGATGCAAGTGAAAGTAGGGACTAAAAATGGTTCAAGGAACAAAAATTGTATTGCAGAGCATAACCAGAAACATGAACAAAGTCCCTTTTGATTTTTCCAGAGTAAAAATGTTATTTTAAAATGCAGCATTACACATTTCTCTGCCTGATTGCATGTTCTGGATGTAGCTTCTGTGAACTGTTGAAGAACTTTTTGGCAACTCTATATAATAGCTACAAATACATGCCTGATTAATCCAAATGCAAGGAAAAATATCAAGGTAAAGTACATTTCTCAGTTATTATTGTTAGGTATCATGCATTAATACAGATTTGATTCTGCCGGGATTTGACTGAGAAGCAGATTTGTAATCAAAATAATTAAACAATTATTGAATAATTTGAATAATTTGCATAAGATGAAGTTTAGAAGTTTAGTGTGTGCGTGTATGCAGGAGAGAGCGATTTAGGCTATTCATTTATTTAAGATGGCCAGATGTACATTTTAAATACTTTGGGGATATATTTAATATTAAGAACACATTTATTGAATAGACATTATTTTATATAGGCTACCGTATACTATGCTTGCTATGATTTCTGTGTTGTTAATTCCCCCACATACTGGTTTGAACACCTGGGTGAGTTAATTATGAAATTTGTATCATTTTTAGGTGTGAATAATCTTTTTTTAACATCTTAGAACCTAGTAAAACATTTTTAAACTCACAGTCCTAAATTCTTCCATTTCTGCTTCTAACTACCCTAACACCTGCTCTGATTTCACTGCCTCGCTCTGACCTTTGCCACTAACTCTCACCTTGACAGCACATCTCTGAGAAACTGGCTCTTACCACTAATGTAAGTGCATTAGCACACACTAAAATCAACATGAACACACACACATCTATGCTGAACCATGCATGAATGCATGTCCTTTTTGATTTGTGTTAGCTTGTATTTAAACTTTGGGTTATTTTTTTAAATATTTAAGTTAATGTGAAATTTAAATCTGTTGTCCCATAGATGTGGGACTGAAACAAACGTGTAATGGAGTAACTGGTGTATTAGTAGCATTATATTGTGGTCTCCATGCGCCCCCTGGCGGACAGAATATTAAATTATCAGTGTGCTTGGGAAAGTTTTATCTATATGCACCTGCTCTAATTATTGTTCTGGAATCGTAACGATATATATAATTAATTGCATCTTTTATTTATTTAGTTTAACAAATATTGTTTAGCATAAGAAATTAAATTAATGTATACATTATGTAGAAAAGTAGATTTGATTTGAACTAAGGTACTTTATTTCTTTTCACTTTATTCATAAATAGTTCCCTCACAATATAGGTATATAAATTTCCAAAAAAAAAAAAAAATAAATATATATATATATATATATATATATATATATATATATATATATATATATATATATATATTATTAATTGGTTAATAAATCAGTCGTTCTAATTTCATCTAATAGGACCCATTGAATTTCCATTACACAGTAATTGTTTGAGCTGTGTTATAGTTTTTTTTTTTTTTTTTTTGGCCTTTCATCAGTACAAGGATGCTGCTAATGTCAGAATCCACTTTTATAACAAAAATATTATTTTATTTTTCAGGTGTTCCAGTCAGCAAAGGAGCAGATCAAATGGTCAATTCTGAAATAGGCCAAATACTCTTCGTGAATGAATCTGTAAATTATTTGGAAAAAATGTCATTTTAATTTTAACGAGTTGTTGGTTCGATTTAATTATAAAAATGGGTTGTGAGATGTCATTTTAATTTTCTGCAATGCACAAACATTTGTCTATTTCCAAAGCAACCAAGTTTATTTTTATTTTATTTTTTTTTAAGCAAACTTCTGCATATATTGTCTTCAGAGCAGGTACAGTCTTTTTTTCTTTTATACTGTTGCAGAGCAAATTATGTAATCTGTCTAAATTTGCTTTTGTCTTTTCTGTCATTGTTATTATTATTAGTCACAATTGTACTAAAAGATGCAGTTACACCTGTAATCAGGCCTATTTTGATATTTAAAAAAAATTAATGTTTATTTTTTAAATGAGAGGCAATATGATGCGATTTAAAAAAATTAATAAAAAAAAAAAAAAACATTTTATTTTGGTGCTACATAACCAAAAGTAAAATTTTAAAAAATGTTCGTTTTTATTGCCTATTTATGTAAACCCATTGTTTCCTTTAACCAGAATTTGTTTAATTTATTTTAACCATGTTTGAAATAATTGTGCACTAACGTGTATCATGTCTCTGATAACTAATACATATTGTTTTGATACCATTTATTGGGTCGTTTCTGTTTGCCTGGGTCTATCAAAAGCACGGCATTGATCCTGTTTCTCCATTGGTGAAAGAGGAGGTCATGTAGACCAATCAGATTTGGTTAAACATGAATATACAGCATAAACGCGCACCTCATTTATATTAATAAAGAAAGGAGGTGAGGCCTGCGCCGCTATTGGATGCCGCAGGCCAATGGAAGTCGCCACGTCGAATCTCCGCCTACATGCGTAAACCAATAGCGTGTCTTATGTGGAATCCTTAAAATCTGATTGGTCGCCGTTAATGAAGGAGGGTGTTGACCTTTGAAAGCAGTAAAATCCAACAGCCAATCACATTTTACTCTTTTTAGTCGACCGTTAATGCAATATAAGAATAGACAACCGATACCTCTCGAATTAGTGCTGTTAGCGATAAACGAATCGAAATTTCTGTAATTATATTTCTTTGCTTATTTTATAATTTCTAACACGGTTTATGTTTTGGTAATCTAGTGTTAGTTAAATAAATTAGCCGACTATTTTGCCGCGCATAATATGCTTGATACACGTAAAGCTGAGAGAGGTAGTAGTAATAATAATAATAATAATAATAATAATATATTATTATATACATATATTATATATGTATTTATTACCTCTCTCTCAATATATCAATTCAATTCAATGGGCTTTATTGGCATGAAAGTTTCAAAAACAATGTTGCCAAAGCATCATAAAATAAAAGCAAAATACATTTTGTCCAATAACATGGACAGTATATAATATAATTATTAGTAATATATAAATAACAGCAATATATAAATTATTATTATTATTTATTTGATAAAACACATAACATAACATGGAAATATTTTTTCGCATAATAGGCTACCAAAAACATTTGCTATAACATAACAATCGGCTAGTGCTTATACATACATTACATTTTTAACGTAAGTTGTGATAATAACAGCATTATCGAATTATTATGATCATATACATTATTTACGAATCTTATATGTCGTGTTTATGGAAGTCAGTGTTAGGTTCATTAATGTGCATGTGAATATATATATATATATATATAAATAGATCCACAGGTTCATGGGTCAAAAACATCGGTAGCTGACGAGCAGTAACTTTTTTTTTTTTTTTTTTACATTTTTAATACAAATTTAAAATGTAATAAATTATATAAATGTATAAGGGAAAGTAGCTATATCATTGCTACTGTGACCGGTAATAATTTAAGCTTCCATTTTTAACTAACCATTATTTTATCAATTTTCCTTTATTTATTATTTGCAGTGTGACAAATAATTACATTAAATTAATAATAAATACTTTCAAATATACTTTTAAACGTTTTTTTTTTAAATAGTTTTAAGCATATCTGTATCCACTGCAGGACATAGTGAAATAAAAATATAGATAGACAAAAAATTCTTCACTTCATACGGCAACATCTAAATTTACTGGTTTTATTTAAGTCAAAAATATTATTTAATCTTACTGAATCAACCTGAATATATTAAGTTACAGCAGCAAATCTATAAAGTGAAACGAGACATTGATGTGGCCTACACTCGAGAACTGTATATAAATAAGTGCAACGTATGCAATATTGTTATTCTGTTTAGAAAAAAATAACAAAAATAAACATCAAGAAATTCAAATAATCTGCTATTTATTGAATCAGCAGTAATAGCACAGGGTCCATGAATGAGAAAGACTGTACATCTGCATTGTCACAATTGACAGTCTCAAAAAAAATAAAAAATAATAATAATAATTATAATGGTCTTTGTTGTTTTTAGAGGAAACATTTTTTAAGTAACAAAAAATGTTGACTTTCATGACTGGTGATGCAGTAATACAATGTAAATGAATGCGGTTTGTCATTAACGCCATCTGGTGGACAAACATAAATCTACGCATAATGCAAATCATTAGTGATTAAACTTTTACAATAATTTTACAGCACGTGTAGGGGACATATTTTTACCCTGAGTAGAAATCCATCAATTATGACGTCTGTTTCCTGAATGTAATTACAGAGGGGTAATACAACGAAAGAGCGACACACGTGTCACTGCATCTTCACATCCTGAGGAAATGTGTTTTAAGTGAGTTGCAGGTGTTAATAGATTTCATATCGTTTGCAGCTGTTCTCACAAAGAGCTTCAAAGTAAGGAAGCGACATATGAAATTACGTCACATAATTGTCTTCATGCGATATAGACACGCACAACGCTGTGGACATGCCACAAGGACACAACTACAAGCTTATTTCCTCAAGGACTTAACCTTCGTGAGATTTGCCCACATATTTATCACTTTGTACCGTGTGAAAACTGGCCTCGTTTCCCCAGTACTGAGTGGTTTGTTGACATGACAAAAGATAGTCGTCCACAATGGCATAGTTTTATTTATATAGCCGAACAAATCCTTTCATGCATTATACTGCATCTTCATCATTCAAGCATGGAGGCAGAACAGCTCCATTAACATGTGGATTCAGAACCACGGACAGCGCCAGTTGTGAGTGACAGCTGTCGGTCAAGTGGTTTCAGCACCACGGTCAGTAACATTCTTCTGCTAGTGTCAGGTTGACATAAGTAAACCCAAACAATAAACTACAACTATTCTTCCAGCTACAGATAAAAAAATAAGTTTATTTACATGGACGGTTATAAATATATTCTGAATACATGCTCATCTGTAGTACACCTATAAGCAGACTTTGCAACATATGTTTCCCTCAGGCTGTCAATGCACTGACTGAGACAAATTAATAATAATAAGACATCACTTCTGCATTACTTTCAGTTTTACTTTCCTTTGCACGTTATCATAATTATTACATGCTGCATTTGTATTATTCCCAAGGTAAATTAGTATCCCTGACTATTGTTTTGTGTATTTGGGTGTTTCTTCAATCCAAAGTTGGATTTGTATTAAAGCTAATCGATCCCTTTTTGCTATATAAAGGTCACCTTAAAACTAAAAGAGAAACTTTCCATTTATTTTGGTACATTTCAAATGACTGTTGCGCATAGATTTCAATGTTTTATCCTCATCCCAGACCTAGACTTTTAACAATAAACTATGAAAATCCAATATAAAAATACAAATTATTACATGTTTAAAACTATAATAATCTAATTAAAAAGTGTAATAAACATAAACTATTGCAATATTGATTGTGTGAAGATGCCTTAAAAACAACAACAACAACAAACACTCTACCTCACACTTGTCCTTGCCACACCAGATTTGCCCCTAATTAAGTTTTTCAAAAGTTAGTTCACTTGTTAACCATTCGATAAAAGTTTGATTGAAGAGCATGCTTGACTTAAAATATAAGACAAGGAAAGTTTGAAGAAAACTAAGAAATGTTTAAGAAGGTAAATATCAGAATATTTTTATTGGGCATCATTTCAATCAAGCTGCGATTTTGCCAAATTATGCAGAAAGTGTGAAAATATTATTAAATTGTGTGTTTAGGATACATAACACGTTAGCTGTGAAATCAGCATTTTTTTTTCAGTAATTTCTATCACTTATTTCAACCACAAGGAAAAATGACAAAACTGACATAAATCTCCTGCGAGGCATGTACATGCACTGTTGGACGTTGTTTGTAAACAATTTAACCTAGTGAGAGTGTGAAAAATGTTTAAACGAGCAGAAATTTTCCAGAAATTCACAGGGCTGAGAGCCAGAAACACCCATTTATTTATTATTCCCAGTGTGTATTGTTGACAATGGAGCAATATGTATTGTGTATGTACTGTTTGTAATATACACTCACTTTATTAGCAACACCCTTTCACCTACTTATTCATGGGATTATCTAATCAGCCAATTGTGTGGCAGCAGTGCAATGCATAAAATCATGAGCGTCAGTTATTGTTCACATTAACCATCAGAATGGGGAAAAACGTGATCTCAGTGATGCCATTTAAATCATGGCATGATTGTTGGTGCCAGACAGGCTGGTTTGAGTATTTCTGCAACTGCTGATCTCCTGGGATTTTCACACACAACAGTCTCTAGAGTTTACTCCGAATGGTGCCAAAAACAAAAAAACATCCAGTGAGCGGCAGTTCTGCGGACAGAAATGCCTTGTTGATGAGAGAGGTCAACGGAGAATGGCCAGACTGGTTCAAGCTGACAGAAAGACTACGGTAACTCAGATAACCACTCTGTACAATTGTAGTGAGCAGAATAGCATCTCAGAACGAACAACATGTCGAACCTTGAGGCGGATGGGCTACAACAGCAAAAGGCACATCAGGCACTTTATATGGACAATAGTGTTCATAATAAAGTGCTCAGTGAGTGTATATGGATAGAATGACAATATGAAGGAATGGATTAGGTCAATTTATAGAGGCTTGATATTATGACTTGATGCTAACATTAATATGGACCTACTGAACTGAGCTAGTTTTGGATATGAATTAGGTGAATCTGCAAATTAAGTATACAACCGTAATACAACCATCTAAATAAAGCTAAACTTTTTTATATTTTAAGGCATCCTATCCTTGAAGAAAGACAGGAGCACATAATATTGATCAAAATTTAATTGACTCAGTGACTTGTCAAAGGATTTAGTTCTGAAACACCGTGACGGGTCAAATGCTCAGCCATAATGGGCATAAATGGCATCTGGGAAGTACAGGCAACAATGTGGATGTCTCTTTGTTTTCTTTACATCATAGAGCCACTTGGCATATGGTGAGACCTTTGACCTCCTCCTCATATTTCACTCGCTGGCATAGCTTCAAGCTTGACATGGAAATACTACCATCCCACTGCTGGACTGTTTGGAATAGGTGATGGAGTGAGTGTAAGACAGAGAAAGCAATAAAAAGTGAAAGAAATAAAGAAAGAGAGAGAACATAAAAAGGAGAGTGTGTAAGATCAGTTTAACCTGTTTAGATGTGACGTGAGGCGTTTAAATGAGAGATATACTACACAGAAGTTCTGCTTTCCAGACATATGCTCTCTTTCACAGGGTGTATGTGTGATTGTGACATTACTTTTGTAAACTGTTGAAATCAAGACAGTTACGAAAAGCCACATAAGAGTTTTCAGTATTCTGAAAAAAATCCTTTTGGTTGCGGAAGTTATGATCCATAATCACCAGTAGGCTACAAATCATTAAAGTGCAATGTCTTTTGTGTCTTAAGCATGAGCAGTGTTACACAAACACAGCAAGGGGTGCCTTATTATATAGGAGATGGAGTGAATAAGTGGAGTGTGATTGGCTGGCAGCTGCTTAACATATTCTACCTGATTGGTGAAAGAGCAGACATTGATGGATTGGTTCTTTACTGGTTGGTTCCTCTAAAAATGACGTTGTATTAACAGGGCAGGGCTAAATTTAAAGGGCGTGGCTAACTTAATGTGTGCTGTCAATCATCACAGGGCTCCCTCCCACACAAAAAAAAATAAAAGAAAGTGTTTTAACAGATTTCACCTCCGACATTTTTGTTTAAAACACGAGTACTTGGACATGGACTTTAGACCCAACACATGTGAAGAGAAGTATTTCTCTGTACTAATAGAAGATACACCTAAATATCTATACTCCACATCCACAACACTAATACTGCAATTCTTTACACATGTATAAATCAAGTGTTCGTGACATTCAAGATCCTGGCTAGTTTCTCTTATGACAGAATATTAACTATTACTCAAACTGAGGAAAGAACGCCCCTATGACGTAAATTAGGTCGTTAAATAGTGCGTTTCATCAAGATAATGCATCATACCAAATTACACCGCGCTGTCATATGGCTTAAAAATCATATATATACATAGGTGTTGTGCTGGACCTCAAAAATGCTCATGAAATTATTCCATCCATGAAGCCAGACGCTTTCAACCAGACCCAACGCCGCATGGAAGGCCTGAGAGGGCGGCCCGCCATTTTTCTCTCCTGTTTCTCGTCAGAGAGCTCATGTCGCCTGCCAACTCAGCGTCTCCCAGTCAGGGTCCACAGAGGAACACATGGTTAGCGGGGGCTTCTCTGTACCCTCGCGTGCCGTACGCACCATTTCAAATAAACACCCGGGTCCATTTGGCTCGGCGAGACCCGGCATCTGCCCAAACAGAGCACGCGGGAAATAAATGCCGCTCTCCCAAACAAATAAACCTTCGCGCCATTCAGAACGTTCGACGTTGAAGAGCGAAGCGCGGGAACGGAAAAAACACAATTTATCCTCTCGAAGGGTAAACACAGCGACAGGTCTTTGAATATATGAGTAGACGGGTGGAATGGAGAGGTTTTACAGAGTACATAGTCAACAGGAAAGTAATCAAAGAAAAGTAAAAGAGGCCATTTGCAGAAATAAATGGTTCCACAGAAACTGAGGGCTCCAGTATATATATATATATATATATATATATATATATATATATATATATATATATATATATATATATATATATATATATATATATATATGTGTGTGTGTGTGTGTGTGTGTGTGTGTGTGTGTGTGTGTGTGAAAAAAATATAGGAGGAGGCCTCTGTAAATCAAGTTGCCACCTCGCGAAAAACAAACACATTATTTTAACTGATTGTAAAAAAAGTAACTGGTTGTTACTGAATAATTAATTCCTAACATAGCAAATGTAGTTAACGTGAATACGCAAACTTTAAATGAATACTCTACTACTATGCTCAATACTACTAAGTTAAGCTCATTGGACAGCATGTTGAACAATGGTGATTACCACAAAAAGTAATTTTGATTTGCTCCTCCTCTTTTAAAAAGAATGAAAAAAGAAGAAGCAAAAATCAGGGTTGCAGTGAGACCCTTACAATGGAAGTGAATGGGGCCAATCTGTTGTTAAAATAGTCACTGTTTTAAAATGATAACCACAAGACTTAAACAATATGCATGTTAACATGGTTTTAGTGTTATACAATTGCTTACTAACCATTTCTGTGTAACGTTATAGCCAATTTTTTTGCCAGGACAGTGTAACATCAACAAACCCATGAATGACAAAAAAAATGACGATATAAACAACTTTACAGCTCAAATAATACATGATTTTTAACAGAAGAATTAATTCAAGTGCTTTTATAAAATTATAAGCATCATAGTTCTGCCTTTAAACCCTCCAAAAATTGGCCTCATTTACTTCCATTGTAAATGCCTCAGTGTAACTTTGATTTTATTTTTGTTTTTAAGAAAAGGAGGGATGAGTCAAAAAATTTTTTTTATGATAATCAACATTGTGCCACAAATCCTGTCAATTGAGCTGAACTTGTATTGAACCCAGAATATTACTTTAACTAGGGCGATTATTGACAATTATTTTTTTATTATTATTTATGTATTGCAGTAATGGTGGCAGCAGTTTGAAAACAACAAGTTCAATTTGTGAACATCTTACAATAATTGTCTTTTTTTTTCTAAGTAAAAGATCAGCAATAATGTTGCTGCGTTGTTTCTACAGCAAATACCAAAAAACATCTAGCTGCGGAAAAACAAATACGACTTATTTCATTAATAGTTTCCAAAACCAATATTAAAAACAAATAATGACTTGTCTTTATAAGTTAAAAATAGGAAATTTGAAAAATAGCCACGGGACACTGTGTGTTTTGATTATGCGATATCACTAATATTTGACCCGCACATATGGGCGGGCCTGACACGCCCCTTTCTTCTGATTGGTCAACCTGCACCGTCGTCTTCCTCAGTGCTGTGATACAGAATAAAAGTCCCCTGCTGTTCAGATGAATTCGTATCAGTTAATATTCAATTCTTGAACATTTATTCCCCAAAACTCGCCACGTTTATTGCAGCTGAGCTATCTCTCTCATTAAATAGTCAGACACAGTGCCTACACACAAATAAAATGTGCACTGAATGTAGAAAAGAACACACACACACACACAAAACAATATTAAGGTGTTTATTAAGATTAATGCATAAGTGGTATTTAGTTCATGGAAGCGAGGACTATTAATTTCAAGCTCAGATCATTCCGACATCCATGTTTATGTTTGGGAATGTTTGTGGCCTTTACCTACTGGGTAGTACGCTGCAGTTTTGTGTGACTTTTTTTACCGGACCAATGTGAAGACTATCTGTAAATGCTGGTTTTAAATTCACTGGTCGAGCTTTTTGAGAGACCAGCGTTCATGAGCCTATTTTAGCATAATTTTCATGATGACCAAGTCCCTCAAACCTAAGGTTAGTTTTAGGATAAATAGTGAAGAATTGAATATTAACTGAGACGAATTCAAGCAGGGAACTTTTATTCTGTCTCACAGCACTGAGGAAGACGACGGTGCAGGTTATCTTATCAGAGCCCCTTTTTGTTGTCAGTTATGGAAATGCTCATAAATACAAAATAGGCCTAATAACTGATGTCAATTTAATTAATTACCATGAAATTAATTTTAATTTTTCTCAAGAGTATTTTGACTTACAGGGAGAGACTAACTGACTGATGACGTTATAGATTCAACAAACATGATTTAGTTTATGCTACATTATAAATGACGTTTTTTTCACAGCCTGCATGTCTACAGTTGAGCCAGCAGAGAGAGATAGAGCATCAAAAAGCAGTTATGCTAAACGGGATCTAAAAGGAGGCCTTTCCCAAATTATCTGAGTTAAACATAACATACAGTGACAGTGAAAGTATGACCCCAGAGTGAGACAGGTAAAGTAAATGCTTCTGTTTTGCATTTTTCTTTTTGTCTCTCCTTTCTTTTTTTCCAATAATAAATGATATTATATGAGTTAATATGGTCAATATTAAAACATTTTCTAATTTGACTAGTCACATGGAAGTTTTAAATGATTCTTATCCATTTTAAATCATAATGTTTATTTGTTTAAAATAATAATAAAAAAATGTTTATTTACAGTTTGAAATTAGAGCTCAGATTTTTGTACTCCACTGTGTGTAGGACAGAAGTGCTTCTGTATCTCGCCTTGCCCCATGTTTTATTTAGATCATCCAGGATTTATGACATATTTATAGGTACAAAGCTGTGAAATTCTTCATTTCTCACTTTCTTGATATTTGTCTTATACTGTAATTTCATGTGATAGACTGGATATTCTTAAAGTTTGAAGTTTTGTAGCTCAACTAGTAGAGCATGGAGCTAGCAATGTCAAGATCATGGGTTCAAGTCCCAGGGAACACACAAACTTAAAAAAAAAATAAAAAAATGTATACCTTGAAAG
This sequence comes from Moxostoma hubbsi, assembly GCA_032164185.1. Taxonomy (NCBI): domain Eukaryota; kingdom Metazoa; phylum Chordata; class Actinopteri; order Cypriniformes; family Catostomidae; genus Moxostoma; species Moxostoma hubbsi. The sequence continues at coordinate 39,434,692 of JAVLUX010000007.1, forward strand.
CACTGTTAGTCACTTTGGATAAAAGCGTCTGACAAAATGTAAGATTTAGTGGCAGTATTGCACTAAATATAGCATTTGTTGAAAAACACAATCTGCTGTGTGAATTAAAGAGTAAGAGATTGATTTGTGAATCTATACAGCCTCCCTCTCTCTCTCTCTCTCTCTCTCTCTCTCTCTCTCTCTCTCTCTCTCTCTCTGGGTGGAGAATGAAGTGATTGTCCATTTTTGCGTTCCATTGGACATGAGGCATGGCTGTCACAGAGAGCTGTCCTTTTAGTGCCATAATTGTGGCGGGCAGGATGGCATGTGTGGGCGTGATAGGGCGATTGTGTCAGAGAAAGCAAGATTGACAGGAGTGACAGCTCCATTTATTGGCTGCTAGAGTCTAGTCAGCAAAAGGGCATTCAGGGCCATTGTCTGGCTCTGCTGGCAGCCTGCGCAGTTGGTGCCTGGTGAGTAAGCATTTAGACAGCAGCCCTCTCCACTGCAATGCATTGGAGAAATATCTCTGTCAACACTGACTGTGATCTTTGACGGTGCTTCTAGATGAAGGTCATACATATGAATGCAATCACTGTCACACTCTTTCTCTTTCTCTCTCTCTCTTTCTCTCTCTCTCTCACTCACTCACTCACACACTCACACACACACACACACATGCGCAAAGCCAAACCCAACATAAATTGCACATAATGTGATGTTGTCAAACTCCATTGGCACAAAGATTCAGCAGTAAATACTCTTGAAAAAAGGTTCAAAGCCCTCATCCTGGAAACATGCCATTGAAATTTTCTCAGCACAGCATATATTGGATGTTTTCTTTGTGAAAAGATCATAGTTTTAACACATTCGCTATAATAGTTTCATTTTTGGTGTTTTACATGTCTTCATTACGTGAAGGTTAGCAATTATCTTTAAATCCCATCTGTGATAACCAGCATTTTTTTTTAAATGTCATATGCTCTGTAAATATGGGGATTTATTGTCCCATGTGCAGCCAATTGATCTATTAAAATCACACATTAACTTGTCAAAAAAGCTAAAAAAACAAAAAAAAAAACATAACCCTGAAACATGCAGTGAAGCACCTCCTTTACAATAATTACCATTGCTGACAGTGCTGTGTGTGTAAGATTCATTTAATCTTTTCTAGTAACTCTTTGTCTATTTCCAGTGAAGCATGACGAGCCTGGAGTCATGGTAAAGAGCATTTCTGGTGCCTCCAGGAATTTTATCCAACATGGAGGATGAAGAGATTTCTCCTGGTGAGTTCTGGGAACACTGTGTATGTAACTTCTGATAAAATAATCCTGCAGTTTGTTCAAAAGTCCCCTATTTTTGTTGTATTTGGCTAATGGATGTCTATGACAACATTTAACTCACAAATTTGGCTTCTTTGTGCGTGCATAAACATTCACACGTGCACACAAAAGTGCACACATCAAACAAAAATCGTTCTTTTATATATGTTTGCGTAACCTTTCCGTCAAGCAAAGGTGAAAGAAAATCAACACTCTCCAGAGGAAATGTCCTGCTAAAGGAAACATGCTCTCATGCTGTTTAAGCATGTTTTGGTACAAAAATATTTGTGTTCCAGATTAATTTCCCCAAAGCTATTTAGAAACATTGATGTCCAGAGGGTTGCAACCTCAAAAGGGACAAAAAAATAATGTTATGAAAGCCTCAAACAGGAAAGGTTTTTATTTTATTCCAACAGGCTTGATCAATAGGAAAGGTGTCACACCATCAATCCCAAGAAGGAGTAGCAATGTCCTTCAGACTAGCAATTCAAGTGGTTAGAAAACGTCCACAGAAAGTACCACCTAATATCCTAAAGCTGTCATGCTCAGAGAATCACTTAATAAGGCACATAATTGTAAGAGGCGGCCAAGACCTCAGATGACACTAAATCAATTGGCAGATGGTAACTCCTCAGGCGGGCCACTGTACCTAAGCTCTGAGTTATGACTTTCGGGTGCCCCAGGGCTCAGTAATCGGTCCGCTCACACTTCTCTCCATCCCAACTTTACCCTCTGGACTTACTTCATTTATCTCTAGCTGGATCTGACAGGTTTGCGTGTTATTTGGTGCCTTTTAAGTCACTGGGCCTGTGGTATGATTAAGGGAGATGGAAGAGGATTCAAGGAAAAATACAGGAACAGTGTGAGGATCGGTTTGCTCCCCAATAAGGCGAGCCTTGTGCTAATTCTTAACATGGTGTTTGTTTCTGGCTAGGAAAGATAAAAGGTTATATGTCTCATGAAACCATAAGTACGTCAGAAGGGTCCCTCTAAAGTGTTTGGTCGATTCAGGCTTATATTGAAACAGTTGTTTGCAAAGGAAATTGAAATTATGGTACTGCATAACCAAGCTATTTGCTAAGGAGGTCTCACTTAATCATTTCCATAGCTCATGTTGTCTTTGGTGTCAGCAACCATCTGCAGATGATACCGCTAACGGACGGATGGTAATCAGATGTTAGTTGTTTTGTAACAGAGCTGGAGAGCATTTCATACAGTAATCATGAGAAAATGCTACAGAAAGAATTGCTTTACTGCAGAGGACACTTAATCCCTGTCACTTCTTCACCGACGTGCATCTCATTGGCAAGGCATTGTTCATTTGTGCTCATCCCAATAAGAAGACGTTAAGTGCCAGCGGAGGTTTTCCAGGTTAGCTTCCCACATTCTCCTCACTGATCAAGACCCACCGAGCAATAATGATAAATCTCTCGTTTTGACGTGCGGCTTAAAGAAAGCAAACAGGCCTCGGTTTGATTACCCATACTCAACGTGAACAGACGGGCATTTGAATGGCTCTGCTATTTATCAACCTGGATCTCTCTTCCTCTCAATCTCTCCAGCACTCAAAAAACGCAGTCACTGATTGCATTTAATGTCTAACACATGGCCTGGCCAAGCACTGCTGCCCGGGGAGGTGTTTGGACTGATTAAGAGAACTGTGTTTGCAGCCAAAGACTTGTGTTTTTGAAAAGGAAAGGTTTTGGCAATGGGGCAGAATTTTGAGCGCAGCTCCGGGGATTCGAATGTGGTCGCCTCTGTTAGCGGACAGACTCCGTACACTTGGAATCTTGTAGAAGCATCCAAACGCAAAAGAAATGGTGTATAGCAGCAATTACTTATTATCCTGAGGAGTATTCCTCACTTCAGCGCCTCACCTTTTTCTCATTCAGCAGTTCTGCAGAGAGCCCTTTTGCCAGCTGCCTGGGGTCACATTTAACCTGGAAGTGCTCTGATTGGGCAGGGGGTCACTTCACAGGCCTCCAAATTGCCTGCACCAATCCGTCACTGTCAAACCATTATTAGTGCTATTATCATCAAAGTCACAGTCTGAATTATATCGCATGCAAAAGCGGCACTGTTCGGACTTAACGGTGACCTGAGCCAAGAAGATGGCGAATTGGGTTGAGACCTTGTAGATGACATCACTCTAAGCCCTCAAAGGCAGAAATGGCTGATACTGTGCAGAGCAGTGTTTTGGGTGAGAGTTTGCAGGTTGCACAGTTTCATGTCTTCTTGAAACTCCTACATATTTGTGTTAACAGAGGAGCGTGGGCCAGATTTGGGTCAACCCCTGTTCAACAACATGGATTAGTGAACAGTATTAAAAGGTCTTGGTTCTTGTGGCAAATGCAATTAGTTTGATGTTAAAGGGATAGTTCCCCTAAAAATTAATCTTCTGTGGAACACTAAAGGAGATGTAAGCCTCAGTCACCATTCACTTCCATTGCATCTTTTCTTTTGCATATAAAGTCACAAGTGAAGTCCTTTTTATATGTATAGCGCTTTTCACAACACACATAGTTTCAAAGCAGTTGTACAGGAAAAAAAATTAAACAGTTATGATCATTGTGTAATTTGATTAAATATGATTGTAAAATGTGTATACAAATTAATAATTAAATAATAATTGTTTTTTATAACCCCTGTGAGCAAGCTGAAGGCAACAGTGGCAAGGAACACAAAACTCCATAAGATATACTGAAAATAAATGGTGACTGAGCCTATCATTCTCTATAAACTCCTTTTGTGTTCCACAAAAAAAAAAAGTCGTATGGGTGATGACAGAATTAATGAGTCACAAAATTGGCCACATTTACATATATTCACTTAGCAGATGCTTTTATCTAAAGGGACTTAGAAATGAGGAATGCTGCAGCATACGGAATTCATTTTGTTGCAATACAAAGCTCCCAAATTGCTCAGTAAATGTGTGAGCTAGAACAGAGAACTTAATGTGACATGGTGCAACAGTAGTGAAATAGCAGAGATTTTTTTGTTAACAGTTTAAATAAGTGTGGTTATGGTTTAGTAGTTACAAAAGATGTCTGTCTTTAGGCTTGTGTTCAGGAGCTCATTCCAACAGTGATGGTACAGTGAAAGTTAGGCAAAGTGTTTTTGTGCTTCTATTTGGTTTGCAATAATAAGACTAAACGTGTATGACTATGTAAAATTTAGAGCTGTCAAAATTAATGTGTTAACATATTAACTCAAATAAATATGCAACACTTTTTTCTTATCTCACTTGCATAGAAAACAAAGATTATATACTCCTCAAAATGCATCAACACCATAGAAAAGAACATAATGAAACAGTCATGCCAAATTAGGTATATAAATTCTTTAACAGCATTCAATATATTAATCTCAAACAGCTGATGTAACAGCGCTGCCTACTGCCACGGCCTCGATGTGAATAGACCTTTCGTCAGAAGTTCATCTTGCAAAATTGTCACGGATTTGGTGTGAACAGGACGTTAGACTTTGAGAAACATTTAATGTTACTTGAATTGGTGCCATTTTAGGTCATTTCTATCTTTATACTGTTCAAGGATTTGTTTGGAAAACTTGGGAAAGCATTATTGTTACACATAGTTCTTTTCTAAGAAGGAAATAAGTTAATTTTGACAGGAAAATAAGTATATATAGAGTAAAATATCAGCTTTCATAACCCACAATTAATCGCGAAAAAATATAGAAAATTATGCGATTAATCTCGAGTAAAAATGTAATCGACTGACAGCACTAGTAAAATTGCATTATTTTCCTGGCAAAGATCTTACTTTAAAATGTACCATAGACATGAATAATGCTAAGATTTTTTTAAGTTAGACAAAGATGCATGCCACTTTAAAAAGATATATATATATATATATATATATATATATATATATATATATATATATATATATTTTTTTTTTTTTTTTTTTTTTTATTTATTTATTTTTAAATCAGGTTTTCCCCATCACATGTGCATAAGCACACCCTCTGTCCACCACTTCTTCACACTCAGTAGTGCTGTCCTGGACACCGAATGGCCTGCATTGTTTTTCACTTATGTGTCAGTCTAAGTGTTCACCCTACAACAGATCTTAAGGCAATGCTCTTGTCCTTTTAGAACAAGCTTCTTCATATGTATGAGCAAAGGGGGCTAAGAATACTGGCAACAGAAGAAAGAAGTGTCATGGTGGGGAGTCTAATGAAGTGATAGACTGCTGAGTGGGCTGAAAATATGAGTTGTCCATCAGAAATACTGTGCAAAAGGCACATTAGATAACAGTTGGTTATTTTCTGCTTTAGTGTGTCAATAGGAAATATACATTATCGATTTCCAAACATTCCTTTTGCAAATATTGTAGAATAGATGTAAAACAAGGAATCCTGCAACAGATGAGACAGCCTAAAAACATAAAACTGAGGCAAGTTCTCCAAGATGCTAAGGACAACCTATCTGCCAACAACATTGAATAACCGTGTGCAAGTGTACCTAGTAGAACTGATGCTGTTTTAAAGGGATAGTTCACCCAAAAATAAAAATTCTCTCATTGTTTACTCACCCTCATGCCATCCCAGATGTGTGTGACTTTCTTTCTTCTGCTGAACACAAATGAAGATTTTTAGAAAAATATCTCTGCTCTGTAGATCCTTACAATGCAAGTGAAAGGTGGCCAAATTTTTGAAGGTTCAAAAAGCACTTAGGCTCATAAAGGACTTAAATATTGATCTGTTTTTCACTCACACTTATCATATCGCTTTAGAAGATATGGCTTTAGCCACTGGATTTGTATGGATTACTTATATTCTGCCTTTATGTGCTTTTTGGACCTTCAAAGTTCTGGCCAACATTCACTTGCATTCATAGGACCAAAAAAGCTGAAATATTCTTCTAAAAATATTATTTTTGTGTTTAGCAGAAGAAAGAAAGTCATACACATCTGGGATGGCATAAGGGTGAGTAAACGATGAGAGAAATGTCATTTTTGGGTGAAGTATTTCTTTAAAGGCATTGAGTGGTCACACCAAACATTGATTTAGTTTTTGAGGTTTACTGCACTTTGTATTAAATTAATTGAAATAGAAAAATGATTTATGGCATTATTTTTGAAAACATCTTCACTATACAACATTTTTTACAACTGCCTATATATAGGCATATCCATCCATCCATATAAATAGCTCTTGTGAACAAATTTAAAAGGATGTTTAGAGGTGCATTTAATGTAGGTGTTACATCATGCAAATATGTTTATTTTTTTATCATCCATGATATCTTCCTTTTTTTTCTACCTTTGTTTTTCTTTGTGCCTGGCTTAACTTTATGTCCATTATGTCATTTTAAGGCACTCCCAAGGGTTGCTAGGAGGGGGGGTCAGAGTTCAAATCTGACACCCCCATATGGTCAATTAAATCCCACTCAATGCCCACACAGGGCCTCTTTCTTTATGGCACTATTTACTATTTTCATTACGTACAGAGAGAAAGAAAATGTTATTTTTTATTTACCTGCACGAACAAAAGGGATATATGTTTTCAGAGTTTTGATTAAAGACAGGTAGCCTGATCGCTGGTGATGGGAATTGTATGCTGCCACTGTAGAGCGGTGCATGAAACACTGTTAGAGTAATTTCTTACGACGTTCCTTCCATGAACTGTTAATAGGACTGAGCGTCTTCTAATTTGGTTTTTGCTTATTTTTAATTTTTTCCCCAAAAAATACTGGTTCTGTTAACAGCTTTTAATTCCCATCTCTACTGATCACTCTCAGAATGTATTTACTTTCTTCTTAAACTCTCTTCACCTTTTCTAGAATCTCCTATATGAACATGTTTCTCCCTGCAACTCAGTTCCATAAAGACAGGCAAGAGTCTATTTTGTCTCTTCATGCAACTCCATGTTGCAGTTTTTAATCTGAGCTGAGATCAGTTCCTTAACTACAAATTCTCATGTCAGTCACAAGATAAACCTCAAAGATGCTGTCAGACTAAATGGGGAATGGCAGCCTGTGACCCAGAAAAGAAGACACTCCCAAGCACAAGGAATGTGCCATTGATTTGTTAGGATAGAGGTGAAAGGCCTTATAGGCAAAGTAAATAATAGAATATGTAGCAATACATAATCAATACTCCTCTTTATGCTGGGTCAGAGCCTCTCAAGAGTGAGAAATATGCAGGATGGGGTATCAAAAACAGGTTCCCATTGCTACAGTATCTGAGCAACAGCTGGTAGCTCTGCTGTCAATTTTACAGACTGAAATAATATCTGCTGTGATTGTACCTTTTAGTCACGAATTCCATGTCTGCAGCTCAGGAGTGTCACGGTGGATCCAAGAGGATGAGTGCTGAATTGTCTTGTTTGTGTATGTTAGAATCAACTTCTCAAACCGTCTTAACTGAAATTACTCTGAAAACCAGGATCAAAGAAGTGTATATTTCAAGCTTGATTAAACAGTGTCATAAGAGAAGGCGCCAGTTCTCTTAGTGAAGTTAAACTGGAGCCAATGGCATTTGTGCCGCCTTTGTGTGCTGACCTCTTTTAAATAAAACTACCCACTTGGTAAGAGAACAGCTTTGGAATTAAAGGGATAGTTCAGCCATTGTTGCTGTTCCAAACCCTTATGACTTGCTTTCTCCCATGGAACACAAATGTAGATGTTAGGTAGAATGTTAGCGTCAGTCACCATTCATTTTCACTATAACAGATGCTATGAAAGTGAATGGTGACTGAGGTTAAATGATCATTTTAAGATGAGTATTTACAACAATGCACATAAACAGAACCTTGACAGAATCGGTGGCACTGATGCTGTTTGATTGGCCTTTCCTCAGTGCCCTGTGATCACAGGCATCTTTAATGACTTACAGGATCCCCTTTGTTCCAGATGCTCTTCCCTCCCCCCTTCATCCTTATGGTGTCTCCGTCCAAGCATATCTTCTATAAACTCAGGTGCATTTGGATACACTTAGCACTCACTGTACATCCCCTGGGACAGCATGGGGTCAACCTTTGCACGACCTCTCATTGGTATCTGGGCTCTTAGCGACAGAAAGAAAGAAAGAGAGGAAGGATTGAAAAAAGTATGTTTTCTACAATGCAAGGCGTTTAATTCAATAATTAAAATAATAATCATAATAAGGATACCGAGTCATTAAACTGCCAACATTTTTTCCTCAATTTTTTTCCTCGTCTTGCATGCATGTTTCGCTTTTAGTGCTTTTAGATGAATTAAAATGACTTGCACAGAGCTTGTGAGTATTTAAGATATTATGTGATTCAAATTGAATCAAACACAACAGTGGAGGGTAAGATATTATTATTTTATTAATATTGATTTCATATGTTTAGAATGAATAAATAACACATAAGAGGTTTTTAAATAATTGGATAACTGGAGGAAAATCTAAAAATGACAAATTATGGGATGTTTATCCTGTCTTTTTTAAACCATTATCTGTTATACATTTCAGCTTCCTTTAAAACTTTTTGGGGTCCTATTTTCAAACATTTTCCTCATCTTCAAATCTTTCCAGTCGCACTGGTGATGTTGACACGTGTCTTTAACTTTAATCGAAATGCCACGAGCGTGAAAGTCATCAGGCTGTCATTGGATTGACGAAAGATGAGGAGAAAAACAATAGCAAAGTGCATCCTGTACAATAGATAAGAGGGAGTCGAGAAGCATCATGAAGAAACCAGCGCGAGAAGTCAATGTCATTTTTATGGAAGCCCATTTCCGCCACATAAAAAGTGCTTTGGTAAATCAAAATTATGAGATACTAAATCAATATTATGAGATGCTAAGTCATATTTATGAGATGTTCATCATTATGAGATAGAAAGTAAAAATGATGAGATAAATTGAGATGCTAAGTCATAATTATGAGATAAAAAGTCATAAATATGAGATACTACAACAATAATTTAGTATCTTTAGTACACATTTCAACACATTTTTTCGTTGTTGTTTTAGGCAGAAATAGGCTTTCATACACATTTTCTTTAGAAATTTAGAAATAAGAACCACTGTTTTCTTTTTCGTAATGTTCATTAACAACAGTTAGACCAGCAATGTCTACTAGCATCTGTCATCTGTCAGTTTTTTACAGTTACTAACATTAGCATTTACCTATACTTTGTCCAAACTCTTAACACAGCAACACACCTACATCACACGATTAGCCAAATAGTTAATTTTCTGCCCAAAACCATATTTTGTTCATTAAATACCAACTCTACATTTTGAAATGCAAAAAAAACTTTCTTTACATACACTAACTCTACCAAAACACTGCAAACCCGACTCGATAGCTAATCATTCTGTCAAAACACTACCACGCTTTCTATCCAACAGGAACATATAGTCAATCATAGTACAACGACTGTCAAAATAGGCTACTAATAGTTGATGGCATTACAAAAACGCCATTACTTGCCATGATTCAGTTCTAGCTGCATACAATAGACAATATGTCTATTGTTTTGTTCCAATCCATAGTTTTGTTTGAGAATTTAGTTTCCTTTTACTGTAAACCGCTCAACATTTTTGGTTGAGTGTCGAATGTGTGCATTCTTGGCAACATACTATCTAAAAGTGAATGAGTTATCATTACTTTATTGAATGTACAGTAAAAAATAGTAAGTGGCAGAATTGCTGCAGTAAAAGCTTTACAGTGTTACAGCTTTTGAGCTGGTGTTGTTGCAGAATAAGATGTATACTATATTTACAGTAAGGTTTGGAACATTAGGTCTTCATTTCTGGCATGTTGTGTGCAAGCATTTGTAAATAAGACAAGAAAGATCCATGCTTTTGGTATTGGGTAAGCTTGTATGTAAAGAAAATGTAAGCATTTTAGAAACGTGTTGTGGCAGGGCGGAGGGTGGGGCCGGGTCGTGATTATACACACCCGGTCCCTTATCAGGCTAATTAAGCCTCCAAAAGGGATAAAGGCCGATTGCGGGCGGTGGTGCGGGAGAGAGAGAGATCGTTTACTGACATGTCCGTCAAGTGTGTATGTTTGTCTTTTGTTTAAGTTTATAATTAAAATATTATTTATATTGCCAAGCCGATTCTCGCCTCCTCCTTTCCATTGAACTACTGGTGCCGAAACCCAGGAAGGAGGAGGGATGCCCGTCGCCGAGTCCTCGACACTGCCGTCCACCCAGGGGAGCTCCGCTGCCATCCACCGGGCGAGGGAGTAGACCGACCGCCCGGACGCGGTGAACGGCCGCCATCCGCGAGGCGAGTGGGGACTGGACTCCCCGACCGCCTGGAGCGTTGGAGCCGCTGCCAGGGACGGAGGAGAGCCCTGCCATCCCCCAGAAAGGCAGAGGGGTCGAAGGAAGACTGCCGTCCGCGAGGGGAGGAGGGAAGTGTCTCCCCGACCGCCTGGAGCAGTAGGGCCGCTGCCAGGGGCGGAGGAGTGTCCCCACGAGTCGCCGAGAACGCGGAGGGGCGTTCTGACTTCCGGGGGTCTTGAATCTGACTCTGGTCCGCCTGAGGAGAAGCGGCTGTCATCCACCTGAGAGGGTGGAGAAGTGATCGAGGACCATGCGACGGTGTATCGGAGAACCGGCGAGTAGGAATGTGGCAGGGCAGGGCCAGGTCGTGATTGTACACACCCGGTCCCTTATCAGGCTAATTAAGCCTCCGAGAGGGATAAAGGCCGATTGCGGACGGTGGTGCGGGAGAGAGAGATCGTTTACGGACATGTCCGTCGTGTATGTGTGTTTTGTCTTTTGTTTAAGTTTATAATTAAAATATTATTTATATTGCCAAGCCGGTTCTCGCCTCCTCCTTTCCATTGAACTACATTACACGTGTTAATTGACTGCATATTCTAAAATACATGTATTGTGTTAATGGCATGATCCACAACAGTCAGATGTTGTGCTAATTGTGTTTAGAGTTTTGAAAATGTGACTACAGATTGGACAAAAGGATGTTAGCGTAAGTAGGCCTGTTTTATTTGCTGTCTTTTGAGGTTGACCAGCCCATAAGAGATGCTACAAGGGATGCAAATTGTACTACTATGTTTGTAGTACATTGTACTACAAACCGCTATGTAGCTTCTTATAATGAAATGCATTTCGGGGGTTTGCTGCCAATGAAAAGTAAATTGCACTTACATCCTTTTAACACCAAACTTGCTTTGTGCACTTTAAATAATCACAGGTGTTGTGGATATCCTCAAAGGAATCTATGTGTCCATGAACCATGATTTTCTTCCAGATGCTCGGAAGTCTCCAATCCCGTTCAAGGGTGCAGTTTATTGCCATGGTGCTGAGTATGCATAGGGAGATGGACGGCCTCCAGGAGCAATTCAGGAGCCTTACAGGTACAGGCGGGATATCTGAGGCAAGCTCAGCAAACAGACAGAGCCATGCGTGTCAAAGAAACATTTAACATCACTGAGAGGTTAACAGGTTAACACTTGTTTTGAGACATTAATTTCATAGCCCAATTTACATCCTGACATTGTAACGTAAGAATCAAGCAAGAAAATCCAGTTCAAGGTCGGATGCTCTTTTACAGCATGTGGGAAGTTGGCACAGACTCTGGAAGAGTTAATTGAGAGGAGTGATAGATGGCTGAGCTGTAGCAACGAAACCGCAACTCCAAGCACTTCATGGGTGCTCGAGGGAAGCGGGCCACCCAGTCATATTCCACATCTAACGGTGCTCAGTGGAAGAACAACTGAATGTGCAAGTTCAAATCCACAGGGGTGCGGTCAGTATGAGGTCTATGAAAACAGTGCCACAAAAAAATGGAACAATTCTTGAACAGAAAGTAAGAGATATATTTTAGATGAATTCATAATCAGAGTTTTATAACTGTCCTTAAAGGTATAGTTCACCCAAAAATACAACCTGAGCTCACTGAATCACGCTGCTATCCTTTTCTATACTACTAACACTTCTGTTCCTCACACAATGCTTTCTTATGACATCTAAACACATTTACTACAGTGCATGACTTTGTAAGGTGATACATTTAAATGCTTGCCATAACTAATTACATTTACAAGCTTGTTCTTACATAATCAAATTGATTGATAGCTCAATTGATAAGCATTGCACTTGCAAATGTGATGACCCAAAAAAATCATAAGCACCACATGATCAAACGTGGTGATGGTGTAGTGGGTTAAAACACAGAACTAGTAAGCAGAAGGTTGCTGGTTCGATTCCCCACAGCCACCACCATTGTGTCCTTGAGCAAGACACTTAACTCCAGGTTGCTCTGGGGGGGATTGTCCCTGTAATAAGTGCACTGTAAGTCACTTTGGATAGAAGCATCTGCCAAATGCATAAATTACATTGTTTCTTCAGTAACTGTGTTTTTCATCTCACATTTGCTTTTATGACACTATCTGTTAGATTTAGGTTTAAGGATTATGGAAGGGATGTCAGATTTGTTTATTTAAAACTCAATAGAGCGTTAACCTTGAAAAACCTCATCTGTTTGGGGGGAGCATTTAACTCTCTTTTAGCACCACTCAGTGGACATTTCACCACGATATATGCAAAATGTTGCCACAGTCACGTAATTTTCAGAGATCAGGCTGCAAAAATGAAAATTCTATCATCATTTACTTTCCCTCACGTCATGCCAAATCTGTATGTCTTTCTTTCTGGCATGGACCACAAAAGCAGATGTTATGCAGAATGTTAGCCTCAGTCACCATTCACTGTTATTCATACAATGAAAGTGTATGGTTACTGAGGCTTTCAGGCTTTACATTTTTTCAGCTAATGTGGTGTTAGTCCAACATAGTCTCATGACAACTGGTAATAATTCGTTCAAGATGCCAAAATGACAAGATATCATACAACTTGTACAAAAAGGTGTGACTTTTATTCCCATAGAGATCAAGTAATCGAAAAAATAGAGTTTAAAATCAATTAAACACGTTTACAAAATATTAGCTATCCTATCCAACACTTTATTTAAAAAAAAAAAACAAAAAAAACAGGGCCTGTGTAGCTCAGCGAGTATAGACGCTTACTACCGCCTCTGGAGTCATGAGTTCGAATTGGCCCGGTTGCTAGTGAGGGTAGAGTTACATGGGATAACCTCCTCGTGGTCTCCATAATGTGGTTCGCTCTCGGTGGGGAGCATGGTGAGTTATGCATGGAAGTGAACGCACTCAACAAGCCACTTGATAAAATGCACAGTTGGACGATTCAGAGGCAACTGAGATTCGTCTTCCACCACCCGGATTGAGTTGAGTCACTACACCACCACGAGTGCATTGGAATTTGGGAGAAAAGGGGGAGAAAAACATCTGTGAACAAATTTTGTTACTCATTCCACATTTATCTATGCAATACAAATGATGTCAATAACCTGTAAAATGCTTCCCTCGTCTCGTTAAAGGAATATTTCTGGCTCAATACAAGTTAAGCTCAATCGACAGCATTTGTGGCATAATGCTGTTTACCACAAAAAAATTATTTTCTTAAAAAAAAAAAAAAAAAAAAAAGCAAAAATCATGGTTATAATGAGGCACTTACAATGGAAGTAAATGGGGAATTTTTTTGGAGGGTTTAAAGGCAGAACTGTGAAGCTTATCATTTTATAAAAGCACTTACATTAATTCTTCTGTTAAAATCATGTATTATTTGAGATTCAAAGTTGTTTAAATTGTAATTTTTACAGTCGTTTAAGGGTTTGTTGGCATTACATCATCATGGCAATGAAATTGTAAAATTGGCAAATAACTTTTCACAGAAAAGGTTAGTATGTGATTTTATCACACTAAAATCATGCTAACACGCATGTTTACGTCTCCTGTATGGGAGTGAAAGTCTTTTTGTACAAGCCAACTCGTATGATTCTTTCGATCTCAACACTATTATCATGACTTCCCCTGAGATGGGTTGGTTGTCATGAGATCTTATTTCATTGGTTGCTGATTGCATTTTCTGAAATGAACTTTTTCTCTGCATAAATCATAATACATCTCCACCGAACAAAACAAGTTGTTTTGTTTCTCCAGGTTATCACTGCTGATCTTCTGGAGCGCTGCAACACAGGGACCACCGCTCAGAAACTTACTAACGACCTGCTGCGGAGTCTGTATGACAGTGACTGTCTGGATTCTCACTCTATCTCAGCCATTGTTAACAGCAAGCGAGGGATGCCTAATCAGACTCTTCCCGCTCATGAGATCCAGGCCGTTCTGAGTATGTAATGATGGATCAGACAGTGAGGAAATTACGTGCCATTTGTTACAAGTACATCACCGTGGGTGTCCTCTCGTTAGTATAATCTTAAGTTTGAAAATGCATTCTGTTCAATTCCATTAACTGCAATCAATTTATTGCAAAGTTTCTGATTGTGGTCAGATGTTTGAATTTTTGGTCACCAGTCAAACTTTCTCAATAGGGATAGTGCAGCGGTTCTTCCCTGGGTAGACAGATTCAGAGATAAAGGGCTACATTCAACAGAAGCATCAGAAAGGCCAAGAGACTCAGAAAAAGGCCATGTCCAGCTGACGATCCATTGTTGGGCTCCTTTGTCGAAGTGGGAACAATGGTTTAGCATTGAGTTTAGCCTTGTGGACTGACACTTTATCCAACAAATGGCAGGAAATTCCCAATGAATTTTGCTTGTTATAAGGAAACAAACAAAAAACACCTTTGAAGACGATGGAAACTTTTTCTCCTCTACGTATTTGAAAGGTTTTTGTCTAAGCTATCAAATACATGACCAGTAATGTGTGTACAATTTTATCGTGTTGATTACACAAAACTTTGACTTTATATTGCTTTGATATTGCAAAATGAGCATAATTATTGATATATCGAGGACATGTGGGTGTATGAGTAGCTTCAATGTACTCCCAGTTTCACTGCCAGAAGTTATTTCACAATTGTGAAATCATA
Organism: Moxostoma hubbsi; assembly: GCA_032164185.1. Classification (NCBI taxonomy): domain Eukaryota; kingdom Metazoa; phylum Chordata; class Actinopteri; order Cypriniformes; family Catostomidae; genus Moxostoma; species Moxostoma hubbsi. The sequence continues at coordinate 39,449,877 of JAVLUX010000007.1, forward strand.
CACTGTTTGTTGAGCACCAAAACTTCAAATGAAGTAGACTAAAGCTGTGAACACAGTGGCAGATGGTAAAGCATTGCTCTCCTATAAAATTACATGGATGTCACTTGGTGGGGGGTTACACTGTGACTGATGTAGTCAGACTTGTGGTATTTTTGTTGATCACATGTTGAAAGTGGAAAGTGAATATATTTTCTGTGCATAATGTGAATATGTCTTAGATATTCAAACATACCTCCTTGATCGTGACTCCTTACTGAGGGCTTATCATTCAGAAACACAGCAGTACAGTTCTCATTTCGAAACCACTGTGATTACACCCATTAAATCTTGTCTGTACACCAACTTGTCTGTCTAAAAATGTGTGGGATTAATATGCTTCAGGGGCTGTCACACGCTGCGTCCAAATATACATAATTCTCTACTATATAGTATGGCAAAAACAGTACGCCAATGGCGTAGTATGTCCAGATTCATGGTATTCATGAAACAGTACATGAGAAATACCCAGATTAACTATTATTTCCAGCTAGATCTTGTAGTGCGGATCAACTGGACACTTAACGATCCCATAATCCATTAGGAGCTGAGGTGACTCACACTCAAAACACTGGATTTAAAAGAATGGCGTTAAATCACTATTCGGACGGCTCTTCTCAAATCTAAGTACAATATATACACCAAGATAATTGTTCCTTGCAATTAAATGGTGCTTGTTTAACAAAACCAAAGCAGATAGTTTTCCAGGTTGTTGTTATGTTATATATTCGGATCACAAGATGATGCCAACATCCCTGGATGAAGTTATGTCCAGGATTTATTCATACTAATCGCATGCATACTTAAAAGATAAGATAAGTAACAGATAAGTTCATCCTTCATCAAATACAGTATATACTGTGACATACAGTATACGGTTTTGGATGCATAGTTGGTGACTATTAGCATGTCACACTTACTGGTTAAAAATGGAGGGAAGGAGTCACACTTAACGACTGCATTTGACTTTTCTCAACGATTCACTGTCACTCCCCATATTCGCAGCCAATCAACCTGGTTAGATGTTTGGTTATACCAGCAGATAAGTAGTAATGTCAAACTGGTAAATCCTATAATACATTTTATCACACTACAATTATTTTAACATGTATTTTCGTTTTGAGGCTACAATTTTGAAACATAGTGTATTTTAATATTTATGGACTGACCCCATTCGCACAATTGTACCACGATTTTTGCTCTGTTTAGATAAATCAGGGACAAGTCAAAAAAAAAATTTTTTTGGTAATCAGTATTATGCTACAGATGCTGTTGATTGGGGTAAACTTGTACTGAACCCAGAACATTCCTTTAAATTTGGAATTCTGTAATCAGGCCCTACGATTTTATCTTGAACGCATCCCACAAGATTCTGTTTACTGCAGCTTTTCTAATCAGCAGTATCAATGTACATATTGACTGTGAAAATCTGTATGTTTTTACCTTTCCAGACAGAACCACACATAGGATTCTTTAAGGCCGACAAATGAGAGAGTAAATGAACCCCGCCCTCACCAGCTGTATCACCCCACCCATCCCTCTCTGGAAAAAACATCACAGAACACATGGCACAAAGGACATTGTGGGGACTACATAAGGTATACAATCAATAGGCCTTGTCATGCACACACAACCTGAACCACAGACACACTAGCATCAGGCTAGACCATTATCAGTGATACATGACCCTAATCCATTTATGTGTCAATGATACAACAGATTGGTGTGCAGGAAAACAGCGGCGTCACACTGGGGACGATATCTTCACCGATCCACCCATCTTACAGACCCTGTTTCTATTTCCTCTCACCCACACTGTTAACTGCAAATCAATGGGCTTCTTTTGTTTCTGCAGGTGTAGACATCCTTATTGTGTTATCGTGTTATCAGCAGCATGTTGTTTGTGAATCACTTTGAAATTGAAGCGAGGATAAAATGTTTTCTTTTATCTAATGTAAAGATTTCAAAGTTGCATGGAAGGGAATATTTCAAACAGCGTTACAGCACAGTCATTTTATCTCTGAAGTCTCAAGTTGATTTACAAATATGAGAAATGCTTCAGCTGTATTCGCCAATGTTTTCACTGCACTGTGCTAGAAAACTTCAAAGATGAAGGTTGGAGCATTACACGGTCCTCTGGGCTCCCTTCCTTCTCTGAAGGGGCCAACACAAACACGCCTCGGCCCTCCGCGGGGCTCTCGCTGAACCTGGGTAAAAGCAGCAGGGAAGACAACCGAAATTAAATGTTTGCAGAACGCTGGAGAAACGCCTCCTCCTGTAGACCCATGCATTTCCTGCAGAGCTGTAATATGTCATCTGTGCAGCCACTCCAGTGGAGGACATATCCCACAATGCCCTGCAAGGCAGGGTGCCACGGTACCCGTTGTGGCTCACTAACACGCCTCCACGTGCCATCTTAACTTTTCATTAGTCTTCTACCCGTCAAGCTGAGGAAAAACTGTTTGGAGGAAAAGATCCTCCCCTACGTAATCATGATCTATCAGTATCTATCTACTTCTGTGCTGTTAAATGACTTTGCACTTTTATTTAAAAATCCACAAGCATCAGAAAATGATCAGAAAAGTCATCATTATGCCATATGCATAATCCCAGTCTTAACATACAGTAGTGTACTTTTGGGGATTAGTCTCTGAAATTCAAAAAAGATTTCATCCACATTAAATTACAGACTGTTGTTTTGGGGGTGTTTTTTTTTTTTTTAAATGGAGCAATTTATCAATGATATCCACATTTCCACATATACTCTAAAAACGAAGGGTTACATCTACATTTTGTGTGTAATATGTGACAAAACAGCTGCTTTTTAAAATATTTTTTAAATGTTTTAATGTTTTTTTTAATATACGACAAAATATGGATCAATTAGTCATAATATCCACATTTTCATATAAGCTCTAATATAAAGCGCTTCATCCACAGATTGTGTGTAATATACAGCAAAACAGCTGTTTTTTTGTTTTGTTTGTTTAAATAAATTAATACATTTTTCTAATATGGAATAATTTGCCAGTAATATCCACGTTTCCACATAGACTCTATAATGAAGTGTTACATCTAAAGTTTGATTGTAATATACGACAAAACAGCTGTTTTATATTTGTTTTGTTAATATGGATCAATTTGTCAACAATTCCCACTTTTTCACATTGGCCCTATATTGAAGGGTAACATCCACAGTTAATATAAGACAAAATAGCTGGTTTTGTTTTTGTTTTGTTAATATGGATCAATCCGTCAGCCATACCCACATTTCCACATAGGCTCTAAAATTATGGGTTTCATCCACAATTTGTGTGTAATATACAACAAAACAGCTGTGTTTTGTTTTGTTTTCTTTCTTTATTTTTTTTTTTATCAATTCATCAGCAATATCCACATTGGCTCTAAATTTATGGGTAACACCCACAATTTGTGTTATATGACAAAACATCTGTGTTTTGTTTTGTTTTGAATCAATTCGTCAACAATATCCACATTTCCACATTGGCTCTATAATGAAGGGTTACATCCACAGTTAATATAAGACAGAATAGCAGTTTTTGTTTTGTTAATATAGTTCAATTCGTCAGCCATATCCACATTCCACATGCCTTATATAAAGGGTTACATCCATTTTTGTGTGTAATACACGACCAAAACAGCTATTGTTTTTTTGTTTTTTATATGGAGCAATTAATCAATAATTTCCACATTTCCACACATGCTCTAAAACGAAGGCTTACGTCAATAGTTTGTGTGTAATATATATATATATAAACTATTTTAGGGGTTGTTTTGTGTTTTATTTGTAAATAATTCTTCAGTTACATCCACATGTTCACATTTATATCCACATTTTCTTGTGTTTGTGTGCTGTATAAGTTTCTTTTCTTTTTTTCTTTTTATATCAGAGCAATTCTTCAGTAAGTGCTGTACTGTTCTCTTGTCTTATCTTCTGTTTTTCTCTCTGTTGTGGCAGGAGAGGGAAGCACCAGCTGTCATGTTTCCAAACCAACAAAGACTATTTTTACGTGTATACTCTAGGGCCAAGCTGCGACTCCTTAAATCAGTTTGTAAAGAACAATCGGAACATGCTTGATATTAATAGTCATGTGTGTAAGAGGAACATGTTTTTGCTGTTGTTCCTCTCTCTGTATGGCCTCCCACTGTGAAATGCATGTTCAATTAAATCACAGGAGGGTGACCATTGGTCCAAACCCAACCAGAACACGCATTTGGCGACTGTGCAAGTGAGAGAGGCTGAGGATGGTCAGTTGTCAGGGCAACAAGGCCCCCGGAGAGGGACGGGGGTGAACCTAACACCTGCCCTGCTCTGATCTGTGGGGAATTACTCTCACTAAGAGCAGATGAGGACCCTTAAAACAGAGAGAGAGAGAGAGAAAGAGAGAGAGCCAACGAGCGAAAAGTAGGAGGAAAAGTCGGGTGAAAATGCAAGCATCTGTCCAATGAGAAGAGTGGAATTTATTTATTATCAGGAGGAAGAGGTGGTTCCATGGGGTGGTTTGATTAATGTCCAGCCCTCCATCTTGTCAGTCCGTTTTTGTCTGTTGAAAGGAAAACAAAGCACTGGGGTTGAGAGAGAGAAAGAGAGGGAGAGCAAGGGATAGAAAGGGGTGGTGGGGGGTGTTCGGTTAATAGCTGCCACTGAGGTTTCTTTTCATGTCGCTTAGGCCCGTCAGCTTTGATTGATGTCTCAGACAATGATTGGACAAGACCCTCGGCTCCTGCTCACCAAACATGGGCATTATGGGAAAAATTTTGAGAAATTGAGAGAGCAAGAGAGAGAGAGAGAGAGAGAGAGACCTCCTCCAATCAGAGTGTAGAAAAGCACCCCTCCAGCCAATCAGAGGAAGGAGGAAAATAGAGCAAGGAACCAAGCAGCTGAGGGAGGGAGGGAGAGAGAGATTGGAACAAAGAGAAAGAGAGAGAGAATAGAGATAGACAGAATAAAAAAAAGAGGTAGCGATTTAGATGAGGTGATCTTACTCGATTATATATGTGGATATAACAGTCTGTATGTGTTACCACTCTATCCAAACCCTTTCACTCTTTCTCTCCCCTTCTCTGCCTTTCCTTTGGCACCTCAAACCGCATTTTCACAAGCAACTTTGTGGCTTTAAGAATCTGTTTATCATTAAAGCAGTGTGTTGTATCCTCATGTAGTTCAGAGTTATTTTCACCTATGTGACTTATTGTAACTGACCTGTCTGTCTGACATACTGTCAGCAAATCAGAGACTAGTGGTCTGTACGCACTTTTGTGTGGGGTCAGCACACTACACATATACCTCTGTGTTTTGTGTCATCTGAATGCAAACTCGTTTATAAAAACAGTTGGACCTGCTCATGGGCTCCACTAAACATTGTGTGAAGTGACATTTTGAGGCAAACCGAAATGGACAGAAATGGGAAGCAGCTTTTCTTTTGGGATAGCCAAAAATCCAGGAGCTGTCAATCATAATTTCCCAAGGCTAAAAGAACTAGTGAAGCATGATTCTGTCTGCAAACACTAACTTTGAGAGTTGTATTTATGCCAGAGAAGATTTTTTAAATTTGTTCACGTCACTTTATGTTTTCACAATGTTAAGCCTTCTGTAGTATTGTATTGTATGAGTCTATGTTGTGCATAATATAGTGCATACAATATTATATATATATATATATATATTGTGTATAATGTGCATGCAAATTTACAAAATGCATGGAAAAAGTTCCATGTACAACTGAGCATACAATTTTCTTTTGTTGTTTTGTTTTTTGTTCTTGTTATTTTCAGGGTCCCTTTTGTTTTGTTTTGTTTTGTTTGTTTTGATTTTGTTTTGTTCTTGTTATTTTCAGGGTCCCTTTTGTTTTGGTTTTGTTGTCTTGTTCTTGTTGTTTTCAGTGTGCCTATACAACTGAGCATACTGTTTTTGTTTTGTTTTGGTTGGTTTGATTTTGATTTGTTGTTTTATTTTGTCTTTTCAGTGTGCCTATACAACTGAGCGTACTGTTTTGTTTGTTGTTTTCTTTTGTGTTTTGTTCTTGGCCGTTTCAGTGCGCCTTTTACAACAGAGCATACTGTTTCCAAATCTTTTGTGTTTGTCTTGATCTTTTTGTTTTGTTCGTATGCAATATAGGTTTTTAGTTTGTTTTGGTTGCATTTTTTTGTGAAATATTTAGTGTTTGTTTTGTTTTTTAATTATTTTTTTTCTTGGCTCATCATTTAATATTGTTGCCAAAAAAAGACAAAAGAAATTAAATGAAAAAATGCAAAATAAACATATTTATTACTGAGATGATATTTGACACTAAACCTGCACAGCAATACAGCACATTAGTGTTAGAAATGTTATGTTTACATAATGCATACTGTTTCACATGTTTTTTTGTTTGTTTGTTTTTTAAAGTAGGCAATCAGCAAGGGCATTTTTAAATGTGTGGTCTTATACAGATTATGCTTAATAAGCCAACAAATGGTTATAACATTTTAAGCAAAAACCAAAGGTACTGACAGGTATTTGTACCCATTACCCTGATTACGCCATGCATGTAAACACCTTTATTGGCATACTTACCAGCTTATCCAATGTGAGCAAGTGTTGTGGGTATGCCTGATTACCCACAGGCATACCCAGTTGTACATGGAACTTTTTCCGTGCATTTTGTAAATTTGCATGCACATTATACACAATATATATATTGTATGCACTATATTATGCACACCATAGACACATACAATACAATACTACAGAAGGCTTAACATTGTGAAAACATAAAAAGCAGAGAATAACCTGATGATATCACGCCTCAAGTTAATGAAGTGTTATTACATTGCTGGATTTTTTGAATGAGCTGATTTTTGGTAGTTGTCATCATGTAAGTCATTGAAAGAAAGAAACAACATCATGTGTGTGAAAGAACATTGATTGTATGAGAAAGAGGGACAATTAAAAGACGAAACAGTATGTATGTGTGTGCATGTGTAACAGACAGAGCTGGTTGGAGTGGGTATTATTAGGTTTGGGAAGAGGAACATATGTAGAGGAGCCGCAGGGGCCTTGGGGGGTGGGCGCTTGATCCCGTGGCGTCACTCCTCTCTTCTGCCCCCAAATGGAAGCACAAATTGAGTTGGTAGAGCAGCGTAAATTCAATTTACAGAGGGAGCCCCCCCCCCCTCCCAACACCATTACCAGCCCCACACCGAGTTTAGGGTCATCTGTTTTAGTTGGCAAATTGATTTTTACATTTTGGCCTTGTCCTCTGCCATCCTGTCCTGATTTTCTTCTCTTCCTCTCTCCGTCCCCTCTCGTTATGTTTTTCTCATTCGGTGCCATGTTTATAGTCTTCAATAGCTGTAGTATGTTTAACACTGAGATAATGGTTTGTATGAGCAGAATAGTTTACCTCAGTGGCACAGCGTGTGTTTAATCAATGCATGTGATTTTCTCGTTGTGTGGTGCATCGGACTCAGTCTTCCGGGAAACATGACGACATGTTGGGGTTACGTAGTTTATGTAACTTGGAAACATTTGTTGGTGTTTTGTTCATAAATTTGTTCGCAAATTATTGGCAGATGGAAGGATCCGTGTTTATAAAGCTCGTCTTCTCATCTGTATTGTGAATGAATGTGTCCTCAACCTTTATGGAGATACCGTATGTGTGTGTGTTTGAGTGTGTGTGTTTGTTTTGCCACTTTAGAACTATAGAAGTTGTGTTCTTCACTCCCTGCGATGATAGCAGCCATGTAGCAATTAATTAAACAAAATTAATTACCCTTCTTATCATATAAGTACACATTCACGCGAAGCACTCTCTTCATCTTTCTCTAACAACACACACACACACACACACACACACACACACACACACACACAGTTTGCTCAGCTATCTAAATGGGGACATCCCAAAATGTTCCTTAAAAGGAGGTTTTGTCTAATTTTGCTCACTTCTCGGTACACATTTGTCACCAAACTATTGCTTAACACACACACACACACACACACACACATACATTAATATGGTCTCCACTTTTTTTTTTTAATATACACTTCACATTTCTGCTCTGTTTCTTTCTCTCGTAATTTAATATACTCATTTCTGATGACATTTTCTCAATGCTCAGAGGTTGCTCTATCGTAGCTCAGGAGACATAATGGTGGTGTTCTCAGTTGCGTTTCATTTAAAGCAATATTCCAGGTTCAATTCAAGTTAAGCTTCATTGACAGCATTTGTGACATAATGTCGTGTAATGTAATTTTTTACTCATCTGTCCTTTTCTTTAAAAAAATAAGAAGCACAAATCTAGTTTACAGTGAGGAACATACAATGGAAGTGAATGGGGCCAAATTTTGCAGGGTTTAAAGGCAGACATTTAAATCTTATCATTTTATGAAAGTCTACGGCGTTACGTCGCCACGGCAACAAAGTTGTCAAATTGGAAATCACTTTAGACAGGAAAGGTTATCTAGCGATTTTATCACACTAAAATCCTGTTAGCATGCTCATTGTTTACGTCTTGTGGGTATACTTTTGAAAAATTGGCCTCTTTCACTTCCATTGTAAGTGCCTCGCTGTAATCTCAATTTTTTTCAAGGAAAGGAGGGACAAGTTGAAATTAATTTTTGAGGTAATTATGACACAAATGCTGTTGATTCAGCTTAACTTGTATTGAACCCGGAATATTCCTTTAAGTGTCAACCTTATCTCAGATGCTTCTCCTTAAATGTATTTTTAAGAAATGAAAATAGACACAAGTGACACAATTGTTGACAATGTCTTCGAAGAATTTGATGAGAAATATTTAGGGTTAAAAATGTAAATATCCGACTTTGGGCTACAGACTTTGCTATCCTGAAAAATGCGATTTCTTCTGAATCTTAAGAGGTAAAAAGTGAGATTTGTGGGGCCTTTTTCTCATGAGAAAAAACAAGAAGCGGGACACTTGAGCAAAATTTTCCATTTGCTCTCCGTTTAATCTCACTGATATCCAGGGGAAAGAACTGAGCTATCAAGGAGAAACTCTCTTCATAAAGGACAAACATTGCTCTGACAGCTTAACTTTTTGATTTCCCATCATTATGATGTTTTGATCATCTTATTTAAATGATGTAAACAGTTCTGGCATGTGTCGTGTCATATAGAAGACTGATTATGCAAGTTTCCTGACAGTGGGTGTCGAAACGTGGGTTTTATCAACTGTACGAACAGAACATGACATTATTAAATGACCTTGTTTTGACGTTATTTGACGGCATCTCTCACACCTGTCTGAAGTCATTTCTCGCTCTCACACTTAAACACTTATATCAACTATTTCCTTTAAACGAGAACTTAGCTGGCAGTTGGAGTGTGTGTGTGTGTGTGTATGTGTGTGTGTGTGCCATCCTCCTGCTGTGTACAATAGTGGGGTCTTTTCCTCGCCCCTGTGCGTATGGTGAACAGGATGGGGGTTTCTGGCCTGCGGGGTTGGGCCCCTCTGGTGTCTTGATGCGGGTTCTGAGTGAGATTGATGAGGGTCGAGACCCCCACCTCCCCCCTCCTGCCTCACCAGGTCCCCCCGAGGGCACATACTGCCTGTACACCCCCGAAACACTCTCGCTTGCCAGAACTCTCCATGTGCACGGGGCAACCCAGCTGTGCCCCGACCATTCCAGCCTGTCTTCTCCTTTCACACTCTCTCTTTCTCTCTTTATTTCTTTATTTTCATCCTTTTTAATCTTGTTTTGTGGCTTCTCTCAGCTCTGTTTTCAAACTTGTTTTCACCCTTTTCACTTGCTTTCTCTCTCTTTTGAGTGTCCTGGCAGTGTAAAGGCCTGCAGTTACTGTATGTGATTTGCTCTCTATCCTTCTCTTACAGATCAAAGAGATACATTTGATATTTTTGCATCTTCCTCTGACCTCTATATGTATGTCATTATATGAGAATGTGTTTATATGCATATCAAGTATATGTATGTATATATATACAGATGTTTGTTCAACTTTAAATGCTTTTAGCACTGTGGTCTTCTAGAGTGTAAAGAAAACATTTTCATCATTTTCATACTCTCATAATTTTTTTTTTATTGATGAATTTTATTTCTGTTATTTTTGAAACTTCAAACCTCATCAGAGTGTTATTTCCACCACATCTCAAATTCTGGATTGTGTTTAATAGAATTCTGTGGTGGAAATGATGGTGATGGGATTTACATTTTTAACGTTTTGGAAATGTTCTTTTAATGTTCTAATTAGCTAATTAACTAGATAAAAATTACATGTCCAAATACACAATATTAAATAATATTTTTCCTTTTTTTTATTTTTTTTTAATTAAAATTACAGCTTGATTGGAAATTATGATTAATATAAACATTGCTCACAAGTAATATTTACCTTGAATATTTTTAGTTTTCTTCAAACATCACCTGTCTCATATATATATATATATATATATATATATTAGGGGCAACATTTTTGTTGTGGAGGAAATGATGTCACAAAAGTCATAATGTTTAAAAAAAATGATAGAAATGATTTTCACATTATAAATATTGAAATGGTTTATGTTTATTTTACTAGTTATTTAGACTTTCGTAGTTTTAAACAATAGTTTAATATTGAAAGTCTGGGTCTAAAATATAATTCAAAATGAAAAAAAGTTTAAATCTGTTTTTTGTAATAAAAATGAAACATGCAAGTGCCCGAAATACCCATGTGATGCATATTGTAATCACTATTTGAAAGGTCTGTTTACTCAATGTTATTAAAACGATAATGTCCTTTGTATTTCTCCTGTTATTTATTCTCTCTTTATACCTCTTTAATGTTGCTATACCTCTTTTTTATCTCTTTTGTTGTTAAAACTAATTTTTATTGCTCTTGTTGTTATAGCTCTTTCTTTTGCTGTATTCATTTGCATTGTGAAGTGATTTGTGTAAGGCGCAATAGCAAAAAATCTATCATTATTTATTATTAAAAGATGCTATATAAGTACATAAAGCTTTACTTACAAAAGTAAAAGATTAACGACCGAAAGGGATGTAAAACTGACTCACATTCAGTTGCATCAGAAATCAAACTTTTAAATTCAGGCCCTGATTTACTTTGGGAGTTCTGATGCAATTGACCAGCTGAAAGATGTAATGAAATGTTTCCCCTCAATTCTGCAGATACACTGTAATGCTGTGAAGGCTGAATCATATGTAGCAGTGACTACATATTAGGCTACATTTATACACCACAATCATGGGAACAAAATGAAGTGAACAGACTATTTTCAGAAATCTTTTGCCAATTCATAAATCTCAGGTTTTGATTATTTCAAGCATTCCACGTCGCACCATTCACACTAAATGGTGTGAGGGAAGTCTGGTGTTATACTCCTATGCTACATAAAAAAGGCCCCCGAAGGGTTCTCCCATTACTCCTCATTAACAACGGCCCCCGTGGTTGTTGATGTTACATTTTGGTTGATTAAACGTTTGTCATTAACACTTTCATCAACAATCTCTGTCACCCCGGTGGTTCTGTTACAGTAAGAACATGTCAGTTGTCACAAGCTCGGCCGTCGGTTTACGTCCAATCTTGATGAATGACTTTTACCAAGTGACCAATCAAATCTCTCTGAGCTTGTATGAGGCGTAGACTGAAGTCAGGCTTGACGAAATCTGTAAAATGTTATGAGTTGTTGTGACAGTTGTAGTGCGATTTTATTACACAGAGGTTATAAAAGTCACTTACTGACAAACTGGATATTAAACAGACAAAGTTTAAGCGTTGAGATGAAATGTCATTAAAAGACCTCTGAGTGTCAGAATTACAACTTATTTGCTCCTTTAACAACATGTCAAAATGTCATAGCTTGGAGGAAAGGATACATTTCCACATTTTAACGTACAGTACAATGGGTGTAATTTTCTGCATTGTTGTTGTGTTGAAATGGAATGTGGCGTTTGCAAGAATCTAATGATTCTATTTTTGGAATGACAAGAAAAACTGTCAGTCTGACATATTATTGATTTTATTCAACCTTGCGATTGTTTGAACAAGACTTGTTGGAACACAGGCCGAATCTGCGCCATAAACTTTTCAGGGCTGTTTGAAAGCAACTGACCTTTTGACGAACAAGATTGTTCCCTAAATCACCTCATTCTGCTTTTCCAAACAAATCCTGATTAGCCAATCGGAGACAGTTAATTGCCATTGAATTAATGAGGAGTCGTCCTGCGGACAGTTTCATGCTTTTCCTGATGATTCCACACTGCTGGATATGCGGCAGTAGTGCCTCATCCTAATTTCTCATTGTGTGTCATTGAGGAGATGAAAGAGGTGCTTGTAATAACCCATAAGAAGGCTTTTTATCTGTCCACAACTCCCATTGAGCTCTCCACTTTCTTTCTCTTGGTTTTTCTGTCATTGTTTCTTTATTTTCCAAGTTAATTTTGCACAGTTTGTCTTTAGATAAAATGCAATTACTGCTGTGGATGCCATCAGGCATCTGTCCCGGCTGGTAGCCCTGTTTCCTGACCCCTGCCTGGTTTGGCTGATGAAACATACTAACACACAATAACAGCTAATAAAATAATAATAATTATATATATATATATATATATATATATATATATATATATAGTATATTATACTACAGATTTATTATTATTATTATTATTATTATTATTATTATTATTATTTCTGTAAATACTAATAGTAAATTGTTTAACCAACTTAAGCTTATAAACTTTTTTTCTTACCAGTTTCATCAAGTTACCGTTACTCTCTTACCGTTAAGTTGTCTTAAATAAAAACATTTAAGTGGTCAGTAATTAAACAGTACTTGAAATGTCACATTTTGGAATCATAACTCAAATACAAAAGTTCTTTAAACTTTGGCTTCGAGTACAACTAACTGTGTGGAATACCCATAATCCCTTGCGCTTGAATAAATTATGTATGTTTGTTCAAAACAAGGGAACTTATGTATAAATATAATAACTGTTATTTTAAAATGTATACAGTTTTAATTCTTATGACTATATGTTTTGTTGTAGCTGGTTGGTAGCTGTGATTAGTCTGAAGTCACCATTAGGGTGATTAAATCTGAAGAAGTCTGTTAAATTAAATCCACTCTTCTTTACTCAATTGTACTTCACAAAAGTGCAGATTTATGTGCACTAAGAAGTGCTGAGGAGAATCCAATGTGCCATATGGCTAATCGAGATTCCAGTCATAATTTCCCTTATATGGTATAAGATGTGCTATAACTGAATTTAAATAACTAAATTAAAACAATGATACTATAATCAAAGATGAGTAAAGTTAACATGTAAATAGTTAAGATTACTTAAAAAAATGAGCTCAGTTTTCTTGAGCCAAGTATGTTTACTTAAAAACAAAAGCATGCAAACTAATTGCTAATAAGACTTACAGTGATTAACATTATTATTATTATTATTATTATTATCATTACATTATTTTCTGATAGGTTAAAATTCAATTTGTTTAAAAATATCTAATTGAATAATTTGGTTATTCAAATTAAGTGATTAATTCATATTGTCTGTGATATATTATGTATTTAACATATTTATATATATATTTAAAGTATTATTTATTTATATATTAATATTATATAAAGTATATTATAGATTATGTAAATTTTATTTAATATAATATATTATATTCAGTACATTATGGAGTATATTATACTATATTTCTATAACAATAATGATACTAATAATAATTATTATTATTATTGAATAATTTTTTGACAGTATATAATTAAATTTATTCAGAAGATAAATAAATATAATTATGATTAACCTGCAAAAAAGCTGTAACAGAACCTGAAGTATTCCTTTAAAATTGTCATATTAATCTGTTGTCTTCTGTCTCAACAAGACCACCACAGCCGCAAAGCATTTGTCCCTAAAACATCTTCTTAATGAAACTGAACGTCAATTGCTTTTAAATATTTATATGATTAAAATAACATGCAAAATTACAAACAATGATGAGACCGCAAAGCGTCAATGAAGCATCACTAGAAACAGCAGTGATGGAAAACGTAATGTGATTAAAAAAACATTATCATGACAAAAACATCAATTTGTCAAAATAAGGGCATCAATACCTTCGGCAAAATATCAATTCCTTAAAAACAGAGATGGATTACAGGCCACCAATCTTGCCATTGTTTAAGGACATGTAAAATGTCTAGGTTACGTATGTAACCTCCGTTCCCTGATGGAGGGAACGAGACGTTGTGTCGAGGAAGCGACACTAGGGGTCTCTCTTAATTGTCGAATATGCCTCTGATCTATGAAAAAAGGCCAATGAGAAGTTGGCAGACAGTATTTGCATACCCCGCCCCCGGACATACGGGTATAAAAGAGGGGAAATACGTCGAATTCATTCAGGATTTTTCTGAGGAGCCGGAAATGGTCTGGCCACAACAGTGGCTCGACTCAACGACGTGGCCGGGAGGACACAACGTCTCGTTCCCTCCATCAGGGAACGAAGGTTACATACGTAACCTAGACGTTCCCCGTCTGTCGCTCACTTCGACGTTGGGCCAATAGGGAGCCACTATGGTGACTTGTTCCTCATCCTCCCGAAGGCTCACTGGGGGAAATGCAAACTTACGCAGCCCTGCAGGCCAGCTGTGTGCCAGTGCGTTTGCCCCGAAGGGAGCCTCTGTTCAGGCATACCAGAGCGGGCAGTGGGAGGTCCCTCAGGAGGCAAACAGGTCTACCTGGGCCTTGCCGAACCATTCCCAAATCAGCTGGATTGATTGGGGGTGAAGCCTCCACTCTCCACTGGGCAAGCGGTGTCATGACAGCGTGTCCACTACCACATTGAGGTTGCCGGGGACGTGAGTGGCACGGACTTGAGTCGCTGCTGGCTCCAAAGGAGGAGAAGACAGGGGAGTAGTGACATGTGGTGGGAGCGTACGCCGCCTTGGCGATTTATGTAGGCTACCGCGGTGGTGCTGTCTGACCTGACAAGGACATGTTTGTCTCGAACTAACGGGAGAAACTTCCGCAGGGCAAAGAAAACAGTCAGCAACTCTAGGCAATTGATGTACCAGCGCAGCAAGGCCCCTTTCCAATGGCCCACATCTGCGTGCCTGTTGCACACGGCGCCCCAACCCAATCTGGAGGCATCAGTCATGACCAGGACGCGTCGGGACACCTGCTGCAAGGGTACTCCTGCCTGCAGAAAGCAGAGGTCTGTCCGGGGTTTGAATATTTGGCGGCAGGCGGGGGTGATCATCACACAGTGCGTGCCGCGGCGCCATGCTCGTCTCGGACTCGAGTCTGAAGCCAGTGCTGAAGATGTTTCATATGCATCAACCCCAGCGGCGTGACTGCCGCGGAGGATGCCATATGCCCCAAGAGCCTCTGAAAAAGTTTTAAAGGGACCGTTGTGCCTGGCCTGAAAGTGGTGAGGCATCTCAGCACTGACGCTCGTTGGTGAGACGTGCTGACATTGAGAATGATTCTAACTCCATGCCGAGAAAAGAGATGCTCGGAACCGGGGCGAGCTTGCTCTTTTCCCAATTGACCTGAAGCCCCAGGCGGCTGAGGTGCCTGAGCATCTGGTCTCTGTGAACGCATAGTAACTCTCAGGAGTGGGCCAGAATGAGCCAGTCGTCGAGGTAATTGAGTATGCGAATGCCGCCTTCTCTTAGCGGGGCAAGGGCTGCCTCTGCGACTTTCGTGAGGGGAGGACTTTGTACTGATACGCCTGGCCGTCGAACGCGTACCGTAGAAAGGGTCGGTGTCGAAGCAGAATTGAGACGTGAAAGTCCTTCAGGTCTACCGCTGCGAACCAATCTAGATGCCGGATGCAAGTTAAGATGTGTTTTTACGTGAGCATTTTGAGGACGGATGGGAGTCAACGAGCGTGCTGGGGGGCGGGTGGTCCAAGGGGGCGTACCAGCGGAGCTGCACCAGCTGCCATCCCCAGATCTCCTCCATCGCCAGCCGCATCGTCCTCAATCCCATGGGAAGAAGGAGCAATGCGAGGGGCGGCTGGAGTGGCATGCTTTCTATTGAAAGCGAGCCGCGACCGCAACGTTGCCATGGTAATGCTCTCGCAGTGAGAGCATGAACCATCCACATACGCTGCCTCGGTGTGATCGCTGCCCAGACACACGAGACAATGCCTGTCGCCGTCTGAAGCGGAGAGCACTCTACCGCATCCAGAAAATACACAGGGCGGAAAGGCATCTGTTGCTCTAATAGAGGAAAATACTCTAATATAAGAAATATCACTCTTTTACAACTCTTTTAAGCTCTTGCGCTGTCGAAACGCCCAGGGGCAAACTGCACTGCCATGCAGGGAAGAAGAAAGCCGCTGTAGTGCGCCGTAGATCCAACAGCAGGGAGCGTCAGAGGAACAGGAACGGGTGTGTGAGACTCGCAGCTCACTGCAGACACAACCATCATCTCCGAAGAAAATTTCTGAATGAATTCGACGCAATTCCTCGCCTTTATACCCGTATGTCCGGGGGCGGGGTATTCAAATACGGTCTCCCAACTTCTCATTGGCCTTTTTTCATAGATCAGAGGCATATTCGGCGTTCAAGAGAGAACCCTAGTGTCGCTTCTTCGACACAACTTCGAAGTGAGCGACAAACGGGGAACATCAATTCTTCAATGTTATAATGCGTTGTCTAACAAATTACATTTTATAACATTATGGAAACAATATAGCTGGCATTTAATAGGCTACTTTTGGAAAGTTGACATGCGGTGTGACGTACTGTAATACACCATATTAAACTATTGTAAACAGCCTTTTATAAATATTATGCATTCAACTTTTGTGATCTCATATTAACCAAGAGACTACATGGAATATTTGTACTACTTTAAAAAAAAAAAAAAAAAAAATTGTCACACCTCAGTCACCATTCACTATCATTGCATGGTTAAAAGGTGCAATGAAAGTGAATGGTGACTGAGGCTAACATCTCCTACTCTGGGTAACAGCCTAACATCTCTTTTGTGTTCCACAGTCAGAGAGAGAGAGAGAGAGAGAGAGAGAGAGAGAGAGAGAGAGAGAGAGAGAGAGAGAGAGAGAAAGAGAGAGAGAAAAGAAAGTCAGATGGGTTTGGAACAACATGATGAGGGTGAGTAAATGATGACATTGAAAATTATTTAATTTCTGCATGAACCATCCCTGATATGCATATCAAATACTGGAAAAACACACAAAATACCTCTCTCATTCCCTTTCCCACACACACACACACACACACACACACACACACACACACACACACACACACACACACAATTCAAGAGAAAATTCATGTACATTCATTGGCGTGCACACACTTTCTCTTCCTCTCTGCAGGAAGAGTGTAGTACTGTGTGCTGTAGAGGAGAGATAATGGCCTCTGGCTCCTCAATCTCTCCACTGTAATGTGTTTCTGACGCCAGCGAGTGCCTGCAGCCCCCTGGGATTTACAGGGACGACATCATGATGGAGTGTCAGGTGCTTCTGTGTGTGTGTGTGTGCGAGTGTGTGTGAGCATGTCAGTATGCATATCAAACAGCTCCATAATGATATCTGTTTTCCTGCCAGCCATTCTGGACTATAGGGAGCACCTTTGCTTTCTCAATTCAAATCACACACAAAAGTATAGGTGCCCATGTTTGGGCACATCCACGTGACACACACGCACTCATAAACAAACACATTCACATGAATTTAGAATCTCACATCTGTCCGTCGTTTCATTGGTCTTTTTTTTTTTTTTTGGTTCCTTTTATCTTAAAGTTCCCACAGATTGGGCACCAATCAAGGTGGCCAGTGGTAACCATGGTAACTGGATTATTGTGCAGACGATGTAACTAAGCACATCATGAGATGAGCCGCATTAAAGAGTTAGTGGACCTGGTGGTGCTTTTCAGGTTACTACAATCTTGAGCTGTGTCCCTAATGACACACTATACACTATGTACTTACAGTGCACAACACACTATGCACTTAGCCATCTAGTGTATGACTTTTCAAAGTACAGTATCATCTTAAATGGAGCACTTTTTATACTATATGGAAGTATTCGTCATTTTTTAGCTGACGGAAGTCACATTTCATACGTGCTTGATGTGTTGCTGCTAGCTTTAGCACAACACTATCTCTTAAGATGACTTGACTATCTCAAATGATGTACAAATTTACAAAGCCTGGAGTGATGGTAAAGGATTCCTCTCACATTTGCAATGGAACACTAATGGTTTTTACTAAACTGAAGAATTCACTATTTTACAGCTGATGGAAGTGATGTTTCAAATGCATGCAACGTATTGCCGCTAGCTTTAGCAAATAAGCCAACCTCAGTCTTACACTTATATCTCAAATAAGTTACATATTCACTCAGCGTGGGGTGACGGTAAAGCATTCAACTCACATTTGCAATGGAACACTAATGGATTAGCATTAATGAACACTAATAGCATGTTAGCCTACCTCAGTCCAACACATATATATCAAATAACATACATATTCATACAGCGTGGGATGATATTATAACACTCAACTCACATTACTGTCTTCAAAGAAGTTGTGAAAGTTGCCACATTCATTATTAATTGCAATTGTTTTGTCAGGCCAGCATCGGGGCCAGGTAACCTCGCCTGTTTCCACTTTGTAGGGCAAGTCGCGACTGCTGAGTGCATGGGTGTTCATTATTCTGTGGTGGTGCAATTCTGCCACATACAAATTATTTTTTTCACTCAATTTGGTCTTAAAAAGGACATAATTTCTCGTGATAGTGAGATATTATGTCCTTAAAAACTACACCTTTACTTGTAAAAATGAGATATTGTCATTACAAAAACAAATAACAAGATATTACGTCATTAAAAAAACGACATCTTTTCTCTAATGACGAGATATTGTTTTAAAAATGACATCTTTACTCATAATAACGAGATATTATGTTGTAAAACTGCATCTTTTCTCATAATAATGAGATATTATGTCGGAAAAACATAATATTATCTCGCAATATCGAGATAAGTCATCTTTTCTCGTAATACTGAGATACTATATCATTAAAAAACATCTTTTCTGGTAATAACAAGATATTATGTCATAAAAACAACATCCTTTCTCATAATGTCAAGGTATGTCATTAAAAAAACAAGATATTGTGTCTTCTATCATTGTGCATCTTTTATCATAATAACGAGATATTATGTTGTAAAAATGTAATCTTTTCTCATATTAATGATATATGTAGTAAAAAGGACATATTTTCTTATAATAACAAGATATTATGTCATAAAACTGCATCTTTTCTCGTAATAATGAGATATCTATACTATATCCGCCGCACGCCACCATGGCGATTTATGTACGGTACCGTCGCAGTGCTGTCTGAACAGATCAAGACGTGCTTGCCCCGAATCAGCGGGAGCTGCGTGCCCATTGCACACGGCACCCCAACCCAGTTTGGAGGCATCTATGGTGACCACGACTTATCTGGACACCTGCTGTAGGGGAACTCCTGTCTTAAAATACATTTTTTCTCATAATAAAGATATATGTCTTAAAAATGATATCTTTTCTCGTAATGAGATATGTCGTAAAATCTTCATATTTTCTCGTAATAACGAGATATGTAGTAAAAGCGACATAATATCACGTAATAACGTGATATTATGTCTTAAAAATTACATCTTTTCTCATATTAACAAGATATTGTGTCGTAAAACAGCATCTTTTCGCATAATATCGAGATATACAATAAAAAAGCCATTTTCTGTAAAAACACAATATTTTCTCGAAATAGCTAACAGTTTTGAATGAAAAAGTTGTATTCATTGCACTCTTTATTAAGTGGCAAATAAAATGTCAACCTAAAAACAGTCATTACAATGCCTCTGTAGATTTATTCATTTAAATAACCGACAAAACACTGGATTGTATATCTATATATATATATATATAAAAATGTGTGTATATTCGTTGTCTAAAGAATAATTGATATTCATGAAACCCTCATTAACATGCTTCATATTTTTATCATATGCTGTCCTTTGTAACATGATCTGTTTGTTAAGTGGCCAATGAAATTCTTGCATTATTTTCTAATTTCTAATTTCAAATTGGCTTGGACATGAAAGGTGATATGTATCACATAAGTTAATGTCATATGCTCAAAACATCTCTTGCAAAAACGACAGAAGATGATGCTTTTATAACATAACCATCTCGTTATTACGAGAAAAGAGAACGTTTTTATGACATAAATGAGGGAAAAAAAGTATAAGTATGGTATGCCACCATAACATTCCACACTCTGTTATTTCAGTTGAACAAGTACATCATCTGGGTACTTGAAGTACTCTTCTTTTCATTGCCGTTTCAGTGCTTACAATACAAAATAGCATAGAATAGTGCAGAAGTATGCAATTTGGTATACAGCTTAGGCTGGGCTCAGTGAATGAAAGATGAATCAGGGGTACTTCCACAATGCAGTGTTTCTAAGGGTATTTTTGGGGGCTTTTAACTTTTTATTAGCGAGCATCGCTATTACTTAGCAAGCATCGCTATTATTATTGCTCATAATTAACAATTTGAACAAACCCCTAACCCTTAAAGTGCGTTCCAGGCCATTCGGAACTCTGCATATTCCTATCTCCTACTTGACTGGAACACCGTTCGAAGTTGGACATCAGACTTATTAAGTCAGAAGAAGATGGCCATTTTTTACATTGGCCAGAAAGTACCAACCTAGAAACCATGCAGAACTCCTTAGCAACTACCTTCTTTAGCATTTCCTGACCCTAGAAACTACCCAGTACATCCTAGCAACTGCACACAAAGCAAAACACTACAAAACAATTAGAACATCGTACAGTAGCAACTTTAGAGCAATGCCCTGGCAACAAAAATCTAGTTAAAGTTTAACAAATAATTGGGGTAGGGAAAGGTGGAATGGGATTGGCTGATATCCACATCACCCATATGAGCACCAGTGCACCACAGCTCCGACCACAGTCTGGTGTTGTTAGGTTTTTGTGAATGTTTTGTTACATTCAAAGCAGGAAGAAGTTGGCATGGTGAAGACATACACACTGATTCATCCCCACTGTGTGTGTGTATGTATGTGTAGTGAGTGGTTTATGGCCATGGGGTCAACCTCTCTGAATAGTGAGGAGAAAGGAAACCCCTCATATACATGCTCACACACATAATTCACAAAGACATATCATTCACTGAGAGATATTTCACTGGCTCTGTGACAGGGAGAGAAGGCCTCCTCGTCTGCCAGGCCTACGGCATCTCAGAGAGGCCGTAATTCAGACTTGTGATTGACAGCTGAGATGGAGAGCTGAAAGGCAGGCTGGACATGTCAGATCATCTGGCATGTTGGAATGCCAGAGTGTCTGACTATTGTCTGATCCAGACAGGGAAGTCTATGTTTTAAGGCATGGGTTTTCAAACCGGGGTGCCTCAAGAGGGTGCTAGGGGGTCTGCGGAAAAAATTAATAAATAAAACGATTCTACATCGTCTAATTTAATAGCATCCAAAATAAAAAGCAAATCTGCATGTAGTTAATTTTTTTTATATAATGTTATTTTATTCTTTTATAATTATATATATTTTTTGGTTATTATTTATTTAATATTATTTAAAAAACCATTAGTTATTTAAAAAAATATATATTATTTATATTTTAAAAAATATGTCCAGCAAATCAAAGTCGGGTGGTGTAACCAACATGTAGGTTGCTATTTGTTGTCATGTGACTCAAAACAAACAAACAAAAAAAACAAAAACAAACAGATGGGACACGTTTAGACCCTTATTACTGTAAAGTTTTAAATAATTATCAGAAATTTTGACATTCTTAGGAAAAGGCACATATTTTTCAGGTCATATGGAGTAACGCCGAAAAAAACGTCTTGATATTTTTTGCTTAAAAATTCATATTTGTAAAAAAAAAAAAATACCTTGAAAAATAAGTTTGAAAAATTTGTAATGACATTACACCACAGTCATTAAATTATTATTATTTTTGTTTATAAATGTTTTTCACCGACATGGACACACAGAGTACAGATTTTTCATTTTATATAGATTTGTATCACCTCTGACAACCTTATTTGTCAATGAGCCCAATGCCAATAAAGTAAATGTTCTAATATTTCTTTAAAATTCTAATATTCTAATAATATAAATAAATAATTATAAAAAAATATATATATTTTATAAATGAAAAATAACATTATAATTTTTTGCCTTTAGTACAATGACAAATAAAAGCCAATCATTTAATTTTGGAAACAACTTTGTGAAAAATAGTGTGAATATTATAAAGATAACCAAAATCTTTCCACAGTATAAGTGGATCTGTAAACATGAAAACATAAAACTGCCTTTATTTTTTAGGAAGGATATCCTTTGCAAGCAGATCATCATATATGTGCATCCTTTGCATTAAACAGGTTGAAATCCCCCGTGTTAGGGAATAGGTGTGTGTGTGTGTGTGTGTGTGTGTGTGTGTGTGTGTGTGCTCGCGTGCGTGCGTGTGTGTGTGTGTGTGTGTGTGTGTGTGAGAGAGAGAGAGAGAGAGACAGCGAGCTATTATAACAGGTCATTCAGACATTACTAAGATATTGAAAGCCCTCACAGACAGATCAGCGAGGGTTAGTGTGACAGTGTGAGTGAGTGTGTATATGTATTTGTATGTGTGTGTGTGTTATCTGATCAGTCCAGGCCAGTGGTGCTGTTTGTCTAACGCTTAGGTTACAGCAATTACAGGTTGTGACTCACATGCAGACCCACACGCACATATGCACATATGCACACTTCACGCTCACACAGGCCTGTCAGATATACATCACTGACAACCCCCTTCCTGAATTTACAACACGGACATCAAACGCCTCCTCAGACAGCTGTCGGCCACACTCACCTTACCTGTCACCTGATATCACACACACGCACACGCACACACACACACACACACACACACACACACACACACTCACATGCACGCACGCACACACACGCACACACACACACACACACACACACACACACACACTCACATGCACGCACACACACACACACACACACTCACATGCACGCACGCACACACACACACACACACACACACACACACACACACACACACACACACACTCACATGCACGCACGCACACACAGGCAAACGCTTCCCACAGACAGAGTGTGTAAAACAAGTTCTCTTTTATGTTTCATACACTGTAAGTAGCAACGTTTTCCTCAAAATTTTCTCCTAAATTTCCTTACTTGGAGAAAAAAAATCAGTATGCGAAAGTCTCCTTTTGCTTTCCATTTAATCTCATTGCTGTCATGGGGAAACAACTGAGAAATCATGTGAATTTTCTTTTCTATATTATTTTAAGTTTATGCGGATGATCGTTTGTAAATTATTTCAGTAAAACGTTTTCAGTGAACAAACTCATAAGCATTCTGATTTGTTTCTTACCATTATTACTGCAAACTCATAATAAATTAATTTGGGATCTTCTTCAAATTGTGTGAGAAGCTTTTAGAATCTTTTAAATTTTTGTTTAATAACAGTTTTGGTTAATACGCAGTGCTGGGTAGTGACAGATTACATGTAATCTGAATTACATAATCAGATTACAAAAATAAAGTACTTGTAATTTGATTAAATTGCATTTCAAAATACTCATAATTAACAATGGTAATAGATTACAGTTACTTTTTATGAATTACATAATTACATATTAATCAGGCAAAGGCAGTAAATTGTTCATAATTTACTGTCCCCATTCATTAAATATTTTTTTTTAAATATGTAACATTTTTAATTCTAAATTAGTGTGGTAATGTTAGTTTTAGTTTCTCGAATTACTTTTGTACTCGGCTTCAAAAATGTGCATGAATGTGGTTTTGCTTTTATAACAACTTCTTAAAAACAAATTTGCGATGATTCACACGGATGGAATTTGCAATGCCAAAATTGCCAGTGTAAGAATATTTTAAATGCCTTTTTTATTTCCATCAGAAACAGACAAATGGCAAGTAAAACACTCTATTTAAATTATCATATTTTGATCCATTAAATAAATTTTCTTTAATGCATTTAAACAACACTGTCAAAATGGTACAAGCTTATACTTCTCAAATGCATGTGAAGTCAAATAAACAAGAATTATGTCCGAATGATTCAAATGTAACCCAAAAGTAATCAGATTAGATTACTTTAAAAATGTATCCCAAGAGATTACATTACTGGCTACCATTTAAGTAATGTAATTTTTAATCAGTACCAGATTACAATTTCAGCACTGCTAATAATAATAATAATAATAATAATAATAATAATAATAAGTTACAGTTTTATAATCGTACCAATAACTGTACTAATACTGGTACTTTGGTAGAAACTATGGTTAACATATTAAATACAGTTGGAAAGTGTC
Organism: Moxostoma hubbsi; assembly: GCA_032164185.1. Lineage (NCBI taxonomy): Eukaryota > Metazoa > Chordata > Actinopteri > Cypriniformes > Catostomidae > Moxostoma > Moxostoma hubbsi. The sequence continues at coordinate 39,474,359 of JAVLUX010000007.1, forward strand.
CAGAGTTTGGAGGTACTTTATTGTACAATTGTTTTATAATTCTCATACATTAATGTCTAATGCTCAGGAGAGTGAACCATGTCTTTTTATGCCAAACCGTGTTTTTACATCGTGACTTTTAGCTGCATGAAACAAGAGAAGCCACCCAGAAAGCGATGACCTTTTCCCTTGCTGTAATGCCAGCCTCCAGGCATGCTGACTTCACAGACACAGATGCATACAGCTCTTTCTGTTCTGTTTTACAGCTGCCCAGGCTGTGGAGCCATCGGGAGAAAAACTCAAGGACAGGGAGAGAGGAGACAGAGCCCCCCCGTGGCCTGATCTGAACTCCACTGTCAGCTAGACTGGACAGCTGTCGCCCAGGTAACAGGATGGGTGGGTTTATGGGGTAATGTGGGTGGTGTTTGCCGTTGTTATCTATGTTCATCATGTCCAATAAATAGAACATATCCAATATGATTATAAACATACTGTATGTAACCTGCTTCATCAGTTTGAATTACTTTGACCCAGAAAGACATTTCGAGTTTTATGCACTAAAGTAAAAAGAAAAATTCCCCGATTTCAACTTTAGTTTTCAGTTTAGTGCATACAACTCAAATGGATTTTTTTGTGTCAAAGTGACTCAAAATAACGGAGCAGGTCCATATTACATAATCAAGCCTTGAAGTGAAAGAGGACTACACAGAAATACTGATTATTAACCTAATGATCCCATGAAGGAGAAAATTAGAGTGTATGTGACTGTGTGGCCGGACGATTTGACAAGCCGAGGAGATTCTGCAGCTGCAGCTATCTAGATGCCGTCACCATGGATACCATAGGCTGGGAAACTGACCCTTGACCTCTCAGAGGGTCAGTAAGTGACCCCTGCTGTTTGTACAGAGGATCTCCTTGGTGACAAGCGAGAGGGAAAGACATCTGGCGAAGTGTGTGAGTGTGTGTCTTAAGAATTACAGTGCAAAATGGGCTAATCTTCACTTAAAACCAAGGTTTTGACAATTATAATGAAAGAGTGGCAATTCTATGTTTATGTGTAAGTGTCTTTAAAGCCTTATTGTGAAAGATAATGCACATTAATAACTATAACTAAGCTATTTTTATTATACTCCCTCATTGTTTTCTTTTCCAAATTCATTTTCACTCTCTCTCTCTCTCTCTCTCTCTCTCTCTCTCTCTCAATCTCTCTCTTTCAGTGTATGCCGCCCACATTTTTAATGAATGTATATCAATCCCTCTAATTCTCTAATACTATTGGACATTTCAAGCCACACCCAATTACCTCTCTGTCTTTTCTCACTCTCTTTCTGTTTCCCTGCATTGTTATTCACATATTATTCATCTTAAATAGTATGCAATATTATATTAGTGTATTCCAATTCATAACACATTGAAAACAGGATGCCAAAAGTGCCCGGATAAGTGCACAATTAAGATTGTTAATAAATCTCTCATACTGCATATATTATCCCAAGATATTGCATTAGGTCTTTTTGTCAATTTCTTTTTTAGTAATTATGACAGGTTTAAAAAAAAGTGTTATAGTGTGAGTGAGTGTGTGTGTGTATTTGTGTGTTTGTGTGTGTGTGTGTGTGTGTGTGTGTGTGTGTGTGTGTGTGTTATCTGGTCCAGGCCAGTGGTGCTGTTTGTCTAACGCTTAGGTTACAGCAATTACAGGTTGTGACTCACATGCAGACCCACACGCACATATGCACATATGCACACTTCACGCTCACACAAAAGTATTGATAGATGGATTAATTGAACTGAGCTTATACCGTGAGTGAGTGGCACTCCCTGCAGAAAAACAAATAAATAATAATAATTATGTATTAAATTAATTACCACTTGCGTGAGCTAAACAAAATAGGGGTCATTTTAAAGCTTAGAATCTGGACTTTACAATGCATATAGCTTATCCTACCAATAACTAAATCATTATTTTTAATGTGCTGATAAATTAGAACTGTTTTGTTCTCATATATTTGCAAATTTGTTTTCACCACAATTATATTCAGAGTTGGTAAAAACATAAAAAGATGAGATAGCCATGTCTTATGTATCGTTGGGAAGGTCTCAATTCGTCGAATGCAATGAGCAAATTTGTTTCACTCAAAGGCCAAACTGCAGTTAGTATTAGTGTATGAAATTCCCACTGACACACAATAATATAATAAAAAGGAGTGTTTTTTGTCATGTTTTTCCTTATTACTTCCTGAAACATACATATTACACAGACAATGACATAACGTAACTTACAGCAGACTATCCCGATTCAAACGAGCCCAAACATAATATGATAAGTAGACAGGGCTGCAACTGGCCAAATTGATGCCCTACGCAGAGTTCCAGGTGGACAGGTCGCGTGATATAAGCGTGAAGCGATCATCTGTGTTCCCCAACTGCTTTCGGGTCCTTGAATAACATATAACGTGTGAGTAAGGGCAGCCAGTGGACTTTCTGGTGCCCTCCTAGGGTAAGATGGTAACCCCTAGGGAGTTGTTGGCCTACGCAGACTGCGTAGTCTGCTTATAGGGAGTGGCGGTACTGTAAGTAGATCTTAAAATATTCCTGTGTGTGTGTGTGCGCATATGTCCGAGGACTTTGTGTGTACAAACACACATCCACATATGTGCTCATTTAAATGATGTAGATGCTCCTGAATACTTAATATTTCTGTATTTTGTAATCTAATCCATTCATTTACAATGACCGGTCATTTTTGACCAGGAACACAACAGGTTTAACAAAGTAGCAAATTGGAATTTATTCCAATTTGATTAAGTAAAAAGAAAATTTGTTAAAAAAAAGTCATCCAGGTCAAAATGACCAGAACACAGAGGTGCAAAAACCATATATTCAATGTATGCCGCACATAGGGGCGCCATGTAAATGGGGGCGCCGGCAGCTCAATAAAGAGGGAGCAATCGGCTTACTGTTACCATGATTTTTTTCTTCTTTTTTTTCTTCTTTTTTTATAAATGAGGGACAAGTTGAAATTATGTTTTGTTGTAATCAACATCATCCCACAAATGCTGTCGAGTTTAACTTGAGTTGAACCCAGAGCATATTCTTTACAACATTAAAACATGAGAACAAACTGAACTGGATTCCAGTGAAATTTGCCATTAAACTCATGGATTTTGTAGTGTTGAGTGACTGAATGTCACATTGACAATTACAGAAGGAGCCCGGGGCATTAAAGGCCATAGGGCAAGAGTGCAGGATAATATACAGAACAGAAACCAGCAGGAGTCCAGCAGAACCCAAACACACATCCTGTCTGCTGTAAGACTCCCAGGTGCTGCAGCCTATCACATTTCAATGTTCAGTCCCCAGAACGCTACCAGTCAACGTGTCTAGAACGTGCACAGAGCGAATGTGTGTGTGTGTGTGTTTGAGTGTGATACAGCACATATGGCCCAAATGATCTCACAAGTCTATTTATTACACACAAGAAGTTAAATTGAGCTTTATGAAGAATGTGTGAACATACAGCCCTGGCAGCAGCCAACCACTATGATATTAGACAGACCCGGGCAAGCGTGTGTGTCTGGAATTTCTATATGACATAGTTAGTGGCCATTTTTCTTCCAAGCGCACTGAATCGAGCTCTGTCTACTTATTTAATTTTTTTTTTTTTTAAATGACGTTTTCCACATCTTGATTACCGTCATCTTCAATCACATCTCATTGGACAGCCATAAGGGAAGCCGCATTTTAATTAGTCATATTAATTAATACAGCTGTTAGAGTCTCGGTCCAGTTCCCTTCACCATCAAATCATTTCACATGCCCGAACCAGAGTTCACGCAACATTGAGTTGTACTTCTCTGTTTTTAATTTTTTTTTTGTCTCACTTTCCAGGTGAAATTTATTAAAATTAGTTCTCAAATGTAAAGAGAATTTTCTGAAATCTTATTATTGTTTGTAGCCAGATGATTTTCATTATTATATATATACGCATCTCTCTGGAGTTTTGTTCTTGAGAGCTCTAATGCGATAAAGCATCTTTAACAACCATCTGCGCTGAATTATGGTCTAATTACCTAATAATCGTCAATACAAATGAACAGAATATAATGTTGGAATGTTTTAATATAGAACTTGCATAATAATTTAAGTTGCAATCTAGAGTCTGACAGGTGTTACAAATTAATCTAAACCATAACTCATATATACTGTATGTATGTTTAATTGAAAAATACAAAAAACAACAAATCATCACAGTCTGTGTTTGTACTCGAATAGCACTGTTGCTTTACTCTCTGCCTCCCTGAGTTGATGACGCCGAGTTTTATTGTGAATGAGTGATGTTGTGTTTTCATAACCGAGACAGATCCTCAGCACTTACCGTAGATAATTCAGAATGTACATTCACCCCATCACTTTATTACACACATTATTAAAGCACTCTGACCAGAGACGAGGCTGCAAAATCCACACTATTATTTTTCCTAATGCCTGCGATCTATATCTGTGTATTAATGAACCCGTGGAGGATTCCTCCAAGTGTTTGTGTGTACACAGTATTTTTGTGTGTGTGAACATTGCTATATTTATACAGTAAAATGACTGTGATTGCGCCACCATACAGTACATGAGATAAAACCGTTTTCTTGTGCATGTTTTCTGTTTGCATTTTTTTGCACGATAAGCGCTTAAACGTAATTTAAAATGCAGCCTTTTAAAGTTTAGTAATGGCACAAAGCCGTATTGCAATTTCAATCTTATTTAAATCAATCATGCAGCATTAATGGATATCATACCGATATCCCAGAAGTCAAAGTGTGCTTGTTTCAAAGCATTTTGGATGGTTTTCCTCATCATGTAGCCTATAGGTAATTGCCACCTATCATGCCACCTATCAGACTATCATGTCCATTTATTAACATGAGAACAAGACAGAATTAAAATGTAATATTATGGTTACACTTTATTTTACAGTGTCCTTGTTACCGTGTAATTATACAAGTAATTACTGAGTAATAAACAGCATGTACTTACTGTAGGTTTAGGGTTTGGATTAGGTCATTATGCATAATTAACTGTTATTACTATAGTCGATACATGTAATATGTATAACAAAGACACTAAAATAAAGTGTTACCAATATTGCATGTTCTTACATGCCAACCCTTCTACAGGCTGTGGCTATTATTATCTCTTGATAGTGCATTTACATTTTTTTAGAGCAATTAGAGTTTTTACAAAGTGTGTTACTAATTAATTACAAAATAAACCATATGTTTTTCATATCAGCAATTTTACACCGATATGTTGATGGTTTTAATTTGGTTAACAATTGGCCGATAAATATTGGTAGCTGATACATCAGTGCATCCCTTGCACATATACACCAACACTCCACCGGCTCTCTATGTTATATCATTTTTTTCATAGGGTGTATACAAAAGTGCTTTTGGCGTTGTCTTCAAGATTCATTGTCTACTGAGATTCTTCGTGTTTTTGGATTGATAGTCGTCCAAAACATCATAAACATGTCCAGCTGTGCGGATACAGACACACTGTGATGTGTGTGTGTGTGTGTGTGTGTGTGTGTGTGTGTGTGTGTGTGTGTGTGTGTGTGTGTGCAACCATCTGAGTGAGGTGAGGTGTGTAACCCGGACCTTGCTGATGTATGTGTTTGGCATTCTTATGGTAATGGTGTCAGATAGCATGTAATGAATTCATTATACTGCCTTATTACACCCTCAACTGCAAACAGACAACCACCCAGGGACATACTGTATGTGTGTGTGCGTGTGTGTGTCTGAGAGAGGTTAGGAGAGAACATTAGTGCAAATAAATATATAGCCTTATAATTCCTAATACCATAATGCTCATGTTTTTGTTCGATTTTTACAGCAGAATGCTTCATTTTATAAAGTAAAGCATTTTAACGCTCGAATGTAATCACACATTAATCCAATTATTTTCTGTCAATTCATGCATTTCTCTATCGTTCCGCTAAGTCTATCTACAGTATCTGTATCACGTAATTTGTACAAATTGGAGAATGTGAGCGCTTTATGTATAGCAAATTGCATGCCCCTTAAAGTGGGATTAGTATTTGGAAAAATCTTCAAGAGAATAAATTATGTACGTAGCATCATGTCTGATTTGCTTGGCCCGCCCCTGTTCCTTTATTTATCAAGTACTGGTAGAAAAATGAGAATGATGGCACAGATTGAAATGCTTAAATATACATCTGACTTAAATTTCAGCCCTTGAAATTCAGCGGATGTGATCATTTAAAGTCTCAGGCCTAAAATCCAGCTCTTTATTCCTGATGTTATTCACATCCCACATAAATGGAGCTAGCTATTGCTAATTATTATATATTGTATAACTCTTGATAATGATGATAATGAGTAAGTGTGATTTGCTTTTGGCGGTGATGAAGGCTAATGGGTCACTGGCTATATTTGGAATAAAAAACTGCATTGTTCTGTATCCTGAATGTTATACTTATGATTTTAGTGTGATAAAATCACTTACTACCTTTATCTGTGTACAGTTATATTCAAATTACAACTTTTTTGACATGACAATGAAACCTGTATTCACAGTATTGGATATAACTTTACACAGATAATGTTAGTAAGTGATTTTATCACACTAAAGTCATGTTAACATGCATATTGTTTATGCTTGTGGCTATACATTTGAAACAATGTGTTTTTTAGCATTTATGGACTGGCTCCATTCACTTCCATTGTAAGTGCCTCACTGTTACTGCTTTTTTAAAATACACAGGGAGCGAGTTGAAATTATTTTGATAATTTATTTATTCTTACATTTTATTATTATTTGTTCTATTACTACTGCGGTAATCAATGTATTGCTACAAATACTGTTGCTTGAGCTTAACTTGTATTAAACTCGGAATATTCCTTTAATTTGCGTTTGAATCATATTTTGTGTTGAAACCACTCAACTCTTGGCAGTCCGATCGAATAATGAATCAAAAATTGCATATGTTATCATTTTCAGTTCTTTCATCATAATGGAAATGGAACACATTATGCACATTCCATTGTGGATTACAAGCTGTGTTTCAATTTGCAAGGTCCCTATGGCATTTTCACTGCTACCTACTCACTGAGCATGGGATATCTGTTGAAGTTCACTTCACTTGACAAAATTTGTTCACTTGGAATCTCCTGCGACGTCATCAAACACAGACAACGCTTGAGTCACATAGATTTCGTATTTCATGTAAATATACATAAATGTAATAAAAATAACCTAACACGCTCACTACCACTCCTGGAGTCACGAGTTTGAATCTAGGGTGTGCTAAGCAACAAAATTGGCCCGGTTGCTAGGGAGGTTAGAGTCACATTGAGTTACCTCCTCGTGGTCGTGATAAGTGGTTCTCACTCTCAATGGGGCACGTGGTAAGTTGTGCGTGGATCGCGGAAAGTAGCATGAGCCTCCACATGTGGAGTCTACGCTGTGTCATGCACAACGAGCCACGTGATAAGATGCGAGGACGAGGACCTACTAAGTAGTGGGAATTGGGCATTCCAAATTGGGAGATAAAAAAATAAAATAAATATATATAACCTAACATCCATATATATACATTTTTAGCCTATATAAAACATCCACGTGTATTCTAATATGTGTATCTTTTTAACCGTTATATGACATACTGTTATAAAAACTGATGTAACGGTTGCATCTTATGTGCTTTGCACGCACACACACACACACACACACACACACACACACACATAACCCATAGAAAGCACACCTGAGGTTAATTAAGCTTAATTCAAACGCCAGCATCTCAAACTCCTTTTGTTTATTTTATTTAAGCGTTTATTTTAGCCATACTACGTCAGTATCGTTTGCAATGACTGGTGGGTGAATTTCCCTCCACTTCAGGTGAAGTGATTTATTGATGTACACTTATTCCCTATGCCATTCGGAGTGCCTTTCCAACTGAACATAAACTCTCCCTTCGGGTTGGAATCTCACTTAAGATGGCTAAATACCGTGGTAAGTCCACTTTGCATGCCACTATCGGTCGATTGGAACGCACCTACCATACCCAGTGCAGTGTGCTCTGTATTGTTCTTCATATTGTGGCAAATGTAGTATGCTATCATCAAGTATCTCATGCATATAGAAAATGTCCATAATGTGCAGAGTACAGAAATAGTAAGAGTAGTATGCTAGTATGCTATTTTGTACACGGCCATTGAAAAAAGTGACAGATCAGAGGATAAAAGTCAATACAAGCACTTTATGTTTGAGTAGGCCTGTACACAAACTCCTTACCTCCCAAATATACACACATTCACCATTCACATTCAGGTACTGGCCACCCACTCATTCCTTCCCTCTCTTGCCGTGCTTGGCTTCATATTTCTCCATTACACAGGTTTTTAAACACCTCTTGTACTCCTATTAGAGAAAAAAGAAGCAGAAGCAGAAGAAGTTCTGCACTATTTATCCCGTCAGACTATCAATCAATGTCGCTCTTGCTGCCCCGTCTTGGGCGCAAAGACAGTGCTACACGGCCAGCCATTTGTCAAAGCGGCCCCGGAGGCTACGCATGGATGTGTCCGGGGAGGATGGCCTGTCGTCGGGCCGACATGGATGAACGAAAGCGCTATGCAAATTAGCGGCTAATCTGCGGCGGAACACAGGCGCGCCCGGCTCGCAGGTTCCATTACTCCTCTTTAGCTCGGTTGATTATGATTAAACTGATGCCTGCCGATCGGTTTTAACCCTTTTGCCCGCCAAAAAGGCAGCCCAGTGCGGATGCTTCTGTTTGGCTGGAGGCGTGTGGAAGATGAACTGTCTGTTTATATAAATAAACACGCTAAGTTTGAGTCTCAGGCCTCAAGTCACGATGGTTCCCAGCAGAATCAGCAGTTTAGAATGAAACTTCGCTCTTCAATCTTATGATAATGTAATAACCGTATGAAACAGGGGAGAGAAGGTGGAGGGAAGGCTCAGGGTTTGTTTTGGCACACTCCACAGCACCTGAGAGATTTTTAGTGTATTATTGAGACAGTCTCTGTAATGTAGACCTACATAAGAGAGACTGGGGCTAGTTGTGACAAAAGCAAGCGGCCACATCCACACTAATAACGCTGACCGTTTTCAGTTTCATAATGTCATCGTTTTCCAAAATATGCAGAAATGGAGAGCTTTTTCTAAACGCTCCATATTGGTGGTGAAAAACCTTGTAAAGGATTTCAATGGAAAGGAGGAGGCGAGAACCGGCTTGACAATGTAAATCATATTTTAATTATAAACTTAAACCAAAGAACACAAACACACACACGACGGACATGTCTGTAAATGATCTCTCTCCCGCACCACCGTCTGCCATCTGCCTTTATCCCTCTCGGAGGCTTGATTAGCCTGATACGGGACCGGGTGTGTATCATCACGACCCGGCCCCGCCCTCCGCCCTGCCACAAGCCTGTTCTAGTGTAAAGGCGTAAATGTAGCAAAATTAATAATGCGTTTTAGCTTTTGAGTTTTCTCTAGCAGTGGTTTCCTCCAAACTAAAGCCACGTCCACAATAATATGTTAAACTAGAGCTGTCAAAATGAACGTGTTATGGGATTGATTAAAAAAGTTGAACAGGTTCATTTTTTTCAATCACAATTATCATATTTACCGTTAATACAGCACAAACCAGCAAAAACACTGGTTGGGCCAGGGCAGAAACTTAATGATGTGTCCGCCAGGAGTCATCACACTGATGCACACAACAAAAACTTACACAACAGTGATTTATTGTCAGTGATAAAGTGATGGGGAAAGGAGCCCTTAAGGCTATTTGTTTTACAAAACAAGCCTAGATGGAACTTGAGACAGAAATCAAGTATTTTTTCAGCATAAGTAAGGCACATTTTAATTACCACAGAAGCACGGCAAGACTTAACTATTACCAAAATGCAGAATTATACGTTTTTGTCTGCAAGCGCTTTTCATGTGGAGTACAAAGTGGAGCTTGATGCTGGCTCTATGATGCGAATCATGAATGCAGCTTCACAATTGTTGCAGCAAAGCGTATAGCCACAGTCTGTCGGCGGATTAATATTGTGGAGGATGAGAGTTTAAGAGATTTAATGCCCAATGCAATGAATATGTAACTAATGTGGGGACTAGTTCTTTCAATTTGTCAAACTCCCACTTAGACTTTGGGAAATGTTTAATGTTACTTGAAATTGGTGCTATCTTTGTACCGTGGAAGACTTTGTTTGGAAAATGCTAATAAAGCACTCTATTGTTACATATTGTTTGTTTGTTTTTTCCCTGAGAAGGAAATAAATGAATTTTGACAAAAAAAGAAGAATATTTAGAGTCAAATTTCATTTTTATTGAAAATGCATTGAGTTTGCTATGTTTATGCCTCTCATCCACACCTGAAGAGCATTTATCTTCATTAAAATGGAGACGTTCGAAAACGTATACTTTGGAAAACTGAGGAAACTAAAACGGAACGATGTGAATGTGGCCTAATATGTCAATATTATCATATATTTGTTTAGCTGTTGGGTAAACATGTGGACACCATAAAAGCAAACTAGCATAGATTCAGGCAAGCACCAACTATATAATGAAGACTGAAATGTTACATTTTGTTCTCAGAAAAAAAAAAAGAAGAAGAAAAAGTGTACTTTTAAGAATGCCAGGCTGTTGGGGCATGTTGTCACAAAAGGTCAACGTGTGTTAAATGAACTGCATCTTTTTCCTGGATAATAATGCGCAATAGCTGTTTGTCCTGTATGTGCCTGCACAGCAACTGAATTTCAAAAATACAGTGAAAACTCGCCTCAGTCTCCTCTATTTGTTGATCTGGGATATAAAAAACATTTTGAGTTTATTTAATATACTCATTTCAATAATTCGATCTATTATAGAGTCAGAGCTCATCTAATGTTACATATAAAGTCTTGTTCTCTCTTTGAAAGGCCATGATTATGTGTCTTCAGCAGGACGGCACGGTGGATAAAACACCAGAGTAATGAGAGATTGAGAGAGAGCCATGGAGCAGAGATGTCTTGATTGATGGGTTTCATCATTCAACGTCCCCTCTCCACATCATCAAGAACGGTTGACTGTAGAGTGTGCGCACACACTTGTCAAGTAAAGACAAGGTCTGGTAGTTACGAAGCAAAGACTTTAGTAAAAACATGCTCCAAGCGAGATTTTGGATAGAGACAGAGTGTAGATAGATATTGAACAGCCTTTTCATTTACATTTTTTATCTCCTTTCAATTACACAGTGCACACACACACACACATTCCGCTATTTGGGTTTGTATTTTGTTTCCAACCCCATTATCCTGTCCAATGTCCATTGTCTACTAAAAACATACTTCAGGTTTTCTTTTATTCATAAACAACTGAATAATTTTGTGGATACAGCACATAAGCATTATAGCTCTGATCGCTGTATACTTTCCCATACGATGATGTGAGGACTATTGTTTACTCCATAATGGGGAAGAGAAGAATAGAGAAAAGAAGGAAATGGGAAATGTAAAACACAGAGGGGGGTTATCTTAATTTTTGTAACAAAGAGACCAAACATATTTAACAGCGTCATCCTTACTTCTCCTCCATTAAAATAACAGCATCAGCCTCTCTGTCCATTCATTGCCCTCTATAGTCTGTCACATGGCATAACTTCATTCTCTCAATGTAACTTTATTTTCAATTTGTTGTAGTCCTTCAGGAAGTCATGATGACTGCTATGTTTTACTGCCACCTGGTGGATGAATAGATGATAGCACTGATGAGCCACACAACTGTGTTCTCCCCTGAGAGAGGGAACGTGTAATTAAGAGTCTCACCACTCGGGGGTGCACTAGAACAACAAAAAGTGAACTGTTGCTCTGAATTGACTCTTTCAAAATAGTAAACCGCATTAGGATAGATTTTGTATTCCAAATATTTGCTAATACTTGTGAGTAATGCCTGCTTGAGTTGTTTTAATGATGAAAACCACCAACAGTTCTTAAGACCTAAAATCTGCTTTTGATAATAGGGCAAATGCCTGAAATGCCACAAAAATATCCCTTCAACATGAGAGTTACTCTTGTCAGGCCAAATAAAGTTTCCCAACAGAAGCTATAAGATAATGATTAATGGACTGTGTGTTCTGCAGACTGTGGAGCAGCAGATCTTGGCTGGCATGAGCATGCTACCAAAGCCAGAGCCCATCTGGTGCTGGGCAGCCCCTATACACCCTTTGAGGAGGTCACAAAATGTGGCTTGCGCTTATTTAATCACCACGTGTATGAACTCTGCATACACTACCCTGTCGCCAATGCACAATATGAACCAATCAGCCCCTAGACACACTGCAAGTCCTCCTTAACACACCCAGCTAGGGCATCGGTCAGCCATTAATATCCCTCAACTAGCCTAATCGCACCAGTGGGCATCCTGGCATCGGACACTACTCTGGCCATTGTCCCTGTTCAAACTACTGCCAGATCACAGAGCCAACACTGGCATTACTTCTACAAAAGACATGACTGAGTGTCTGCCCTCTACTGGAAAGATGTGTGTACATGTCTTTCTTTCTTATGGGGGAGACGGGGGCTAGTTGTCACATGGGGGATTTGTCACTAGTGCGATTTCTTAGTAACAAAGGTTTGGAGGCAAAAGTCCAAATGCGCAAATGTGAGGGTTTCCCAGAGGTAGAGATATGTTTTAAGTAGTATTTTTTCCTTTTTTAATGTACCCGTGATGGCATATACTGTGTCACTTGGTACTTTTCTTATTATTAGATCAATTGCAAATGGTTGTGCTAACATGCGGAAATCCCAATACAGCAGATTTGTTTTTACAGAAGAGAGGACACCAGCGGCAGTTTATGCAAGCCGCTGTGTTCATGATGCTGTGCCCTGTGGGCTTCCGTTGTGCCATGCACAGTGCCTTTTAGTTTATAACAGATTTAGCACTTATAACTTGCCGATTTCTTCTTCACAAAAAATTCATAAGTAATATGTATGTTTTTGTACTTTCATTTATAATCAACTTAAATAAAAGTACTATTATTTATTTATACTTAAAATAGAAAAATACTCAAGTACTGTAACGAGAGTAGTTATAATTAATTACTATAATCACATTTGTGTAGCTCTTGGGTAAACAAGATAACATAATCAAACCACTTTGGCATACATGAAAACAAGGATACATTAACTATATAATGAGGACAGATTTGTACCTAAATGTTTAAATGTATATTTGGGTATATATATATATATATATACAGTATTAAATCACTATAATTAAAAAAAAGAAGCAACACACAGAAGAACAAACAACAGTTTATTTTAAACCAGGACAACAGAACAACACGTTTATCTTCTATCATTAATAACTTTTAGTTATTATTATTTTTTGTTATATATGTATTTATTTAGAGGTAATAAGTTGGTAAATAATGTATATGAATGTTATTAATTATTAGCTATTCTTTTTTTTATACCCAGTATGATAACCCATCCCAAAATCAATGAGCCAACCAGCCCCTCTCTTTTGATAAATGATGTGAAATCTGATATCCAAATATAGATGATATCAGGGGCGTTGCTAGACATAAAGCTCTACTGGGGCACAGGCCCCCCATTACTCATGTCGCTTTTTTTGTTCTTTCTTGAAAGCCTACTGCGTGCAAGAAGTGTGCAACACAATGCACTATACAAACTTCCCTTGCTTAACCCACTATTCTTACACTGCAACAAGTACTGGGAAAGGTAAACATGTAGAGACATTAATCTTTATGAAAATATTTATACAAGTATCTTCAGCATACTGTACATGAACATTCTCACCAGGGTTTTACAGCATAAAATGCATACATTGTATATGCAAATAACATTTGCATTCTTCTATATTACAACTGCATAATCCACGTCAGGCAAAACGGCCTCAGACGAAACGGCTTTAGACAAAAAAGGCTCAGAATGAGAAGAGACTTGGTCGCTAGGGAGAGTTGGTAGCTAAACTGGCTGAGTTTGGTTGCTAGCTTGCGAAACTAGCTGAGCTATCTCTAACTTTATAAATGCAGATGTGTCGTTTCTGTAAATTAATAACTAGCTAGCTAACATTTTTGGTGTAAGTTTAAACTGATGTTTAAAACTCATTAAGTGTAATTGCAACAACAACTCAAAACAAGCCAAATTATAGTCCTTTTTAGTCGCTATTCTAGTTAGCTAGTCGCTAACTGTTGTGTAGTGTTCTAAACTAGCGCTAGTGAATTAAATTAGTTTCATATCCAAAAGATTGATTCATTGTTATCATACACAATCAAAGACTGTACTACAGAGCACAAAAACGTGTTTATTTTCTCTGCAACTCCTTTGAGGTTTTCCATCTGATGTCTGAAACCTGACTCTGACGGCTGAAGATGTTTGTTTATCAAGTCTTGCCTCCCTCAAACTCATCTCTCCTTTCTGTTTCCCTGTCCCTGCTTCGTCCAAAGAATTTTCTGATGTCCATTTTCAGCAGCCAATAATGTTTGAGTCAAAATAAGATCACCTGAGTAGCACTTTAATTATTGTCACTTTATAACTGGCTGCTACCTCAATAACTGCTATGTGCATAGAACACTATCTCATAATATGTTATGTTTACATTTGGCATTTTTAGAAACTGTCATCTTTTTACACTTCTGTGTACTGGTCGGCGCTGCACTGTCTCTAACTGTGCCTATTGTCCTGTTCATTGTTAGTCATTTATTGTACTGTCCTGTACTTTTTGCACACGTTGCATGTGCACTTTATGTAGGAATGTAATTCAGTCTGTGTAGTCTCATGCGGTTCTGTCTTTGTCCTATGTTGTTTTATGTAGCACCATGGTCCTGGAGGAACGTTGTCTCGTTTCACTGTGTACTGTACTAACTGTATATGGTTGAACGACAATAAAAACCACTTGACTTGACTATTTAGAAACTTACTTTAGTGTCATCATGTTTTCATAGCCTACCTCAATTCTCATTTGCGTGTCGACACCTGGGTAGTGTTGCACCAGCTGTGCGTAAGTTCTCAAGTGAGTTAGGATGTAAAGTTCACACTAAGTCAGTGCTTAATTTGTTCTTAAGGTAAGAATTAATTAGTAGGTTGTAAACTCTCCATAAAGTAATGCGAAGTCGCATAATATGACGTTTACCTGTATTGATTCAATAAACAGCCTTCAAATTTGTACACAGAAGTGTTAAAAAGCAGTAAATTTCAGTTTTATCTCGCTACAGTTGACGTTCAAACCTTGTCTACTCGTGTAACGGTCAGCTGTAATAAATTAAATCCCCATTAAAATACGATACTTAATAAAAGTATATTTAATAAATAGTTTATTTGCCCTGTGTAAATAACAATTTATAGAAACTGTATCTAAAATTATTACGGGGTGATCAATAAATGCTAATACAACAGGCTGGAAAAATAGACATTTATTCATTTTAATATCTTATATATTTTGTATATGTTGACACTTGATGCACCGTTTGAACAGTAAGACCCCTAAAAAGGGGTTCATGCTGAAGAGCCAGTTAAAAGTAAGGTTTTTCTCTCTCTTGTAAATACCAACATCATCATATATGTCAAAATGCTTGATGACTATCACGCAAAACATGAGCTCATGATGTCATTAAATGAGTCTGCTTTTTTATTCCAACCATTACTCCTGGTCGGAGGCTTCAGTAAATATTTAGTTCATACGTAGGGAGTTTAATGGTGCAATGCTCAAATATTTAGTAGTAAATTGTGACTTAGCGCCCATTTAATGTACTTATAGCCGGTGCGTCCCCTAGACTTGTGTGTGTGGCTGTGTTGTACTGCATTACATATAGATATATCCATTTCTTTTTTTCCAGGATTATCAATCTAAATGAATGCACTGACAAATAAAGTCAATTGTAAAAACTCAAACTTGAGCTTTTACTGGGGCACAGCAGATTTATACTGGGGCACGTGCCCCAGTAAAAGGGGTTTAGTGACACCCCTGGCTGATAGCCATCCCTATTAACAAAAATGTGTATATATATATATATATATATATATATATATATATATATATATATATATATATATATATATATAAATTATTGGTATTATTTCTATAACATTTTCACCAGATTTTTGTTTCGACATAGATATATAGATGTCTTCACAATAACAGATTTAAACATTCAGATGCCCTGAAGAATCGATCAGTGCAGGCCCAGAAAGAGAATATTAAAATTTTAGATACTTTAGCGGAAATAATTTCAAAATGACCAGAAATGAACTTTGTGCCAACCAACCCCGGTCTCCTCTATACGTATATTGACATTAAATATTCTAATGTTAAACTTCTAAAGCAGCTTTACAAAGAACATTGTCTAACAAACCCCAATGAGAAAAACCTTGAAGGAGATGAGGATGAAACCTTACACAAGACCAATAACACATTACATCTGCATATCCACATATGTACACACATGTTTATACCAGACACAGGCATTAATTAATTTATCGCATTAACTATATATAATTTTTTTTTCTTGAATGATGTTTTCACGTTCTCTTTTTGAGAGCTTTCCATGTCAATCTGGAAAATTAGGATTTCAATTTAAAATACAATCCATTTCTTTAACCAAATGAAATTATTGGACCAAGAACACATCTTAAAGTATTAAAGGAATAGCTCACCAAAAAAATTAAATGTTATCATCATTTACTCACCCACATGCCATCCCTGTTGTGTGTGACTTTCTTTCTTTCTTTCTTTCTTTCTTTCTTTCTTTCTTACAAATACACATTTTTAGGTCTCTGTAGGTCCATTCAATACGTGAAAAAGCACATAAAGGCAGCATAAATGTAACCCATTAGACTCCAGTGGTTAAATCTATATCTTCAGAAGTGATATGATAAGTGTGAGTGAGAAACAGATACATATTTAAGTCCTTTTTTACTATAAATCTCCACTTTCACTTTCACATACTTCTTTTGTTTTTTGCAGTTCTCATTCATTGTGCATATCCCATTAAAGATTCAGTAATTAAAAAAAAGAAACAATAAAGCAAAGTGTTGCAGGGCGGAGGGCGGGGCCGGGTCGTGATGACACACACCCGGTCCCGTATCAGGCTAATCAAGCCTCCGAGAGGGATAAAGGCCGATGGCAGACGGTGGTGTGACGAGAGAGAGATCATTTACGGACATGTCCCTCGTCATATGTTTGTGTCCTTTGTTTTAAGTTCATTATTAAAACCTTATTTAAATATTGTCAAGCCGGTTCTCACCTCCTCCTTTCCCTTGAACTACGTTACACAAAGGTATTCTACAAAGTCTGAATCAACAAGTTGACACAACACCACACAAAGCAACAAACCCAGCTGATTACAGAATATCAGATTCTAAACAGCCATGAACATCTAAAGTATGTCCACCTACACATTACACAGAAATTTGAAATCAAATGCTAACCAAGTCATTAATCCTCTACACCCAATCCAGGTATATATTTGCTTTTGTTCTATTGTTTTGATGTCGCCATTGCTCTGTTTATTCAAGCACCAGAGGAAGGAGTGGCCCAATTGTGTGTGAGAGAGAGAGTGTGTGTGTGTGTGTGTGTGTGTGTGTGTGTGTGTGTGTGTGGCTCCAGAAGGGAGGAGTCATGCACCTGTGAATCTCCACCTGGCTGCCAGAAAGAGCGAGACAGCCAAGCCGGAGAGGAGGCAAAAGAGAAAAGAAAGAGAGAAGCAAATTAAATTCAGGAGAAGACATAAGACATAAATTAGTTTCAGGGCTCCAGTAGGGCGATGACCTCACCTGCTGGACTCGACTGTGCAAAGAACTGAAATAGGGAACAGTGGGATAGTGAACACTGGAAGGCTGATAACAACGTCTCAACGGACATACGTTCACCTGCACAGGTGAGGTTTATTACCAGAATTCACTGGGGTAAAAACAACTTGCCTTGTTCTCCTTGAACCGCCATACAATTACTGTTGCAGTTAGCTTATTAATTATTATTAGGTTATAGACACAGTTACTCTTATGCTACTTGTTTGGTTATTGCAAAGGGTAAAATGCAGATTAAATGGAAATCGTTATGAAGTTCTAGATGTTACAGAGAATAAAGCGTGCAGATAAATGTGTATTTTAATGACCTTTGTACAGAGACACATTTGATTACACATTCATTGCAAACAGTGAACCTTTATCAATGACTAATCGTGCGATCTGCACAATGAGGAGTTCGTGATGTGTGCGGTGGGGGTTTCTTGCAATCAAGTGAACACTTTGAAATGCAAAAAATGTCTTGCAGTTAAGTTAACAATGCAAGTATAAAAGGCACAATGAAAGTCTGAATTGAATTTAATTATAAATACTGACAAAAAATGTAATAAAATAATGGGTGGGCCTTTAAGCATAATTCTAATTAAAATGGGTAACTGGGATTTAAAACCTTTTTTTGTTCATAATAAAATAAGACTAAGAAGGCTATACATCTATTGTCACCACATTAAATTCAAATTGATATTTCAGATTTTACAAAAATGTGCATCATAACTGGATGGGCCTGCATGTGCCCGTGCACCTGCTTATCTGTTTTTTTCGCATATGGGTCCGGATTCACGTAAGAATAAATTCTGCTTAACTACTGATTTTTTTCTTATTTTCCAAGGAGGAAAAAAGTTACGAATATTTTGTATTGCTGAAAAGACGAGCCATGTCGTATATCTATTTCACAACCTCATACAAATTATTCAAAGTTGTCATGAGACCATATTGAGATTTTTTTACAAATACGGCCCCTAGTGTGAGAGTACAGTAATATATATTTAGAAGCATACCCTCACCGACACAAAACCTGAGTTTTGTGATGCTGCTACTGTACACAATCAGGCCTTTTGAAGTTAAACACAGGAGCATTTTACACTCTGTGGTGATGCTTTCTGCTTTCTGACATCAGGATTCAAATGAATGGGAAACGGTCTCAACTCTTATGCAATTCCTCAGGCTACCTGCGTTTGCACCGCAGTCCATGTCTTCTGCCAGTCAGCATTTAGCACACAACCCTCAAAACATGACTGTTTCCAGAGTGAGGCTCTCCAAGGATCTCCAATTAACACCCGATGTTCTTTCCAACAACCTAAAGGAACAATTAAATAACAGAAATGTCTTCAGAGAGCTACTGTTGAAACTAAATGGATCGCTCAGGGCAAAATAATTGATCCAGCCTGATAAACACGCTTTAAAGTTCACCCAAGTCATCATTTACTCACCCTCTGTTGATCCAAACCTGAATAACTTTCTTCTGTGAAACACAAAAGGAGATGCTAGGAAGAACGTGAGCCTCAGTCACAATTCACATCTTTTTTCCATACAATTAAAGTGAATGATGACCAGTGTTAATTTTCGCAATTTTTTGTTTAGGTCATATTTTTTGTCTTTTGACGAAAATGTGCTTTAAATTTAGTCAATATTTCATCACGTCACATTCACTAATTTTAGTCAATTTGACTAAAATGGCGTACAGTTTTAGTCGACAAAAATAACATATTTTGGTTGACGATAATACAATGTCTCAAACTGTAACAGACCAAACTTTAACCAAATTTGTAAATATTTACAATTAAAAACTACTTACAATTTTTGAAAAATGTATTAAACAATGTATTAAAGGTTATGTAAGGTTAAACATTGCAAGAAAATTGTCCTGAAAACCTGAGCACCTAAAATAATAGCATTTATTTTGCTATAAAAAGAAGTATTAGCAAGACGTTACTCTGTTGTGAAATACTTCACGTTTAGACCGTTTAGGATACTGCATTATGTGTAGCGTGTTTTGAGGAAATGGCATATTCACAACGCAAGTTATACATTTTGTCATTTTATTTACAGTTTTGGTTAAATTACTCAAAATAAGTAATTCACTACAAATGAATAAAATGTAATCAGATTACTTTACTGATTACTTCATCTGAAAAAAATTACTATTTTTCACTAATTATGTTTCTAAAATGTAATCAGATTACTTTACTGATTACTTAATCTAAAAAGATTACTATTTTTCTTTTAAGTTACTTTCTAAATTACTTTTCCAAGATAAGGTGGAACAATAAGTTGGACATTTTGGATTTGAACAGAAAACCAAAAACTTTGGTTTTCTGTTCAAATCCAAAATGTCCACCTTATTCATTGTCGCACACCGTTCAGCGGTCACAGAAATGCTAACAGACGTACAAATTAATTCATATATTAAATGTTTTTTACATTTTACTTTAGTGAAAGTAATGTACTTAAAAGTAATTTCTTTAGGTGAAAGTCAGTAACTGTAATCTGATTACAAGAATTTTAATGTTATGCGTTACGCTACTTTTTTATTAAAAAGTAATTCGATTACATCAAATAATTACTTTGTAATCAGACACAACCAAGACTGCATGTATCTTAGTTCAAGTTCACCTGTTTATTGGTTTTATGGACTACTTGCACAACTGCTTCCAAGTTCTAAGTAGTGCGGTTCAGGTGTTTCCGGTTACACGTTCAGTGCGTCTACATGCAGAGATTTATTCATGGGAAGGCAGATTATTTTTTTTTTTTAGGGCTGTCAGTTGTCAAAAATCACATTTTTGGTGGTAACATAACATCTCAATTTGATAATTTGCCTCAAAATATATTTTTCCTTTCCAAATGTTGCTGAACTCAGCACCAGAATAATAATTCAAACATATATGACCTGCAGCAGTCTGGCCGTCTCATTAACACGTTTCATTCACTGATGATATTTCATTCAGTTGAGATTCAACTATAAATCCCACCATATGATTGCAAATGACTTTTCTTTGGATAAATGTCCCAGATGTTTTATTTAGAAATATATTGCAGTTATTTTACTCTGACCATGCTTTAAAATCACTCAGAACAGAATGAAGCAGCTGTATTATCAAATTAAATAAATAAATAACTGCGCTAAAATATATTTAACAACACTACATATATTGAATCTATTTCAAACTTTATAACTCAGCTTTAGAAGCTCTTACTTATGCATTTGCATTTCAACATTTATCGATATACAGTACATATCAGTGAAACAGTGACACAAAATAGAGATTAAAACATACATAAATGTTTGTTTTAAAAACAGGTTGATGCATGCGTTCATCGTGTCTCTCTCCCTCACACATGGAACATATCAGTGACTGAAGCACGTAGTTGTTTAATTCAAAGACCGCCGCTGGTGCCGACACCCTTTATATGTCTCCTTCCACCTTTTGTCATTTGCGTTTCGAGCTGATCTGTGGTTAAATGTCTGGTACAGGCCTCCGTGTGAGGAGAAACTTGGAGGCGCATCGGCTCGGGCTGAATTAAAGCTCTGAAAACTGATCTTCTGCTGAACTTTTAATGTTCACAATATTTCGTCTCCCATCTCTGAAAAGATCCGTATATTAAAATCCTCTTTCGAACAATCATTTTAAGTGGCTTTCAGGAACTAGTCAACTACGACCCATGTAAACACATTCAACCAGTAACTAGCGGGCCGCACTATATCAAAGCGGAAGCACGTCATGAGGCTCAGTGCAAGTAGTCCATTGTCTGTACAGATTAAAGTAATATTACGTTTATATTGTGGATATACAGGTAGCTGATTGATGTTACATACAGGATGCGTTAGAGTGAGATAATCCTGGATTATATAAATAATTTATCTCTAGATTTTTCCGCCTTTGTAAAACAAACAAAAAAACATACATCTTGCGATAATGTATCTCTTCGTACTTTCGTTAACGGTATATTTTAATTAAAACCATTTGATTATTGTCACCATGCATCTTTTTTTTTGTTTCATCTGTTTTGTTAACGTTGACAAAATCAAAAAAGAAACATTGTCAACGAACATTTTCGTCTCGTTGACAAGATTAACACTGATGGTGACTGAGGATAACATTCTGCTTAACATCACTTTTAGTGTGCCATGGAAGAACGTTGGGTATATAACAACAAAAGGATGAGTAAATGATGGCAGAATATTATTTTCGAGTGAACTACCCCTGTTGATGTGCGCTCACTGATTCGCGTGACGAGATAAATTAGACGTTTGAATTAGTTGGTGGCACTGAAACCGCTGTCCATACATTATCATGATCTATCAATCTTATCACATCTATCAAGGGTCTTTATGTCACAGAAGGTTTGGGGTCATTAACTTGTTTCGGGAAAGCACTGGATTTGTCCTTTAAACAATGAACAGTTTCCTTGACTGCTATCTTTATATGCCTATGAAAAACCACAAAACTAGATTAAGATTATTGGTGAACAGTGACTGGTCTGTTGTCCTAACAGCACGGACTACACGACTGAGGCCTGACACGGGAGGATATGCCTCGCGTAGGAGTTGCTCTTGCGTGCGAAACCTTCCATATCCAAATTCTGACAAAATAACAATGCCTATGGCAAAGCTCACATCAGCTGACATTAGCAGGACATCACAGGACTGCTTTGACAAACCTCACAATTAACATTACAAACTGCTCAGCTGGCATAGTTTAAAAGGCTGTGTTGCATAACCGGTTTCTTTCATATTATGAATCACACGCACCCCCGCACTTGTGCTGATCAAACTGTGCTATAAATGCACAATAAAATCCAACGCTTCACACGGTTAGTGCAGTAAACTGGCGTAACGTCTCAAACAATCATTTACAATATGTATACTTACAGCTTTTCAGATATGTAATACAATACGGATAATGGTTTGGGACCATTAGGATTAACCAGCGCTCCCTTTCAGGTTAAATGCACTGAAGTTCAAAAACATAGCTGTCAGGTTGAAAGGCACCTGATCTCTGTTTGCTCTCGTAAACATAAAAGCAAGAGCAAGAGTCAAAGCCCTCAGTGAGAGAACCGAAATTAGCATGGCGTATGAAAATGACCACTCTGTTGCCAAGCAACCGGCAGTCAACAGCCAACTCATTTTCTTTGAATGTGTATTGCCACACAGTGCTGCGCCTTAACACGACTGCCAGAGTGGGACTTTATATGTTGGAGGTTATTTTTACCCACCGAAGTATGATTCAGCTGGGTATATGATCATGCACAGTAAAGCGGTATCATTTTCCATGATATGGCAAAGTAAATCATTTGAAAGGTTTTGTGTGCATAGCTGTCCATCTGTAAATAAGTGTGTGGTAAACACAAAATAGGTTGATGTTTCATTCAGGTATGCATTGGGACTGTGTTCCACCATGTATATTCAAGGCGTGCTTCCTTTCTGTGTAATAATTTAATGGTTTACATCAAAGAAGCTGTTCTTGCTGTTGGCGTTATGGACCTTAAACTCTCTCTGGACTGTGAACTCATTCTCCACAACAGCTGTGTAATCCGACCGTATTATTGAATGAGATTTGCAAATGCGAGCAAAACAACAGCATTTAAAGTATTATGGCCTATAATCAGAAATGATCAGAAGTATACCAGAGGTCATCACAAATGTGTTCATCCAAGAATCCATAACCGGATTCAGTGCAAGTTAAGCTCAACTGACAGCATTTATAACATAATGTTGATTACCACAAAAAAATAATTACGAATTGTCCCTCCTTTTCTTTAAAAAAAAGCAAAAATATAAGTTACAGTGAGGCACTTACAATGGAAGTAAATGGGGCCAATTTTTTGAGGGTTTAAGGCAGAAATGTGAAGCTTATGATTTTATAAAAGCACTTCTAGTAATTCTTCTAAAAAAGCTCGTTTATTATTTGAGCTGTTTTAAAGTTGTTTAAATTGATGTTTTTACAGACATTTTAGGGTTACATCATGCTAAAATCATGTTAACACACATATTGTTTACATCTTGCGGCTATACTTTTGAAACAGTGAGTATTTTAAAGTTTACGGATTGGCCCCCCATTCGCTTCACAGTACATACGTTCACCTGCACAGGTGAGGTTTATTACCAGAATTCACTGGGGTAAAAACAACTTGCCTTGTTCTCCTTGAACCGCCATACAATTACTGTTGCAGTTAGCTTATTAATTATTATTAGGTTATAGACACAGTTACTCTTATGCTACTTGTTTGGTTATTGCAAAGGGTAAAATGCAGATTAAATGGAAATCGTTATGAAGTTCTAGATGTTACAGAGAATAAAGCGTGCCGATAGCCAGGGTTGGGGAGTAACGGAATACATGTAACAGGATTACGTATATAAATACAAAATATAAGTAACTGTATTCCACTACAGTTACAATTTAAATAATTGGTATTTAGAATATAGTTACATTCAAAAAGTATTTTGATTACTGAAGAGATTACTTTGCATTTTATTGTCATTTGTTTCATTTAATATTTAGTCCTTTCAGATGGAAAACATTTATACATATAAATGATGTGATCCAAAGTGCATTTGAACAGCGGTGAAACACGTTCTTATGTGTTACGTTCATACAAGCAGACAGAGGAGTAAGTTTAGAGTAGAAGAAATAGAAATAAACCTTGTGTAAATTGTTAGCTTTACGCTAAGCTAAAATGCTATTTCTAGCCATTTTACATGCACATGTTACCGGTCACGATCGTATTTTTTATCACATAATTCAGATTAGATCATAAATTCTATTTTCGAATAAACCTTTGATATTAGGGCAAAAACAGTTTTCTCGATAACTATTTTTATATTGTTTCCCAATAAAAATATCTAAAAATCCTTAAAACAAGATCAATTTGATTCATCTTGTTTTAGTAACAACACTGCATAATATATTTAGGTTTTTCAGAGAATGTATTTTTAACATGTGTATTTTGTCTGACTGTACTGGGAGAGTTTTTATAGCCAAACAAGTGAAAAAATCCACCAGTGCTGATGAAGTAATCCAAAGTATTTAGAGTAAGTTACTGACATTGAGAAATTTAACGGAACGTAATCTGTAATCTGTAATGGAATACATTTCAAAAGTAACCCTGCAGATAAATGTGTATTTTAATGACCTTTGTACAGAGGCACATTTGATTACACATTCATTGCAAACAGTGAACCTTTATCAATGACTAATCGTGCGATCTGCACAATGAGGAGTTCGTGATGTGTGCGGTGGGGGTTTCTTGCAATCAAGTGAACACTTTGAAATGCAAAAAATGTCTTGCAGTTAAGTTAACAATGCAAGTATAAAAGGCACAATGAAAGTCTGAATTGAATTGAATTATAAATACTGACAAAAAATTAAATAAAATAATGGGTGTGCCTTTACGCATAATTCTAATTAAAATGGGTAACTGGGATCTAAAACCTTTTTTTGTTCATAATAAAATAAGACTAAGAAGGCTATACATCTATTGTCACCACATTAAATTCAAATTGATATTTCAGATTTTACAAAAATGTGCATCATAACTGGATGGGCCTGCATTTGCCCGTGCACCTGCTTATCTGTTTTTTTCGCATATGGGTCCGGATTCACGTAAGAATAAATTCTGCTTAACTACTGATTTTTTTCTTATTTTCCAAGGAGGAAAAAAGTTACGAATATTTTGTATTGCTGAAAAGACGAACCATGTCACAAAATTTTCATAAGAATAAAATTCTGCTTAACTACTAATTTCTTATTTTCCAACACACATATAGAGTATATTTAACATTTACGGACTGTCCCCATTCATTTCCATTGTTTGTGCGTCACTGTAACACAGATATTTGATTTTTTTTTTATGGAAAAGGCGGGACAAGTCAAAATTAATTACAAATGCTGTTGATTGATGTTAACTTGTATTGAACCTGGAATATTCCTTTAAATTCACCCCAACACTGAGTTATATGCCTGCACTGAATCTGCAGCAACAGAAATCCACAGAAATCTCAATAGATTTTTGGGGTTTGGCCTCTTGCCTGTATGTTAATTAAATACTCTCAGGCCCATTCAAAGGGATAGTTCACCCAAAAATTAAACCTGTCATCTTTAAATCACCCTCAAGATGCTCCAAATCCTAAAGAATTTCTTTGCTTTTTTTCTGTTAGGCAGAATGTTAGCTTCAGTCACCATTCACTTTTATTATTTTTTTTATCTTTATTCCATATAATTAAAGTGAATGGTGACTGAGGCTAACATTCTGCCTAACATCTCCTTTTGTGTTCTTTGGAAGAATAAAAGTCAAAAATCAACATTTTGTTTTTCATTCTTGGGTGAACTATCCCTTTAACACATTTTAGACTATTTAATATATAAATAAATTCAGCAGAATTGTACATATTTTCCCCATAGTCACCACAGAAGTGTGCAAATTCTGTGTGGGCATAGTTATAGTCAAATTAAGACAGTGAAAGTGTTGAATGCTTTCAGTGTGAACTGACAAAATACAGCAACTTGGTAAATGGTCTGCACTTATATAGCGCTTTTTTAACATTAGAGGTTACCAAAGCACTTTACACAGTGTCCCAATCACCCATTCACAAACACACTCATACACCAATGACCCATACACACACACACACACACACACACACACTCATACACCAATGGCGGTAGAGCTGCCATGCAAGGTGCTAGCCTGCCATTGGGAGCAACTTGGGGTTCAGTGTCTTGCCTAAGACACTTCGGCATGTGGAGTCATGTGGGGCGTAAACCATGCGATTAGCGGCCGACCCGCTCTACCACCTGAGCCACAGCCGCCCCAGATGTGTAACTACAAATGTGTACAGGTATCTACACATTTATGTGGAAATGTTCACCTGCTACGTAATTATGCGTCAGAGAATCAATATTCAATACAAGTTAAGCTCAATCGACAGCATTTGTGGAATGATGTAGATTATAGCAAAAACAAATTGCGACCTGTTTCTCGTTTATTAAAAAAAAAAAAAGGAAAAAATCGGAAGTGAATAGGGCCAGTCCATAAATGTACAGCCATAAGACATAAACATTATACATGTTAATATCATTTTATTGTGATAAAATCATGGAATTATTGGTGTACAGCAGATAACAGGGTTTACCCACATTACCTTATAATGACAAAAAGGTTGCAAAATGTAATATAGCTATACAAAGATAACTTTACAAAGATGTGGTTATTAAGCAATTTTAACACATGTATCTATACTTTTGAAACAATGTATATTTTCATGTGGACTGGCATCATTTACTTCCATTGTAAGTGCCTTATTCTAACTGTAATTGCTTTTAAATAAATGTTTTTTTTGTGGTTATCAACATTATGACACAAATGTTGTAAATTAACTGTAAGCAGTCATAAACTATCAGATGAAATGCTAATGTAGCTCCTCTTTGGGCTTCCTTTAGCATTAGCATGATTTCTGATACAGCATATTTAGCATTTCCATTCATAGCATAGCACTGCGCTGCGGTTTAGCGTGTGTGAAATTTGAGGGCTGTCACCGGAGCTCTACATGTTGAAAACCTGGCATATCTCTTCCATATGGTGCTTTTTGAATTACACTAAAAAATTCAGTAGCAGCTACCCCAGCTAATGCAAGACATAGATCTTTCATTAGCGATCGCCTCAGAACACACCCTCTGAGATATCAGTTTACACATAATAACACTATTCGTATTTCTTATGTTGAGAAGAAATGGCTGGACAACTAGAAGTTTACAGTAATGTTTCTTATTAGCGCCTACTGGTGCAGATGCTGGTTTTCCAACAAGTCTTCTTGACTAGCTTAACTAGTCAACCAACATCGTCAGAAAAAAAACGCTAGACAACCAACTTCGCTAACTAGATTTTGCACCAGCACTAACCAGCATAAACTAGCCTAAGCCAGGGCCGTATTAACTACATGGGCAATTGGGCACATGCTGGGGGACCACATCCCAGGGGGGCACCATGCAACTGCAATTTTGTAATTGCGTTGGTCTTTTCAAAGTTTTTCATTATCACTATCATCAGGAGTAAATTATTCTCCAGAGGTCCTGACTGCTGCTAAAGCAGTGCTGTCAAGTAGCACCTGCGCTGTTTAGGATGGGGCATTAACAATCAATTATTACAACTGGTTGAGAATTTACTGATTTAATAGATACTGCTGTGGGAGGTTTCCATCCACACGTATAAATCCTTGCAACTATCAATGACACTCAATTTGTTCATGCTCAGGGACAAAAAGGAGTCTTAATCCAGCCCTGGCCTAAACACGGAAACTACACAAGAAGCCCTTTCCCACTGCAGGAACTAAAGCCCATTTTAGGTACTTTTACTCGGAACTACTACTTTTCGTCATTTTCACATGAGGAACTGTTGGTCACTTTTAGCCATTTAGAGGGACTGATAGGTACTTTTTTGGAGAAGAGGGACTGTGGGAGATGCTGCAGCCTGTTATTGGTAAAATATGTATGATGCACAAAGCACTGAGAAATATAAAGAGTCGGCAGCTGCCATGAGTACTTGTAACTTGTAGCTGCTAGCCTAATACTCAGAGGACTGTGCTAATTTTCCAAATCCCTTGACATATGCGTGTGGGAGAGGTAAGCAGATCTGCTGCGTGACTTCAACGGGAGATGTGCTTTGAGTATTCTTTGCATCTGTACTGTGTAACTACACAGAAAATAAAGTGATTTATGGATTAATACATAGAATTTTTCCTGGGATTATTGACATAAATAAGATGTTTATTGAGAGTGGGTAATTTAAATATATTATACATTTAACCGTCATGAATTTGTAATTTACATGAAAGCATTGCATGCCTGGTTCAGCGTGGTCAAAAATTGCATCAAGAAGTCAATGAGTGTGTAATCAGTACAATATTTTATGTTGAGACGTAAAAGACTTTATTGTAAAAGATTGTGTTGATAAATAGGCTTATAGTGCATTTTCAACACGGTGCTGCATGGTTAAAATAGTGCCTCATCTCTCCTTTCACTGTGACCTAAAGACATTTTGTGTAAAACAACCCTAACAAAAGAAAAGGTGTTGTTGATTTTGTTGTTTTTGCTATTGAATCGCATGTGCAAACAGTCAACACTACAGGAGTTCCTTTTGTATGTGCTTAATCTAGAAGGTTCCTAAGGGGAAAGTACCAGGACTGTACACTCTTTGAACACTTTACTAGGTACACTATGATCCTAATAAAGTGCCCGACATAGTCTTCTGCTGTTGTAGCCCATCTGCCTCAGGGTTCGACATGTTGTTCGTTCTGAGATGCTATTCTGCTCACTACAATTGTACAGGGTGGTTATCTGAGTTACCAAAGTCTTTTTGTCAGTTTGAACCAGTCTGGCCATTCTCCGTTGACCTCTCTCATCAACAAGGCTTTTCCGTCAGCAGAACTGCCGCACACTTGATGTTTTTTATTTTTGGCAGCTTTCTGAATAAACTAGAGACTGCTTTGCATGAAAATCCCAGGAGATCAGCAGTTATAGAAATATTCAAACCAGCCCATCTGGCACCAACAATCATGTCACGGTCGAAATCACTGAGATCATATTTTTTCCCATTCGGGTGGTCGATGTGAACATTAACTGAAGCTCCTGACCCGTATCCGCATGATTTTATGCACTGCACTGCTGCCACATGATTGGCTGATTAGATAATCACGTGACTAAGTAGGTGTACAGGTGTTGCTAATAAAGTGCTCTGTGAGTGTATGTGGGAATGGGATTATGGAGGTCAATAACCAGTCCACTTTATCACTTCTTTCTATTTGCTTTTCCTTTAAACTTGAACTGAATTTAAAACCTCTCATTCTGTTCCCCTTTGCAGAGCTGTCAAAGTGTGCTTAAGTCTCAATGGCAACCGCAGAACCTGCACCTGCCTGGTGGAAACTGACCTTCCTGCGTAAGAAGAAATCAGAGCCAAAAGTGTTGTATGAAATCCCCGGAGAGCACAGCAGCAACACCGGGGAGACACCCAACACAGCTGCAGACAGCCAGTTTAACACCCGGCTGGAACGTATTGTGGACAAAACAGCAACAAAGGGACGCCATGTGAAAGTCTCCAATTCAGGCCGCTTTAAAGAAAAGAAGAGAATTCGTTCGACGCTAGCAGAAAACCCTGAGCTATTCCCTGAGAAAGAACCTACTACTAATGAGAATAATAAAACCGGAAAGTAGAGTCACTGTGTAAACATACTAGCATGTGTGTAAAGCAGTTGAGAGGGCCTCGGTCTATGCAGCACTCTTCCATTGACGTCCTCCACAGTTTACAATCACCTGAGGCTGAGCTGCATGAAGAGAGAAAAGGAACACTAAATTAGTGAATGATCTATTCAGATTTTTGGGAACAAAGAGAGCTACAAGCTTAATGATCAGGTTTCTGCACAGTCGGACTGCAACCTAATGTTTTTGTTCAAATCACTGTGGTTGAATAGTTGACATTTAACTTCACATAAAATGTTTAGCACACAGAAAAATCCACCGAAAGGGAACCAAATGAATCAATACCAGCACAAGAAAAGATTTTATGTGGTGCAAATTGCAAAAGCAGCTACAACACTTTTGATTTAGAAGATTGAAGAATTTATTCAGGAATATTATCAGAAATAAGAGTATGTTACTATATCAAAATACCATATGGACTGTTATTCTAATCTTTACTGTAAATCTATAGATATTCTTTGAATCCCAGTACATGCAATTAGCCTGTATGTGTCATGACAAACTGGAATAACAGTTGCTACATTTTATATGGTTTCCAAACCACCTGCTAGACAAAATTGTTGTTTGTTTTGAATAAATGTGCCTGTTGCAATTATAAACTATTCTATATGTGGTTCTACACTCAAAACAATTTTCTTTTAAGATTCACGTTTCACTTTGATTACAACATTAAATCGAATTGAATTCAATATATATATATTTCATGAAATTTATATATATTTAAAACGAACTTAATTTTGTTATATTACACAATTCAGTTTCATGGATTTTTGTCATGAAATTGAAATGTGTAAATCTTAAAATAGGCTTAAGTATTTTTGAGAGTATGTTTATAGGTATAAATTATGATCTCTGGTCTTAAAGGTTGATATTTATTGTAAAGAGAGTTTATAAAATTGTTTCTAAACACGGTGGGGTTTTAATTATTGTGCATTTTTACGTTGAAAGAATTGTCAAATGTTTGCACAATGCCTAATTTAATTTAGTTGTTCGCTTGACTTGCATTTTAAACTGAATTTTGCAGAAAATTACATTTGTGGTTTTTAAATATCCCTGTATAGAAATAAATAAATGCATTAATTAACGCTGCTGACTGTTTCTATTTATATGTTGTTATATAGAGTGTCAACTTTTACTTTTAAATTAATTTCAACATAATTATTCTCGTCCAGGGCGAAACTCACCCTGTTGTTTTTCGTCCAAAAGAGGGCGGGAGAATGATCAACAACACATCCGGGAAATTTTTTTAAACGACCTTACAGTAAATGAGTCGTGGTGCACGTGTTCCATTTACATTTTAGTTCTGTGTCTCGTTTGGAAGGCTGCGTCCTCCGGAGGTCTCATTTGACGACAGCATACGTCATCGAGGCTGTCTCGATTCATTATTATTATTATTATTATTTGTAATTATTTTATTTTTTTGCCTTTCTTTTTGTAAGCCCTTTATTGACTTACATTTATACAATTGTTAAAAATATTTTCCCAATAAAACAATTAAATAAAATAATCATAAAAATGAAACGAGACAGCCTCGGTGACGTATGCGGCCGACAAATGAGACACAGCCAATGGTTTCGATGGAATGATTTACTGTATAACCTTGACTGTGTCTTAGTCTATTGTCATATTTCTCCTCAATTTAAATAATAAAAATGACAAAATACTTCACCCAAAAAACGTGTTTCATCGATTATTTCACTACACTTCGATACCGCATTTCATGAAACTGATGGGTCTATGCTATGCCTGCGCGGAGTAACACAAAGTCAAAAGAGCTGTGGCGACAGGATACGTCTGAGCTGCACTGCATCCGTATATAAACGTAAACACGACGTCATCACATGCAGTTTTCTTCCTTCTGTCAGTAGATATTTGACTCTCTAGCGATTCCCATCTTCGCCGAAATGGCCGTGTGAACAGCAGCCTGTCGACAGCGCGCAAACTCCTCAGTGCAACAACATTGTGCACTGGCTTTCAGTACATTTACTGCAAAATGGCGTAAGTATACTTTCAGTTGTTTTTGTCTTAAAATGACGTCTCCGTCTGCCGGTAAGGCTTTAGAAACAGCTCGAGTGAACAACGAAATTGTCTGCTTGATAGGTTACTCAAATTGTAATTTACAAACATTTAAAATATAATAAAAAAACTCTGAAAAAGTCTGCGTGAACAATGTCATGACAGCCGTCACGCGCTCAGCGTCCGTCAGGTGTTTGACCAATCGTCGACGGATTTGTGATCGTTTCTGTTTTAAAATTAACTTAAAATGTGTTCATTTGTAACGTCAGTGTAACTTCAAGACGTTTGGCACCTTTAAGCGCAATAAACACGAATAAAACTATTTATTTTGGCTTTTCTTTGTCACCGCATGTCCTTTTATAAAATGGCGCACGTTGCTGAAAAAAGGAGCGGCGATTACATGAAATGGCGGTGTATCTTTCGACCGTGACGAAAGCAATGGCGCATTAGTGTTTTTTTTTTTAAACTGACTGTTTTAACTGTTTATTTGGTTATGAGTTCCTGTTGTTAATGATATAGTTTGCGTTTTATTACATTTTATAAATAAATACTCTTGCCAGCTGGCAGTAATGATGGTGACACGTGATGGATGACCATATGTGGGTTTAAGCTTTGGGCGTGACAAATGACGTTATTGTTAGCCAGGAAGACCAAATAAGGCTTTACCATGGATAGAACTCTTGTGTTAAAGCTGCTATTATTTAATAAAACCTAATTCATGAGTTTGTCTTGTGAAATAATATCAACTACTATTAATTACACTTATTTTTTTCAGGTCCTTTGTGGAAACTCACACCTTTGCTGTACCCGACAGCACGAAATTGTTTGAATTCTCTGTAGAACACTCATTGATCCCTCTTGAAGTAGACAGCCATGTCTTTGATAAGCTCACGGTTTGGCCCGGACGATATGGAGGCCCTTCTTTGGGACCCTTCATCACCGATGGTTGACCCTCTGGAGTCTTACCTGGATAGAAATGATGAGGTTCTTCCTCTTGGTGGGGCTGAATCGCCCCTCTCATCTTTCTCTTCCTCTCCACTTCCCTCCCTCTCCCCACCCTGCTCTCCTCCCTCCTTTGAGAGGGGGGAGAAGGCTGGGCTCGTCCAGCCATCCCTGTCCTGGATCTCCTCAGATGAGCAGTGCCTAGACAATGATGGCACAGGTGGTGGCAAAGGTGAGGTCTAGAATAGTTTTCAAAGTATACTCAATCATTGATCTCTAGATTTAGTATGAATATTTTAAGCACTCAGTTTTAATGTTCAAGCTTTTTTGTTTGTTTTTTTTTTCCCCCCTCAGAGCATTCATTTAGTGAAATGGATTGGATGACGGAGAGAATTGATTTGAGCGAGTTCGATCTGGACTCCCTCATTGGCTCTTATGATTCTGAAGATCCACCCAGTTCCCCTGAAGAACTCATCGCTTCTCTTGAGTCACAGATGGAGTTGGATTCCCTGCCCTTACCTTCTGAAAACATTCCTTCATCCTTGCCACTTGCTCCTGTCCTTTTAACTCCAGCTCCTGTCCATGAAATAGATACATTTTCCAGCCTTTTATCCACTTCAGTTACTACCCCTTTCATCTGTTCAGCATCTCCTGAAATGGAAGATTCCTCCTCTGTGGTCCCTGAGCCACAGTCTGAGCTTGAGATCAAGTCAGAACCAGCCTCACCAGTCCCATCCCCTTCCACACTTCCACCCGAGTCCCCCACTGACACTCTTGAGCTTGGTTGTGAAGTGGACATCTCAGAAGTCCAGAGTCCATCCCCCATTGAGCTACGGGTGCCTAAAATTGTCCTGTCCCTCTCCCCAACCCGCATTGTTCTTGTACTTGCTCCCAAAGAGGAGGTTAACATGATAGCAACCCCTCCGGGCAAAGCTCAAGTGGTTGTGAAGAGTTCCTCAAAACCAACTTCCCCCAAACCACAAACCCCACCCTCTCCCCAGTCTCACTCTTCAAGGGTGAAGCCTTACCCTACACCTGATTCCAAGCCAACCCAAGTTCAGCATTCAGATTCGCCCACCCTTGTAGGAAAAGTGAAGTCAGCCAGTCGCGTCAAGGTGGTGGTTGAGAAACAGCTGAAGAAAATGGAGCAGAATAAGACTGCAGCCACACGTTACCGACAGAAGAAGCGAGCAGAGCAAGATGCGCTCCTATCGGTGTGTGCCGCTCTTGAGGAAAGAAATCGTGAACTGGTAGAGAAAGCAGATACGATCACTAAGGAGATCCAGTACCTGAAAGAGCTAATGGAAGAAGTCAAGCGAGCAAGACAGAGCAAAGAATGAAAGAGATGAGTTTGTACGGACACGAAGGCTTTAAAGCGGAGATAAAGTGACTGTTTAATCGTAGCCTAGAATACCAGCATAAGCAGTGAATGCTGGGAAATTTGGGTATTAGGTGTTGGTCTTAAAGCAAGTATTTTTAGAAGGGATGTGTAAATTACCTTTTTGATGCTTCCCCAATATTCTATATAGTATGTCAGTTATCAACGAAGCCTGTTCGATTCTTACAAGTGTATTGTTGTTTTTAATTTTAAGCACTACATTTCACATTTTTTACCAGGTCGTCGTGTATTGAAGCTCTTTGTCTGTATTGAAATTCCCAAGCTAAAGTTCTGTGACGTGTAAATGCTTTGACTTAACTTTTAAACTTTCCTACTATTTGTGGTCGTTAACATGTTACAGTGTGCACTTATTAACTGCGTGTAAAAAATATTGTGCATGTTTTGTCATGCTATGGGCATATTATGTAGCTTGAATTTTACAAGAGCAAATAAAGTACCTTTTAAAAAAAATAAAACGCCTGTTTGAATGTCTGTCTTCTGGCAGAAAAGTTGAAGTTATTTTATTACATAAAATAGTTTTAATTACAAATATGAAATGTTCTGAATGAGTTCACAGGCCGACTGAGGTCAGAAAAGTCTGCTGAAGATGCAACACAAATTGAGGACTACAAGTCTGAACACATGAACGGACAGCATGTCATTACTACACTTGTTGATTGTCATTTAGCAGACTAATTTTGTCCAAAGCAAGTTAGTACAAATTATGATGCATGACCAAGAATAACTGCGTAAAAAAAAAAAATCCAACAGTCATGAACTTTTTTTTTTATTTATTGTTAATGCAAAGAACAATCTGCTTTGAAAAAGATTCATGCAAAAAAAAAAGGCTAGAGGGGAAACTATTAGAGGTTAAAAATCAAAAAGTATTCTTGACATGTTTTTTGTTCTCAAAGATGCAACATAAATTGAATCAACCAAATAGAGGAGTGGTCATTTAAAAATGAGCGCTTTTTTTTTCCAAGAAGATTTAAACATGATAATCACATAACATGTTTAATCCTCTTCTGCACAAAATGTGCTTAATTGTCAATAAATTTAGAAAGCCTTCAATTGCAAGGATTTGTGTTATATTTTAAAACGCACCACTATTCGTCAATACATGTTTATGAGAAAGACCAAACCAAACCAAATCCCAATTGACTTCATAGCCATCAGTTTAAAGGTAGATGCTTGAATAGTTTTTCTGTTAAGACAATTATGGACATAGTGGTTATTTAGTTTGTCATCAGTAACTCGATGCACATATTTCATAGTACAATTAACCATTATTAATATGAAAATATGAGGTGAAAAGAATTTAACTTCTAGTATATATTACCAGTCAAAAGTCATATTTTAATACTGAGATGGGTGCCCAAGCACTTTCAATAGTATATTGCCATATATTGCACCAAATATATGTGGGCAAGGTGCATATTGTTCTAGGAGTAGTGCAGCCATGCCCCTAAATGCTGCTTTAGCATAAGATAATGCTTTCAGAAAAGTCTAAGTTTTGACATGCTCTCCTTATTGGTTATGGTTATATTAAATTAAAAACAAATATTCAAGGCACATTCAGTACAGTCTTTTGCCTGTAAAAACAATTCCCCAGAATACAGCTCTTTTTCAGGTGCACCCACAGCATAATATTGCATTGAGTAATACATATTAATACTACATTCTCACATTAAATTTAATGTGCATGAAATACATTAAATGGTCAATATGTTATCAAGACCACCGGATTGAATCTGGGTTATGTAGGTCGCATAAATACTGTATTACAGTACAAGAGTCCTCTAGTACATCTTGTAAATGGATAAAATCATTTTGGTCAGTTGGTCTGTGTGTTGTCAAACATGCATCTCACATAATCCTAGCAAATATTCAGCATCAATACAATTTTGTGCATGTTATACTTCTAGCAAATGTGATGGTTCCTAATGTTAAACTCACAAAAGTCCAGTGGCTGACCCCTTTACATTGCTTGAGAAGCCAGACGTTTAGGTTGCACTTCTGTACTGCATGTAAACATAGGCATAACATGTTTTCCATGGAGGTCAAAAGCAGTGAAATCTCCCTGTTGCATTCTTATGATTAAGATTAAATACAAACTGTATGAATAACCTTATGTGTAATAATCAGTTGAATGAAAATACATGTTTTTTTGTTTTTTCAGAATTCATAGCATCAGTAATTTTCACTTTCTTCTCAGTACATCTTTTTTAAGCTCTAGACGTGCACATAAGCCTCATTCTACATTTACATTTATGCATTTGGTAGACGCTTTTATCCAAAGCGACTCACAGTGCCCTTATAACAGGGACAATCCCCCCGGAGCAACCTGGAGTTAAGTGTCTTGCTCAAGGACACAATGGTGGTGGCTGTTGGGATCGAACCAGCAACCTTCTGATTACAAGTCATGTGCTTTAGCCCACTATGCCGCCACCACTCACTGCAGAGTGCATCTTCCACTCGTTTCCTCCTCGTCTAGTTCTTGGTTCACTGCAGAACAAGTTGGCAATGATCAGATGTTACACAGGCAATCATATTTTGTAGTTGTTTTGCATGCTTATGGGTGTTTCTTCAACTTTTGGCACTTTCATGTCCCAGGGGTTGATTTTTGTTCAGATGAACTGGTTAAATAGAAAACTCTCTTAGTTTTATGAAGGTCATGTTAAAACTGACAGAACGTTTTACCAGGCCTTCATCATTTATTTTTGGTACTTTAAAAAATGTCTTTTATGTATAGATTTTATTTTTTTATTTTTTAGTCTTGTCCCAGGCTCAGACTTTTATTATTAAAATATGATCAAACTATTACATTTTAAACTACACTGCCTGGCCAAAAAAAAAAAAAAAAAAAGCAGTTTGTATTTATATAAGCAGATACATAAGAGCCTAAGATTGGATCATTATTGCAGTGATTAATATGTTTCATCTGGAATCTCATTTATTGAACAACCATGTTGGAAGATGTATCCCGTAGTTGTGGAAAAGATGTTTCAGCAGGAGCAAATTGTTGGCCTGCATCAAGCAAAGAAAACATCTAGGGAGATTGCTGAAATCACTGGAAATGGGTTAAGAACTGTCCAACACATTATTAAAACATGGAAGGATGTTGAACCGCTTTGTGGAAGAAGTGGTCTGACGGTTTTTTTTTAATGATCGTGATCAGGATCACTAAAACGTTTGGTGAAGTCACATCATAAAAATCAACAGTAGAACTCACGGCTATGTTTAATAGTGAAAGTAAGGGCATTTCCACACACAATGCAACGAGACCTTACGGGATTGGAACTAAACAGCTGTGTGGCACAAGAAAGCCACTTGTTAGTGAGGCTAATCGATAAAAAAAAACACTTACATTTGCTTGGGAGCATAAAGATTGGACTGTGGAGCAATGGAAAAAGGTCATGTGGTCTGATGAGTCCAGATTTACCCTATTCCAAAGCGATGGGCGTGTCAGGTGTAAGAAGGGAAGTGCATGAAGTGATGCACCCGTCATGCAGAGTGCCCACTGTACAATCCTCTGGAGGAGGTGTTATGATCTGGATTTGCTTCAATTGGTCAGGTCTAGTCTCAGCAATGTTATGCAGCAATAAAATATCATCTGAAGCCTGAATGTACTGAATGATCAGGTTATCCCATCAACTGATTTTTCCCCCCTGATGGCACGGACATATGGGATGTGCTGGAGAAGACTTTATGCAGTGGTTAGACTCTCCCGTCATCAATACCTGATCTTGGCCAAAAATATATGCGACTCTGGATGGAAAACATTTTGGGACACTGCATGAGGTTGTCGAAACAATGGAGTGACGAATGCATGCTGTAATTAAAGCTAAAGGTGGTCCAACGAAATATAAGAGTATGCAACTTTTTTTTTGGCCAGGCAGTGTATGATAATCTAAGCAAAGAGTGAAATAGACAAACCATTTCAGTATTTAATGTGTATTTAATAAAAATATAATTACGACCGTCCCACAATTTTGCCCATGAAATGAAATATCAGACAAGTGATGTTTGAAGAAAACAAATATAAATCAAGGTAAATATCACTTGTGAGCAGAATATTTGTATTGGCCGTCATTTTTCAATCAAACTGTCATTTTGTCAGATTACGCACAAACTAAGGAAATATTATTTAATTGTATTTATTTAGGATGCATCAGATCTTGGCTATGAAATTAGTGTAAGACAAAGAAGTTGGTCAGTTTCTTTAAAAAACGTAAACATTTCCATCACAGTCATTTCCACCATTGAAATCTGTCAAGCACAACACAGTAGAGTAAAAGTACCTGTTCTAAAAACTACTCAATTAAGAGTAAAAGAGTAGCTCATGAGTAGTGAGTATTGAGTACTGAGTTGCGAAAGCTATGTCGCTTTATAATACAAAAGAATGGGAAATATAGCCTAGCCTTATCTATAATTAACAACACGACATTTATCTGCATCCAA
This sequence comes from Moxostoma hubbsi, assembly GCA_032164185.1. Classification (NCBI taxonomy): domain Eukaryota; kingdom Metazoa; phylum Chordata; class Actinopteri; order Cypriniformes; family Catostomidae; genus Moxostoma; species Moxostoma hubbsi. The sequence goes on from JAVLUX010000007.1 coordinate 39,513,238, forward strand.
AAAAATAATAGGGAGACGTGATTACAGAGATGAAAAGATGATCGTAATGTATGAAACAAATACTTTATAATTATTTTATGAGTAGGTTCTAAATAGCCCTTAAAGGGATGGTTCAATCAAAAATTTTAATTCACATCTGGGATGGCATGAGGGTGATGAGAGAATTTGCATTTTTGTGTGATCTATCCCTTTAATGCCCACAGAGCGAGTTATTTTTGCATAGAAATTACTTTTCAAAACAATGCAAAGACTGCAAAAAATTGTCATTTTTCACTTGGCATGCCACGTCCCACACAATGGATGTATAGAACTGGGGAAGGAGTGTTTTGGCACAGGGGCAACATTGTAATCCTTTTGAGATACAATGTTCCACATTGATTTGGTTCTTGTATCCTTTAAGCCCAGAAATAGTTGTGTTCTCATTCTAATGCATGATGAACAATTTTCTAAAGTTTGTGAATGTGAATATTCTGCCTGAAGTATTGCTATATCAGGCATTAGAAAAACTTGATAAAGGCTGAGTATAATTATAAATGTTTTATTTTATCATCTCTACTTCACTGGTAATTTATTTTCAAATGAACACTCACTACATTAGGGGTTGTTATTATATATATATATATATATATATATATATATATATATATATATATATATATATATATATATAAATTATAATTATTATTAAAATAATAATTAAATAATTAATAACTAAAATAATATTATTAAAAATATTATTGGATTGTAATGCAATTATGATTTGTAAAGCTACTAAAGTTATCCAGCAAAGAGCAGAGAATGTTTTTTCTAATTTTCTTGTTATTGTTGTTTGATGTCTATGAGCTTATAGTTACACTTCCAAGTCCTATGTTATGGTATAAATATCGATTAATTGTTATACTGATTACGTTCACTCTATACATATCTAACTGCGTTGATATTAATACCTGACCAACTCGGGCATTTTGAAGTGTATTTGACCGTTGCGGTGTGCGCAGGCGCTCTCGGAACACACGCGAATGTAAAGCACACACACTTTAAGCCGCCTGTCAGTCAAACCGTGCACGTCTAAAAAAGTGAAGAAATACAAAAACAATCTTTAAGATTTTTTGAGATCAACCAATGTTTGTCTTGCTGTCGCGATGGGCTAAATATAGAACATATATTTTGAAGTTTATCATCAATATCAAGGATTTTTCCCTGATAAATATCGAGATTGTTTTATCGCCCAGCCCTATAATGCTAACATTGCTAAAATGTCTCACAGCAGCCCAATACTCTCAGTGATGGCTAATTTGCAGGCTACATAGAGCTGTTAACCCGTGACGTCAATTTGTAGGCGAACCCGGAAGTCTAATTCGCCATGGGTTCCCTCAGGGTTTTCATATGGGTTTTTAATAACTTTTGTGTAAAATAATGGTTAACATTACTTCTCGATACTTTGCTGTTTTGTTCTACAACACAAATTACACACAGTCATACTTCAAATGTGAATTTTTAAGCTGCCGTGCATTTAAGAAAAAAGTATGTAATTCAATACGGCTTCAAAATACACGTTTGAGGTATGAAAGTGTGTCATTTATGTTGTAGAACAAAACGTCCATGAATCATAAAGTAATATGTACCACAGACCTTATTTTACACATAAGTTCAAAAACCCCACTATGAAAACACTTAGGAAAATCCAAAGGGAACCCATGTCAAATTCTCTTCTGGGTATTTGGACTTCAAGCTGAACAGCTCTAGATACAGATAATCTAGTAGCAGCAACATGAAATTTACCTCGATATGATAATAATAAATTAGAGGTAGAATTAATGCTGATGTTTTGACTGGCTTGAGCAAGATAATGATACATGGTACAATCAAGCAATTGTTTTTCTTCATAGCAAAAAGCCCTTTCAGGTGGGACCATGGATGTTCAAGTGTTGAATTGCTGCTTGACACTGGGTGCGTTCAACTCAGAAGTGATGATCCCCGTGCCCTATTCCCTTCGAAGACATTATCATCCACTGTGAGCGCTAAAAGGTGTGGGACTCAAAAATAAAGGTAATTCGGTACTCAATTTTTAAGTCATTTTTATTGGTAATTCTGTTAGAAGCGATCTTACAGATTGACTATCATGATAGTTTTCCCTTCAAAGTGCCATTTAGAGGTTTGATTTATCCCATTTGGAACGCAGGGACATCCTCTACTACTGCTGTCGTTCAGGTTTTCTATGTATAATTTGATGGTCAAATTGATGGATAAAAATAAAATCAGGACAGGGAAGTAGCGAACACAGACGGAGGGAAAATAGCACAGTAAAAGTAGTTACAGCACATAAAATGTACTCCAGTAAAAGTATAACATTTTTACATTACTTAAAAAAAGTCAAATTCTTGAGAAAAACTACTTAATTACAGTAACGAGAGTATTTGGAATTCGTTAATTTACATCCCAACATACACTGTTGGACATTGGTAGACACATAAAAAAGCTAGCGAAAGTGTGACATTTTATAACGAGACTTTAATTTCTGAAAGTTCACAGGGCTACAAATGCCTAAAGTAGAAGAAACACCCTTATGTAGGATAAATGTTCAGTTTGTTCACAAGAGAGAAGATAGATGTTAAAATTTTATGAATGGTAAGAGATATAAAATGCTTACGTTTGACAGGTAAGAAAGGTTTCTGTCCATTCTCTGCCACCATTTCCTCTATTTTCTGCAAGAGTTCAGTCACCTGTGTCCTGTCCTGGTTGGCCTTGGTACAGTCCAGCACATGATAACAGTTCCAGCAATGCTTCATCAGTTTCAACAGCTCACCTCCATTCTGTTGGATATGATCCTCGATTGATCCGCCATACAGCCAATCACCACATGAGAACAGAACCAGCGTGTGTAGACACGCCTTCTCGCTAAACATTTCCAAATGGCTCTTGAGGGCCTGTCTCTTTTTGGGAGTGAGATTGGAGACCGCAGGGATTACCAATAAGAGTGCATGTGGGCCTGGATGAAGAAGCCCCGCCCCTTGTCTGATTTCTTTTCGTACGTTGCTGGGAGTACGTTGGACAGAAAACCAATCCCAACCTGGTGTGTCGACAATCGTGAGCCGTCGACCAGCTACAAATGCTTGGCGGCGGACAGACTCCTTAGTGGGGTGTCCTGATTCAAATAAACAACAGCCCAATAGAACATTACCTGCTGAGCTCTTACCAGCTCCACGCCAGCCAACTAACAGCAATCGTAACTCTGTTAAAAGAGAGAAAGTGGGAGATTGAGAAATGGAAATATTGTATATGATTAATATTTTCAGCCCTCTTGTCCAGTTTTGAATATCTATGGAGACAGTGTGCAATAGTACCAACAAACACATAGCAACAACCTGATAGAGCGCAACAGTGCCTGTCCACTTTTTAGCCATCTTAGTTTCAGTGGGGGTTTTTTTCATCGGGATTTCATAAAAGTCATAATAAAAGAGTTTTAAGCCATGAACCAAACCAACCAGCTCCGAGGAGGATCACAAAATTTCAAACTTTGATTTGAAGCCAAAAAAGTATTTAAGAATTGGACAAAACGACAAATCATTTCCTCATACACCTGTAATGTGAATTAATCAAATGAAAAATTATGGGAAAAAAATAAAACTATTGATTTAAAGTAGTTGTTTGAAAAAATATGTCTTAATTATATTGCCAAAATATCAGAAATATGCAAATATATAAGTAGTTTGAGAGTGTAGGGAGACTTACTCGATTGTGTCATTCCATGGAAGTGGGTTATTAATGCAGAGCGTGTTTGGTGCACTTTGTTTGGCTGTGATTATCTGATTGGTGAATCGTTTCCCTTCAGGATTTATGAGTAGTGTAGTTTCTCACCAAAAATGACCTATCAAACATGATTTTTGGAGTTGAAATGATGGCCTAATCTCATGAGAATAACGTAACTGTGGCAACATTTTTGCTAAATAATATTACATGGTTCATTACACGTATCTCAGCATTTTTAAGTGAGATGTCCACTGTGTACCTCTAAAAGTGAGTTCAATTTAGATATAGATTAATTTATATTTACAGTTATGCATTTGGCAGACACTTTAATCCAAAGCGATTTAAAGTGTGTACCTTACATTCAACGTATCCATTGTATCAGTTTGTGTGTTCCCTGGGAATCAAACCCATGATCTTGGCATTGCTAGCACCATGCTCTGCCTCTAATGCAGAATTGTAGATTAACAAAACCTACCACCCTAACCCAAACCTTAAACCTAAACCTACCAATAGTGTCATAAAAAGTGTGAGATTATTGAGCCTTAAATCTCATCTGTTTTTGAAGTTTTAAATAAACAAAACTGACATCCGTACTGTACACTAAACCCAACAGCTGAACCTAACCGATAGAGTCATAAATGCAAATGTAAGATGAAAATGGACTTGTACCCCAGTTTTTCACTTTGGAAGTCCCACTTCAATCAGTTGAACTCCTGTGCAATGTATAATCATGTGGAATTAGCTTGTAATTGTAGATGGTTAGGTAATGCAAATGTAAAAATGAATCGCCTTACATACCATGCACTATAGTAAAAGTTTCAATGTCATAAGTGCATTCGTACTGTGTGAGGAACAGGTGAAAAATACGTGTTTATTAATTGACAATCAGCCGTTTTACTTGTGATTTGTGTGAAAGTGAATAAACCTCATTGTTGTTGTAGCGCCTCTAGCATGTAAATTTCACCAGGATACTGCCGCGATACATAAGAGGCATGTAAAACTCATTTAGCAAAAATGGTGTTTTATTAATAAAGTTCGGGAGGAGCAAGTTAATTTAATCCGACCAATCACACAGCCAGATTAACAGTATATAACCAGCAGCATATTTCTACGTAGCATTGAGAGTTTACGGCATCCCACCACCTCCCCATATCCTCCTATCTATTCCATCAATACTAATCCAGTCTGGGGGGGACATTCAAACTCAGGTCAAGTCTCGAGCCCTCCGCCAGGGACAGCAAGCCACATATGTTTACGCTATCCTCACTGCAGGATTACATTAACTTGCAAACTACTGAAACGTAGTTATAGTAAGTAACTGATTCGGTTAGACAAGGTTGCAAAATAATGTGGACTGATGGCTTAAAAAAACAAAAGCATGTACCATTGATTAACAGTCTCGGAGCTCAAGGTCATTGAAAATCTATTCATTAAGGAAATAAATGAATACTGTTCGCTCTATGGACAGAAACCAACCTCTTGGTGGAGATCTAAACATTGCTGGTGTCCCATCCACTTCTGTGACTCCATCATCTTCTCTTTTCTCCTGAACCTCTTCATCCTCGAACATCAGGTTTGGCTTTTCCATTTCAAAGAACCAGCCCTGATTCTCCTGCATGATTTCCTCCACTTTCTGCAGTAGATCGGCAACCTGAGTGCCATTGTCCGAGCAGGTGTTATCCCAGGTGTGGTATCTGCAGCCACACCTTTCCACCAACCTCTGCAGCGCCGCCCCTCCATCCACAATAAATTCCTCCACTCCCTTGTCCTGCGGCAACTGGTCCGAACAGGTGAACAAAACCATGGTGTGCCTCCATATTCCTGCTCCCAGAGCCCCGACCCGACACCACAAACCTTGCCAGTGGTGCTCAGTGAACTGGGTTCCAATGGGAACCACCAGCAAAACTGCATGGGGACCAGGAGCGCATTGATCAGTGATGAATTGCTGGTTCTCTGAGCGCCTCTCATCAGTTGTATCTCCAGTTTCCAGTTGCCATCCAGGGGTGTCAATGACCAACAGTCTCCATTTGAGTATTTCTACACAGTGCTGACGTTGTTCTGTTTGGGATTGGTCAGATGGGGTTTTCTCTTGACTCAAGATGGTATTCACTGTTGAGGTTTTACCGGAGCCTTGGAACCCCAGCAATAACAAGCGCCGCATGGGTAGACAAGGTCCCTCTACTTTTAAAAAGAAGAGATGAAAGTGGAAACAATGTATATTTAACAGCATTGTACAGCCCAGTCAATGCAGATTACATCTACTCTGCAAAATTTTCTTACTCAGTATTGTTGTCTTGTTTTCCAGTTAAAATATCTCATTACATTTAGTCTATGTGCGAAATGAAAAAAAAATATTCAAATATTTAAAAATGTATAAACTACTTACAATTATTTCAATGCATCAAATTTTTTAAAGATTAATATGTTCAAAATGTTAGTGTGGAAATACACTGTACTATAATATACTGTACTCTTATGTATTCTTATGATCTAGTTTTTAAAGGTAAACTTTAAAAGTCATTCTCTGTCTATCATTTACACACCCTCATATTGTTCCAAACCCATATTATTTCTTCTGTGGAACTCAAAAGGAGATTTGGCAGAATGACAGCCTCAGTCACCATTCACTTCTATTGCATCTTATTCATACAATGAAACTGAATGGTTACTGAGTCTGTCATTCTTTCTAACATCTCCAGAAAAATAATCTGAGATCAGACTCTTCTATAGATATATGCACAGTCATGATGCAAAACTGATCTAGATTCAGCTGAGAGATTCTTGTCTGCATTAGAAGCGGCCCAGAGACACAGGAAGCACATGAAATGCAGAGGGAAGTGAATCAGCTGTGATTCACCGTGTGAATGTCTGACATACCATTGAGGTGGATTGAAGTGAATATTTAATGCCACTTACCAGCGTTTAAATCAGAAGAGACCGTAGCCATCTTGTGTCTTGCCGGCCGTTTGTCTCCTGTTCTCGCACTTTCTCTCCTCCCTCACTCCTTCTTTTTTGTCTTAGCAGCCAGTTGCCTGTGCTCAAAACATGGCATACCCCCCTCTTATCTCCCTCCTCTCTCTTTCTCTCCCTCTCCCACTGGCTTCCTGATAACACTAGCCTTGCAAACCTTCTCTCTGCTTCTGTTTTGCTCTCTCTTTCTTTCATTAAATGATACAAGCAGATAGTGGGAGAGTGCTATAGGAGACAGAGACACAAGTAGAGAGCAGAGAAAAAGAGTGACAGACAGAAGAGGTGGCGCGTGATTATCATCGTAAGAGAGGTAGAGGGGTGAGTTTAACTTGAGTGATACCGTAAACAACCGACCACAATTCTTCCAAGAACACTTGCCACACAGAGGGAGATGGGACAGGGGCTTGTATGCATTCATTGTGTATGCTGAGGTTAGGGGTGTGGCAAAGGCTGTCGTTAGACCAATGACAACATGGAAGGTTCATAATCATTCCTGCCCAACTGATTCTGCAGTATGACCTATAATCAACCGCATTGAAATACTGGAGGGAGTAAACCCAAAGCAAGGGAATTTCTGGACTGTTGCAGATCCTTGCATCTGTTGAGATTGTTTTCTTTCTTTCTTTCTTTCTTTCTATCTATCTATCTATCTATCTATCTATCTGTCTGTCTGTCTGTCTGTCTGTCTGTCTGTCTGTCTGTCTGGATAGATAGATAGACAGATAGACATAGAGACAGATAGACAAACAGATAGACAGATAGACATAGAGACAGATAGACAGAAAGACAGATAGACAGACAGATAGATAGACAGACAGACAGATAGATAGACAGACAGCGAGACAGACAGACAGAGAGACAGATAGATAGATAGACAGACAGACAGACAGATAGATAGGTAGATGATAGATAGATAGACAGACAGACAGACAGACAGACAGACAGATAGATAGATAGATAGATAGATAGATAGATAGATAGATAGATAGATAGATAGATAGATAGATAGATAGATAGATAGATAAACAGACAGACAGACAGACAGACAGACCGCTGTTAAGGTTAATGAAAGGGTTAGGTTAGGGCTCCCTATATCTTCAGTGGCGATTTGGAGCTCACGCTCCTTTTTGGTGCAAAGCCATAAGCCCGGCCGCGGTGTCGCCACTAGAGGGCGTTAAAGCCCCACAGTGCCTTGTTATGTTACGTAAAACCGTCGTGACGCAATCTGCCGTCAACCTATTATAACTGTCGGAAAGTCAGGAAACTTGTGTTAGTCTGTTAGCCTCAAGTAAGTTTGATCCTTTGGTGTTAGTGACTCGCTGCATGCATGGAGGGATCCGGGGACGAGTTCATGAAGTACCGCTCACCGCTGGTGTCCCGGTACGCCAGCAAAGAGATGGCCTTTAACTTCAGTGACAGAAAGAAATTCAGCACGTGGAGGAAGCTCTGGCTTTATCTCGCCAAGGCAGAGAAGGTCGGTTAGTTGCTTCTCGTGCAATTATTGTTTATTAAATAGAGACGTTTTATTGTTTCTAACACTCTCTGAATGCTAAGTGTAACTCTGAATCTGAAGTTTTGACCTTGAGGCAGTGGACATCTCAAGTTGCCAACTCTGAATCTAAAAATAGTTTGAAATGAGGTCCTTTTAAATTAATACTTAAGGGTGCATGTGAGTTATGTGTTATTTAATACTCAGTATTTATCTAATAACCATGGTAATATGGGAAATGTCATGGTACTGGATAATTACTGTAATTATCTATTTGCAATTGTGGTATTTACATGGTACTTCAAAATACACAGTTGTAGTACAAGTAGGTCTTATAAACAGAATTAAAAAATTATATATTTTTTTAATTGATCACTGTGTTGTTATTTGTGCCTTCATATTGTTAAAGGGATAGTTCACCAAAAGTTTAAAATTCTTAATCACCCTCATGCCACCTGAGATGTGAATGACTCTTTCTTCTGCTGAACACAAAGATTTTATTAGCACATTTCAGCTCTGTAGGTTCACACAATACAAGTGAATGCTGGACAGAACTTTAAAGGTAAAAAAAGCACATAAAGGCAGCATGAAAGTTATCCATAACACTCCAGTGGTTAAATCCATATCATCAGAAGCAATACGATAGCTGTGGGTGAGAAACATATCAATATATAAGTCTTTTTCTTTACTATAAATCTCCCCTTTTCATATTATTATTCTTTTGTTTTTGTCAATTCGCATTCAATGTGCATATTGCAATCTACTGGGCAGGGAGGAGAATTTATATTCCTGCTATCTCTTAATATAATTAGCCCTTTATACAGTAAATGTTGCATTGTGTTACAAGCACATACGTTTAGGTTTCGCCATGTCATCTAAATGCATCTAAACTCCGGACGTAAGATAGCCTGAGCATCACTGATCTCAAAACAAATTTGTTTCTTGGATAATAAGGATTTTGATTGGAGGAGGTGGTTTCTAGATCAGTGGTAAGACTCTCCGTGGAAGTTTCTGTTTGGCATTTAAACTCAATAACCTCTGATCAGGTCAGAGGTCCCTCAAATTCAGATAACGGACCTAAAAGCGTTTGTGAATCTTCTGTTAGCTGAGATGAATGTTAGTGACCGTAGATCAGTGGAATTTGCTGGGTTAGCTGATATGGGTAGAATCACAAGTTGATTTGATTTGTATGTGCACAATCAGAACAAATATGCACTCCTGTTTCAATTAAAAGCCCCACACAGATTAGTACAGATGGAAATGCTAATTAAACGGAGTCCCCTGGTCACATGCTAGTCATCCTTTGACCTTTTAAACTGTTATAGAGAGGTATAAGAAAGACAAACAGCTTTCTGTTCATAGGACACACACTACAGAATTGTAATCTAGTCCTTGAGACATGCTAAGGAACAAGCACGTCCAAATAAAGGCCTGGGAGAGGCTATATAAATGTCAGAGTAACTGGAGAGTCTCGTTGCCCTTTACTCCATGTATCTGTTGCTAAAGATGAAGAAAAGATTCATGTGTATTAGGCTGGGTGATATGACTAATATACTGTATTGTGGCAATAATATAGTGTCAGTCGATAGAGATTTTACTATATCGTGTATGTCGTGATATGTAAATATCCAAGAGACTGAGACCGTGATATGAGACTGAGAGAGCTGAAGAGACTTTGATGGGGTTTTTCCCAGCAATACAAATTCAATGAGACGGGAGAACGGGGATCTCTAGCCCTACCCAACCAAGCTTCTCTCGATATTGCTGGGATAGACCACAAATCTCACGTGACCCATTCGCTTTTGAGTTTTTTTTTTACCAAAGTCAAACAGCTAGACAGCCAAGACTTTAACCACCACTAATGAGGAAAACAGCTAAAACAATGTGTAATGTGTGTTTTTTTTTTTTAAAAAAAAACCTTTTATAAAACAAATGATCCAAAAATAGGCGAAACAAAACTGCCAAGTTATTTCATATCTAAATATCTAAACCAATTTTTATTGATGTTTACTATATCATTATAGTTATCATTATAATGATTTAAAATTACTCGTAATATCAGATTTTGGACATATCCCTCACCTCTAATGTATATTATTCTACAGAAACACATTTGGAATTGGGGTACATCCATTATCATTCTAATACCTTTCTTACACCCGTTTCTGCTCTATCCCACCTGCTCTATCCCACCTGGAAAAAAGGAACACATATTGTGAGAATGCTGTTTGTAGACTACAGCTCAGCATTCAACACCATAGTGCCCTCCAAGCTTGATGAGAAACTCCGGGCTCTGGGCTCAAACAGCTCGCTGTGCAGCTGGATCCTGGATTTCCTGTCAGGCAGACGTCAGGTGGTTAGAATGGGCAGCAACATCTCCTCATCACTGACCCTCAACACTGGAGCCCCGCAGGGCTGTGTTCTCAGCCCACTCCTGTATTCCCTGTACACACATGACTGTGTGGCGACACATAGCTCCAATGCCATCATTAAGTTTGCTGACGATACGATGGTGGTAGGTCTGATCACTGACAATGATGAAACAGCCTACAGAGAGGAGGTGCACACTCTGACACGCTGGTGTCAGGATCACAACCTCTCCCTCAACGTCAGTAAAACCAAGGAGCTTGTAGTGGACTTCAGGAGGAGTACAGAGTACACAGCCCCATCACCATTAATGGAGCACCGGTAGAGAGAGTCAGCAGCTTCAAGTTCCTCGGTGTCCACATCACTGAGGAAGTCACATGGTCCGTCCACACTGAGGCTGTTGTGAAGAAGGCTCACCAGCGCCTCTTCTTCCTGAGACGGCTGAGGAAGTTTGGAATGAACCAACACATCCTCACACGGTTCTACACCAGCACCGTAGAGAGCATCCTGACTGGCTGCATCACCGCCTGGTACGGCAATAGCACCGCCCACAACCGCAAAGACCTGCAAAGGGTGGTGCGAACTGCCAGAAACATCATCGGAGGTGAGCTTCCCTCCCTCCAGGATATATATAACAGACGGTGTGTGAAGAAAGCTCGGAGGATCATCAGAGACTCCAGCCACCCGAGTCATGGGCTGCTCTCACTGCTTCCATCAGGCAGGCGGTATCGCAGCATCAGGACCCGCACCAGCCAACTACATGACAGCTTCTTCCCACAAGCAATAAGACTTTTGAACACATGATCTCTCACGATCAACAATCAGCACTGCACTTTATTAATCCTCACTCTGTCAATATATTCTCCCAATTCAGTTAGTGTGTGTGTGTGTGTATATATATATATATATATATATACACACATATACACCCTTATCTAGTGTATGTGTATTCTACATTGTGTGTATTGTGTACATTTGTTATGTAAATTGTTGTGTAAGTATGTGTACATTTGTTATGTAAATTGTTTTGTGTAAATATGTTGTTTATTGTAAAGTGGTTTATGTCTCGTCACCGTCATGACTGCAATGTTGCTCGGAACTGCACACAAGACTTTCACCTACTGTTGCACTCGTGTACACAGTAGTGTGACAATAAAGTGATTTGATTTGATTGATTTTGATTCTTCAGGCATTGGATCTCCCCATAACCGACGCCCAGGTGAACGAGATGGAGTCTCACTTGGAGGACATCGACTTTGTCATGGCTGCAGAGGAAGAGAAGAAGTTGAGGCATGATGTCATGGCTCACGTGCACACATTCGCTCACTGCTGTCCCACAGCTGCCCCTATCATCCACCTGGGCGCCACTTCCTGTTATGTGGGAGACAATACGGTGAGGGGAAAATGTTGCTTGGTTACTTTTTATGGTTTTGTCATGAATGTTCTGCTAATATTGTCAGAGTACAATGACAATGGAGAATGACTAGTGTTAAATCCCAAAGTATACTTCGGTTTCACACAAACGCTTAGCGGCTGTGTACAGTTGAACACAAGCCTGCCAAAATACACTTCATTTGGCGCATGCATGCTACAACCGCTATGAGAGACTTGGCTCTTTAGGAGCTTAGACCCATAAAGATGTCTTTTATATTTCTTCAGACTCGAGTTGCTCAAATGCAGGTATCTCCAGACGTCCACACGAACGCGCTCTTGATGTGCAAATTCACTATTGTTGTTTCCACGTTTGTCTCCAATTTTTTACCGGCAATCTTCTTCAAACGCTTCTTTGTAACTGCAATGGCTCAAATGTGATTGTTGCCACCTTGTGGACCCACAAATGAGTGCAAATAATTCCTGGTACATGACGAAGGAAATATAGGTCTCTGCTGAACAATAATGGGTGCTTCCCAATCTGTGGGAGTTTTCAAACATTGATGGGTCTTTCTAAACTATACAATGAAAGTAGGGAATCTCAATGTAGTTATCAATAGGCATTTCCAAACCAGAATGGGCATTTCTAAACTGTCCAATGAAAGTAAGGATTCGCAGTGTAGTAGGCAAATCGTTTAAAGAGCTTGAAAATCGGCCATCCCGGTTTGATCCCACTAGTTGTTAAAAGCCTGTTTTTTTTCTGCAGAAACATAAGTCTCTAAAGAAGGGTCCTGCAAGGCTACTACAAGTTACACCCCATTAAAATAGCAGGGGAATTGCTCAAGTCTTGCAACAGTTGGGATGTCACATTCATGCACTGTGTTTGTTGCGTTTGAGTCCCACAGCAACCCTAAAGTTAGAAATGTTAAATTTCACCATTTATGTCTTTGGTTTAATAATATGGTATGTGACATCATTTCAAAGTTATTCTTTGTGAAATTTACACAGTTATGACTCCATGAGTCACACAGCGAATGCACAGGATTTGAAAATGTATTTTAGCCAATATAATTGCTTTATTTGCCAATGGGTGTGTTACTTGTTGTTTTGCGGGACACCGACAGATACACTTGGGTGCACATACTGTGCGTTCAGAGTATATGCGGTTAGAAAAATCAGGGCATGTGTTCAGTGTTTGAGCACTCTGCTTATGTCGAAATTTGCGTCATGCAGACATATAGCAATTGCCTCTGTCTGAAGTATACTTTGGGCTATAGATACTGATTTCGTTCTAATCTAAAAGATTTTGAATGATGTGAAAGTGTTTAGAAGGATGACTTTGTGTGTTGATTCTTTTCTTTGTCTTTAGGATCTGATAATGCTTCGTGATGGATTTGATATCCTGCTACCAAAGGTTTCTGTCATTTCCCATTTTAAAACAAACACACTGCTCCTGTCCACAGCTATAAAGCACATACTGTTTTCAACATTTGTCTCTCCTGTAGTTGGCTCGTGTGATTGACAGGTTGGCTAACTTTGCAGAGACATACGCTGATCTGCCCACTCTGGGTTTCACCCACTTTCAGTGAGTACATGTCCAACTCCCTATGGTGGACCACATGTAGACATTTTTTTGAAATTCTCTGTGTTTGAGATTGCATGACAAATAACTTTTCTTCCACTTCTGTTCATGTTCTTCCTCCCTCTCTTCTGTTGTCTCTATGGCTTCATAATTTTCCCTCATCATGTGTCTGGCTCATCTCTAATACATTTGCACTTATTCTTCAAATCGCTTTTTTTATTTTTTATTTAATCTTTAAACTTTCTAAACTTTGCATTCTTAACAATAATTCTCGGTCAGTTTTGGGTTTATTGTCTCTCTCCCCCTACCTGTCTCTATCCCAGACCAGCTCAGCTGACTACAGTCGGGAAGCGTGCATGTCTCTGGCTGCAGGATCTGGTCATGGACTTGAGGAACCTTCAGCGTGCGAGAGAAGACCTGCGTTTTCGGGGGGTCAAAGGAACCACGGGCACTCAGGCCAGCTTCCTGCAGCTCTTCCAGGGAGAACATGATAAGGTGAACATCACTGCATAACAAGGATTGGTGATTCTTTATCTCTGGAGCACAGTTAGAAGGTGTAAGATGTAACATGGGAAGACTGATTGATTTTTGCAAATTGGTTTGTTCAGATGGTTCATTTACATTTTACATTTATGCATTTGGCAGACGCTTTTATCCAAAGCGACTTACAGAGCCCTTATTACAGGGACAATCCCCCCGGAGCAACCTGGAGTTAAGTGCCTTGCTCAAGGGCACAATGGTGGTGGCCATGGGGTTCGAACCAGCGACCTTCTGATTAGCAGCCCTGTGCTCTAGCCACTACGCCACCACCTCTCAAATGCTATATTTAAGCTTGTTTATGGTTTTACTGTTGAGTGGTTGATCTGACAAATAGACTTGTCTGTTTTCTCTCTCAGGTGGAGGAGCTGGATCGGATGGTCACAGAGATGGCTGGATTTAAAAAGTATGCTCTCTTTATGTAATGCATGCTTTCATTATTTAACAAATGTTTTGAAATAAAATGGTCTGAATCATCATTGGGTATTTTGTAACTGGCCAGAATCCAGGTTTACATTGTATATGTTTGTGTCTGTGTGTACATGGTTAATCTGTTTCCTCACCTGTTTTCAGGTCGTACTTGGTGACGGGACAGACATACAGTCGTAAGGTTGATGTTGACTCACTCTCTGTGCTGGCCAGTCTGGGAGCCACAGTACACAAGGTCAGACACTAATGCCGAACTGAAACGAGCATTTTGTGTTTTAAATGAGCTGTTATAACAATTGATCACAGTAGTACAGAAGTGATGTGAAAATGAACCTGCCCTCTAGTGGGAGTGTAGTGTTATAGCAGCACTCATGCTCCAAGTACTGTACAACAGGGATTACAGATTTCATAAAATGATGGTTGTTTTTGTTTGTTAACTTGCTATAGATTTGCACTGATATCCGTCTGTTGGCTAATCTGAAAGAGATTGAGGAGCCATTTGAGAAAGACCAGATTGGTGAGTGTGTGAGTGTGTGTGTGTGTGTGTGTGTGTGTGTGTGTGTGTATAATATTGTGTGCTTATGTATAAAAATTAAACGGTAAGTCAATAGAGACCGTGTTTTATAGTGATTTTACCTCAAGTTAGGGGTTCTTAAGTAAAACATTGAGCAGTATGGTAAAAACAATAAATATGAAATTCTACATTTTCATTAATGATAGAAATGTACAATTATTTTGGTGATGTAATATTAATTATCCTAACTATAGTCCATTTACGATTACAAGGCAACTTGCTAATTTGAGTGTGTGAATGTGTTGTCACCACATATGCTTTTATTGGCATTTTCTCCTTAGGCTCCAGTGCCATGCCATATAAGAGAAACCCCATGCGTGCTGAGCGCTGCTGTAGTCTGGCTCGCCACCTGATGGCGCTGATCTCCGATCCTCTGCAGACGGCATCAGTGCAGTGGTTGGAAAGAACCCTGGATGACAGCGCAAACAGGCACTGTTTGAAAACTTCATTACAGAATTACAGCTGTGATTTTTGTCTTTTCTTCTACCTGAACAAATGATGTGGCACCAACTTTCAGTCTCAACCTTTCTCTGTATTTTTTTTAGGAGGATCTCTCTGCCCGAATCATTCCTCACTGCTGACATCATCCTCAGCACTCTTCAGAACATCACTGAAGGAATGGTGGTGTATCCTAAGGTGAGTGGCATGTGTGTCCCTTTATCTCTTAAAAGGGGTGCTTCAC
The DNA here is from genome assembly GCA_032164185.1 of Moxostoma hubbsi. Taxonomy (NCBI): domain Eukaryota; kingdom Metazoa; phylum Chordata; class Actinopteri; order Cypriniformes; family Catostomidae; genus Moxostoma; species Moxostoma hubbsi. The sequence continues at coordinate 39,528,989 of JAVLUX010000007.1, forward strand.
TCAACTATAAAAATTAATGTACTCACTCATGTTGCTTCAAGCCCATTTTACTTTTTTTCTGTGGAAGACAAAAGATAGAAGGCATAATGTTAGCCTCAGTCCTTATTCACATTTAAAAGGTGCAAAGAAAGTAAATGGTGACTAAGGCTATCATTGTGCCTAACACCTTTTTTAGTGTTCCATGGAAGAAAGAAAGCCATACAAGGTTGAGTAAATGAGGACAGATTTGTGATTTTTAGGTTAACTATCCCTTTAAGGTCAAAAGTAAATTAATTTTACTTCTGTATCTAAACTCTCTTTATAGGTGATTGAGAGGCATATTCGTCACGAGCTGCCCTTCATGGCTACTGAAAACATCATCATGGCCATGGTAAAGGCTGGAGGAAACCGACAGGTTAGAACGACCAATGATTAATAAATGAAACCATCATGACCGCATGAAGCTGTGTGTTGCTGCAGTTGCACTTGTGGCTGCCATTTCCTGCTGAGTGATACATTCTCTTGTGTTTATGTAGGACTGTCATGAGAAGATCCGGGTGTTATCCCAGCAGGCTGCAGCCGTGGTGAAACAGGAAGGGGGAGACAACGACTTACTGGCTCGGGTTCGGGCTGATTCATATTTTGCCCCCATACTTGGCCAACTAGATGCCCTACTGGATCCGAAAACCTTTATCGGCCGAGCCCCACAACAGGTATACACACTTAAACACACCTAGACATTCTCCTCTGTGTAGCCAAGAATTAATTTCGCATCTTCTGTTATTATTGTGTTATTAATATTTATTACATGTATATTAACATGTTATAAACATGAAGCAATCTGTAATCCCTGTGCTCACCCTCTCTCATCTCTGTCTCTCAGGTTACAAGGTTTTTGTCTGAGGAGGTCCGGCCTGTTTTGGAGCCATACAAGAGTAAAATGGATGTAAAAATTGAGCTAGAGCTCTGAAATGTGCACACTGATACAACTTTGTACTACTGACAAATAAAATCTGTACAACAATTAATTATGAACAATGAAATGCTGTCCAAATTATTGTGTTCTTTTAGGATTTTGGAAAGAGGAGGCGTGGCTAAAATCGCCCTTTATGGTGTTAGATTGATCTCGTAAACCAATAAATGAACATCTAAAGATTTAACTGTCAATTTAAAGGAGTCATGACGCACACTTTTTATATATTAGTTGTATTATCTTTCCTAAGGACCACCACTCTGCCATAATATAATCATATATCATTTTCCACCCTGTCTCTGGCCCTCTGTCTGGAATGCTCTGTTTTAAAGGAATGTTACGGGTTCAGTACAAGTTAAGCTCGGTTGAAGGCATTTGTGGCATAATTTTGATTACCACAAAAATACATTTTGACTCGTTCCTCCTCTAAAAAAAATTGAGGTTCCAGTGAGGCACTTGTAATGAAAGTGAATGGGGTCCAATTTTATTGTGTGTAAACATGAGTTTAGTGTGATAAAATCATTATTAACCTTTTCTGTGTAAAGTTATAGCCAATTTTACAACTTCATTACCGTGGTAAATGGTCTGCACTTATAAATAGTGCCTTTTTAAACTTAGCGGTATTCAAAGCACTTTACACTGCGTCTCATTCTCACACCAATGAGAGCAGTGCTGACATGCAAGGCGCTAGCCTGCCATTGGGAGCAACTTGGGGTTCAGTGTCTTGCCCAAGGACCCTTCGGCATGTGGAGTCATGTGGGCCAGGAATCGAACCACCAACCCTGCGATTAGTGGACAAACCGCTCTACCAGTTGAGCCACAGCCGCCCCATGACAATGTAATGTCAGCAAACCCTATAATGACTGTTAACTTTACAGATCAAATAATACTCAAAAGTTTTAACAGAAGAATTAATGCAAGTGCTTTTATAAAAATACAATCTTCAGCAAGAAACCGATGGAGTGCGTACTCCGGGTAGGGAAGGAGGTATTGCCCCAAGTGAAGGAGTTCAAGTACCTCGGGGTCTTGTTCACGAGTGAGGGGACAATGGAGCGGGAGGTTGGCCGTAGAATCGGGGCAGCGGGGGCGGTACTGCACTCGCTCTATCGCACCGTTGTCATGAGAAGAGAGCTGAGCCGGAAGGCAAAGCTCTCGATCTACCGGTCAATTTTCGTTCCTACCCTCACCTATGGTCGTGAAGGTTGGGTCATGACCGAAAGAACTAGGTCGCGAGTACAAGCGGCCGAAATGGGCTTCCTCAGAAGGGTGGCGGGCTTCTCCCTTAGAGATATGGTGATGAGCTCAGTCATCCGCGAGGAGCTCGGAGTAGAGCCGCTGCTCCTTTGCGTGGAAAGGAGTCAGTTGAGGTGGTTTGGGCATCTGGTAAGGATGCCCCCTGTGCGCCTCCCTAGGGAGGTATTTCAGGCACGTCCAGCTGGGAGGAGGCCTCGGGGAAGACCCAGGATTAGGTGGAGAGATTACATCTCCACACTGGCCTGGGAACACCTCGGAGTCCCCCAGTCAGAGCTGGTTAATGTGGCTCGGAAGAGGGAAGTTTGGGGCCCCCTGCTGGAGCTGCTGCCCCCGCGACCCGACTTCGGATAAGCGGTTGAAGATGGATGGATGGATGGACAATCTTCACATTCGGTGTTTAAATCTTAAAAAAATTGGCCACGTTAACTTCCATTGTAAGGACCTCACTGTAACTTAGATTTTTTTTCTGTTTGTTTTTTTTATGTATTTGTGATATATGACGCTTGCAGCATGATTCATCACGGTGAATCATCATTTTGCAAACATGTCTGAATTTCTCTGGAATTTTTAAATAACATTTCATTCTCAAGACTGGAAAAAGTGCATATATAAAGCACTGAGTGGGTTAAGGTTTTTGAACACACACACACACACACACACACGCACGTCTAATGGCTTGTGTGGTTGTGGAAACTTGTCATAAAGTCATAAATCAATGATGCTTTTGCTAAGTGCATAGCCACACATGGTTTGAAATGAGCAACAGTCAGTTACCGTATTACACTGAAAAAACATCACTTCAGACCTCTGAAATGTGTTCCTGTAAGCCTCCTTACGACATTCCCTCTGAATTTCAATAAAAACAGAAGTAGTGAAAAATAGGGTGGTCGATTTAACGCGTTAATTCAGTGCAATTAATTTAAAAAAGTTAAAAAAAAGAATGCAATTAATGTCCCCAGATGGTTAAAAGGAATATTGCTATCATCGAGGCAATTAAAGCTTAAAGGATCACCTGTTTTAACCAGCTACACTGTCATTCATTAGAGCATTTAAGTATGAGGATGCTCAAAACAACATGTAAAACATCAACTAATGTGACATTCAATTTTGTTATCAATTACTGCATGCCTCATTCTATTAGTACAATTTATGCTACATCAGTAAAATATGCTTTTGTTAACCCTTCTGATGATTTAAATTAATAAAACGTATATATGCTGTGGAAAATGTTGAATTTGTTTTGTTTACATTCTGAATTTATGACGGTAATGCTCTAACATGCTACATGCTAACAATTACACTCTGCTTTTGGCTATGTTGAGACTGCAGGCAAATCATACTTTTTCTCAAATCAGATCTATTCAGGCAGACTGTCCGCACTATTAATTGCAAGTGATCAAATCAGATTTGTGCATTCAGACATAACAAACCTATCTGCATGGGTTGCTTTGGTAATGACGTACGTGAATTTACGTTTGGTAAATACCCACGTGATGATGCTTTCAAAAGAGATGCGGGAAAAAGTGCATCATCTCGCTCTCCAAATAAGCACCCTATCCTGTCACGGTGCAGAACTCTTTCTTCGCACAAGAAAAACTCAGCGATGGATGAAACTGGTAAATATTGTGATGTTTTTTACGTCATCGTTGTGTCACTTTAAGAGTGACGCAAAAGACTATTTGAAATCCGAATTGAGCAGCCAGAGCGTCCAAAATTAGACGCATCTGAAAAAAATTCGATTTCAAACGCATTTGAAACCACCTCCCGATGTGTTTGAATCAGTTTCGGAAAAATCATGTGTTTTTTTGCTATCCAGACTATCAAAAATTCATCTGGATACAATCTGGATATGCAAAAAATAGGATTTTTAGACTAATTAAACAAAAAACTGAATGACACGGTTTTGGAAAATGTCTCTACATGAATGATCGAACAGATGTGGGTAAATTTGCACCAGCTTGCTAATAACTGCATGCCAGTGCGTTCTTATTGACTGATCTTGACTGACTAAACAGGAATTTGCTTTCAGTCTCTAAGTAGGTGGAGCCAGTCACACCTTCCAGTGATGTGAACCAATGGCAGTACGAATGTGTTTAGCGGCCGGTAAGATGATTTCCCGAATGTTCGCACAGATGATCTCCTAAAAAACCACTGAAACAAATGCAAAGACATCTGTTCTCACCAGACTTGGTTATGACGTCATACAGTTTCGTTCTTCAATTTCATAGGGAGTGTGCCAGGGCCATTAAGCAGGGGGCAGTTAGCGTAACACCAGTTGTTTAGGCAATGCACAGCTTGTACAGAGAACAAACCAATCTCAAGCATGCTTGACACTCGCGAAAGAACGAGATGAGATCACATTCAAACCCAGCTGGACGGAGAGCAATTCTGAATGCAGGCATCCTGAGGCACGTTTTTGTACGTTTTCAACTTAAAAACTTAAATTCCATTTAACTTGACACGGGGACCTAAAAACAATGTGTTTATGACGTGACGCAACCAAAGTGATATTCTCCAAAAGCGTTTGTCTCAGCTATATGTGTACATTGATACATCCTTAGAAAGGCTTGTGTTCAGTAATATGGAAATAAACAATTTATTGCCTTCTTGTCTTGCCACTCTAATGTAAAACAATCTGAATTATTATATTTAATAAATTATTAAATTATACCTATAATAATTAAATAGGGAATTATTATTTGAGGGCCTTTCTCAGCAAACGCATATGCAATTAATTTGATTGATTAATCGGCATATTCGTCATTCATTCCATATATTTTTTAATTGATTGACAGCCCTAGTGGAAAATAATCTAGTTTATTACTGTTGCACAAAGCTCCTTGAAGCTGATTGGTCCTGATCCTAATTTAAAGGAATAGTTCACCCAAAAAAATTAAAATCAAGTCATTGTGTAATCAATATTATGTGTGTCCAAATTTGTATGACCTTCTCCTCTGGAACACAAAGAAAGACATTTTGCAGAAAATCCGAGCTGCTCTTTACAAACAATGAAAGCATATAGTGACCAGGGACTGTCAAGCTCCAATATGACAAAATAAGCAGCATAAAAATAGTTCATGTGACTTGATCAGCATTCAGGACCAGAACTTTCCATTTCAGAAGCTGCTTTTATGTATACCGTACCTCCGTTAGTCTGTCTGACCCTGTAGATCTTGAAGAACTGTTATCATTAGACATCACTTCTTAATACATTTTTAAACATGTATGCCCAATAATGTGTTAAAACTCAGGATTGGTTAGCAAAGAGGAAACAAATGGCCCACAGTGGGCATCAGCCATCAGAATTAAATCACATTCGAGTGTTTCCTCTGCGTTGTGAAATAGTTATTCTGCCATCACGTGTAGGTTTACACACATTATTTAGGTGGCCACTTTGTTAGCTTTTTAAATAGTGGGATTCTGCCTCCGTAGCCCATCTTCTTCAAGGTCTTAAGATACTCAAACCATCCTGGTGCAACTTTGATCACAGTTCTTTTGTTTGAACAACAAGTAACCCTCTTGGCCATGTTTGCATCCTTTTATACACAGAGTTGCTGTAACATAATTGCCTGGTTAGATATTCGCATTAATGTGCTGGTGGACATCGTAAAGTGGCTTTATAAAGTTGCTGTGTGATATTTATCATAGCTCTTCCCTCTGAGGAAACACAGGTCTGTGTAATACAAACATTATGGTAATGTGATATATAGGAACTCATGTGTGCACACACTAGTTTACACACACAGGGGACGTTGTGAGTGAGAGGCAAGTTGGTAAGTCATAGTGGTCCTCATGTACACTTATGCATGTTTTTTTCATGTGTGTCTTCTGCTTCATTTTCAGATCCCTCTATGTTCCTGCTTTTTTTCCAATGATAAAACTTGCCAAGGGTTTGGGATTCTTAGGGTTAGGATTCTTCTTAATTTTCTCACTGCTCTTATGTTCTCTAGGTATCTTTTATTAAGTTCCCTCATTCCAGTTAGTGGTCTGGATGCTATAAAAGTAAGACTTTATAAACAGGCTTCAAAGTGAACTTTTGTGACTGCTGTTGAACATTAGGCTCACTTTTCTCAGTATTAGCTGAAGTTTGCTTCTCACCAGAATGAGTAAAAGAGACAGCTAGTTTATTGTGGTTGTAAGTGTGAAGTATGTGATAGTATGATGCTCTGCATGAGAACATATATAGGATTTTAGATTTAGACTCATGTTACGTTCTTTAGTGGTATAAATGAATGTTGTAAGAAGAGAGAGAAGAAAGAAACCCCGTGAGGAACCCAAAGCTCAAATGGGAAAGCCATTCTCTCCGACTGGCCTGAGAAAATAACACATGGGAAACAGAAAATAATATGAATTCTAAGAGAGGCAGTAAAAAGTTTTTTATTTTCAATAATTGCATACCAAGTTTTGCCAAATGCAAATAAAATTGGATTAGGCTCGTGAAACAGCTGAAAGCGAAATTTATTTTTGAGACCTTAACAAGAGAAGATTGTGGCGCGAACGGAAGATTTCTCTCTGATTCACGTGGTCCCTATGCAGTGTTAAATGCTCCCTACATGCACAGCAGGGCATATCTGTAAGAGTACAAGTCACTTCATAAAATATGTTAACTTGGAATGACCTGCAACATCATTAGATAGTAAAATATACTCTGTTATATCTGTGGTTTACACTCATTATCTGGTGAAAACAGAAATTAAAGACAAACTACACTCCTTTTGTGTGGACGACATGGGTTCAATTCTGACTTTTCTCCCACTTTTTCGAATCCTGTATCCAGTTTCCAGTCTCCGCTATTAATGTGTACTTTAATTCTATATATTAATAGGGTGGCTGTGGCTCAGGTGGTAGAGCGGGATGGCTACTAATTGCAGGGTTGGCGGTTTGATTCCCAGCCCACACAACTCCACATCTGCCGAAGTGTCCTTGGGCAAGACACTGAACCCCAAGTTGCTCCCAATGGCAGGCTAGCGCCTTGCATGGCAGCTCTGTCGCCATTGGTGTATGAGTGTGTGTGAATGGGTGATTGGGACACAGTGTAAAGCGCTTTGGTAACCTCTGAGGTTAGAAAAAGTGCTATATAAGTGCAGACCATTTACCATTCTGCTTATACCCTGATACCACACGTACCAGGACGTTCATGGACGTCATTGTAACCAAGACGTCTATTAGATGTGTTTACATCTGGAAGATACAGTATATTGTTTACGTTGCTTGCTCATCTGCGAACATCTATAAGATGTTTGACAATAAGTATGTCTTTGAGATACCCCTGGGGTAAAAGGCACTTTTGATTTCATTTTCTCCAAAAACACTAAACAGCAGCAAAATCTACCTCAGTTCTTTCCTAAACACCGGCCACTTTACTCTGCAAAATATTCCTGATCCATGAGATCATTCTGAGCAAAGTCTAAAGTTTGTTTTTGAGGTAATTTGATCCAGTATTTTGAGACAAAATACTTATTTGTCATTTTCAGTTTGTTTTAGGTGATTAAATCAATGTTTTTGAATAACTGTCCAATAAGTGAAGGGATAAAAAGCCCCCCTGTTGCAGGCGCTAAAGGCCCCTTCATAAAACACATTGTTTTTCCTAATTGGGGCGAAAAGATTTGTTATGAAATTTGTTTAAAAGTGGGCTCACATTGACTGATCCAATTACAATGAAGATTCATTGGTTTATAGAATACTTCATATGTCAAGAAATGGCAAATGTAATTGAAATTAACAGGAAATGGTTTTCCCTTAACTGATGTGGGTATTTTGAATAAGCATGATCTTAATTGTTTACTCAAAAATGGCATCTTACTGTCTCAAAAGTATTCGTCTTATTTGACAAATTTTAGCCTTTAGCTATTCTCCTTATTTTTTACACCTTTTTGAAAAAAATAATTATAATCAAAACAACCTTCCGTTATTATTTATTTTCACACAAATTATGTTGATCCATCTATATTCAATAAAAACAAACGTATTTTTTCCATTCTTCATCCGCTTTGTGACTAGAATAAAAGCACATTTTCCTTAAGGTGTGCCTTCAGCCCTGTTGTACTCTACACATCAATGTATTTAAGGCAGAGGATATTTGCACTGAGTGACAAGTTTTGAGTACATGTTAATTAGTTTGATACATGTTAATCGAGGTGATGTTGGTTGGTCTATCTACAGGTGATCTGATTGGTCCATCATGTGGGCGTGGGCATTACTACCTGTCACCCTGGCGGTGTTTGGAACTGTTGGTATTTGGGTAGTGTGAGTATTTCTTTCCTATTCTCTCTCTTTTTGAATATCCAAATTGTAATTTTTCAATTCTATAATATTTATATTATTTCAAACCTCTCTCTGTGTGGCAGATATGGCATGGCTGTGTCCAATAACACGGTTAATATAACTGAAGAATTTCCTTATATCAGGTGTGTACTTCAATGGCAGTTATATATTAAGTATTATTATGTATATATTATGAGTAAATGAGAAGAAATGCCATTCATTATCAGGGTGCTTTGACACTGGTAAAATATTACATTTGTATCTGTAAGATGTTCCATTAACAGAAACAAAGAAATGAATGTGATTGTTTTGTTTCCTTCAGTACGTGTGGCTCTTACAACCCCCAAAGCTGCCTGTTTTCTCAGGTCCTCAACATTTGCAGTGTTCTGGGTGAGTGTTCTGGTATCATTTGGAAACAGGCCTACTTTGCTTGACATTCTGTGTGAACTCCGTCTCTCTTTCTGTAGCTCTGTGGATTGTCTCAATCAGATTTCAGCAGGTACGGGATTTGGGCTGTGCGTCTCCTACAAACACTGCCAGTCTGGTGCTTGGTTTCATCTCTAGTTTTGGCATTTCTGTTCTCGGAAACTTCCAGGTACACATATGTTTGTATTGTGCACGATAAGTTCACTTTATGCCAAGCCAATAATACATGTACAATATATGACAGTTCTGTTCTACTTGCAAATTGGGGTTTGCAGTTACTACTTGATATCAGTAGTTTATTATTATTATTATTATTATAGCCTTTCTATTTATGGATTTGGTTTATGACTATGTCGGTCCATACAGCAATCAGTGGTGAAGTGGGCTCACCTGCTTGGTGCACTCCTGGCCTTCTTCCTGGGTTTGGCATATTTTTGGGTCCAAGCGTGGCTTACATACCGCACCCAACCGTCAAATGACCGGAAGTGGGTGGGGCCACTGCGCATCCTCCTCTGCTGCCTGTGCACCGTCTTGGTCATCTGCAGTATCCTTCAGATCTAAGAGATTATATCATTTTCACTGAAATGAGATTAGTTCAACTGAGCCGTGCAATGTTCAATTGGTTAAAAGAGGCTTTTATTGTAATTCTACTGAGTTTTGAAGTTTTTTTCATAAAGGTTTTGATTTCCTTTAAAATCAATGTCATATTTAAGCAAAATGGTTCACGAGGCTTTGCTATATTGTAAATATACTTAAAGCAAAAAGTCATTGTTAGGCACAAAGTACAATGGATTTCCCATGTACATAATAATAATAGTAATAATAATAGCAATAATAATAATAATAATAATAACAATAATAATAATAATTTAATAGTAATTAATAATAATTTAAAAAAAATTATAATAGTAGTACTTTAGTAGTGATGATTATGATAATAATAATAATAATAATAATAATAATAATAATAATTTAATAGTAATTAATAATAATTATAAAAATAATAATAATAGTAGTACTTTAGTAGTGATGATTATGATAATAATAATAATAATAATAATAATAATTTAATAGTAATTAATAATAATTATAAAAATAATAATAATAGTAGTACTTTAGTAGTGATGATTATGATAATTATAATAATTTAATAGTAATTAATAATAATTTTAAAAATAATAATAATAGTAGTACTTTAGTAGTGATGATTATGATAATAATAATAATAATAATAATAATAATAATAATTTAATAGTAATTAATAATAATTATAAAAATAATAATAATAGTAGTACTTTAGTAGTGATGATTATGATAATTATAATAATTTAATAGTAATTAATAATAATTTTAAAAATAATAATAATAGTAGTACTTTAGTAGTGATGATAATAATAATAATAATAATAATTTAATAGTAATTAATAATAATTATAAAAATAATAATAGTAGTACTTTAGTAGTGATGATGATAATAATAATAATAATAATTTAATAGTAATTAATAATTATAAAAATAATAATAATAATAGTAGTACTTTAGTAGTGATGATGATGATAATAATAATAATTTAATAGTAATTAATAATAATTATAAAAATAACAATAATAGTAGTACTTTAGTAGTGATGATTATGATAATTATAATAATTTAATAGTAATTAATAATAATTTTAAAAATAATAATAATAGTAGTACTTTAGTAGTGATGATAATAATAATAATAATAATAATTTAATAGTAATTAATAATAATTATAAAAATAACAATAATAGTAGTACTTTAGTAGTGATGATTATGATAATAATAATTTAATAGTAATTAATAATACTTATACAAATAATAATAATAGTAGTACTTTAGTAGTGATGATGATGATAATAATAATAATAATTTAATAGTAATTAATAATAATTATAAAAATAATAATAATAGTAGTACTTTAGTAGTGATGATTATGATAATAATAATAATAATAATTTAATAGTAATTAATAATAATTAGAAAATAATAATAATAGTAGTACTTTAGTAGTGATGATTATGATAATAATAATAATAATAATTTAATAGTAATTAATAATAATTAGAAAATAATAATAATAGTAGTACTTTAGTAGTGATGATTATGATAATAATAATAATAATTTAATAGTAATTAATAATACTTATACAAATAATAATAATAGTATTACTTTATTAGTGATGATGATGATAATAATAATAATATGTACAATTATTTATATTATTATATCACAATAATTTAATATTATTCATAATAATAGTGCTTTATCTACCACCCCTGGAGTTGCAAGTTCGTATCCAGGGTGTGCTGAGTGATTACAGTCAGGTCTCCTATGCAACCAAATTGGCCCGGTTGCTAGCGAGGGTCGAGTCACATGGGTTAACCTCCTCGTGGTCGCTATAATGTGGTTTTCGCTCTCGGTGGGGTACGTGGTGAGTTGTGCGTGGATGCTGTGGAGAATCACGTGAAGCCTTCACACATGCTGTGTCTCTGCGGTAATGTGCTCAACAAGCCACGTGATAAAATACACGGATCGACTGTCTCAGACTGGGAATTGGGCATTCCAGATTGGAGAGAAAAAGGGGAGAAAATCTAAATAAATTAAAAAAAGAATAATAATAGTGCTTTATTAGACAGGTTCCCATAATTCCCACGTTTAAACCCCATTTAAAGACATCGTTTTTAAAATTAGCAATTGTTTATATGTAGGTTATATGTGTGTGTTTTACTTTAATTTTACATTATTAGCTCTTTTTTTTTTGTAAATTAATGTTTTACTCTTTACTATTAGTGTTTTAATTTCTTAAATTTTTAAGTTTGTTAAATGTAAAATATATTTAATAACAAATATATTTATCATTTTTAAATACTTTTATTTATTTGAATGCAGTCCATTTTTATGAATTTTAATTTATGATATAATAATGTTCCTATAGAAATAATTATATTAATAATAATTATTATAAATTCAATAATTTACAAGAAGTAAAATAATTGTCAGTACAACTAATATTTAATGTTATTTTACAAAAAAAAAAAATCCATTCAGTGTCATACTTGTGCAAAAAAAATTAAGGCTAATATTTGATCTCGCTGTGTGCTGCTAAGTGATACACAGCAACTAGTTAAAAAACTGTTTTGCATCATAGCTGTTACTATTGTATGTTTTAGCATGGCTGGATTTCTGCATAGACCAATTAGCATCGGCCAGGATCTGGTTTATAATCTTTTGATTTGAATCCTGGTGTTATCCATAACCCTCCTTTCTTTCAGTGGCCGTTTTCCACAAAATAGGGTACCGTTCTGAGGCTGCTTTTAGTGAGTGGGCTCTGGTCACATGCTTCTTTGCACTGTTTGGGATTTTTGCTGCCGAGTTCAGACACATTGACTTCCACAAGCTCACCGTACAGAAGGAGGGACTGAAAACGGATAATAATAACACCAATAGTGTGTGGACTCTGCAGGAGTTTCACTGAAGAAGGGGCAAGTTACCCGACAGGGCCAGTTGTGGGCGTGGTAATCATAATTTAGACAGACACACACACACACACACACACACACACACACACACACACAAAAACTCCCATTTTACACAGCCAATTTTCATACATATTTTCAACAGTTTACTGTTTCTCCTATAACTTGAACATGTTACTGTGTAAATTATATGTTACAGGAATACTATAATGAATTCATGAGCACATTGTTTACATCAGGGGAGAAGCAGTCATTTTAAAAGTTGGGGTGGGGGGCACAGCTGTCAGTAGGTGGCTTGCACAGACCCCAAACTGACAGTGCAGTATTAATATATTACAGTATATAATAATATATAAGTATGATATATGTATTATATTAATATATACTTATTATTTACTTTTAATATTTCTAGTATATTGCAAAATATTGAAAAATTTGAGAAATATTATTATAAAGGACATCTTGTGGAGCACTTGCTCCTGTTTCACACATGACAATAAAAGACTGAGCACAAGCTGGTCCTGAATAAATTAATTAATTACAATAATGACAATTGCACATGTGCACAGATGTATTTTTTACTCTGTGCTTGTGCATCGTGGGATTTAAATATATCCATATATATTAAATATATGGTTTGACTATGGTTCACCAAAATTCGTTCAGATCCTTTCAATGCTTCAGTGACCATTTCTGGTGATGCCAGAAGGTGGTGACAAATGAGTGTCAACGATCAAAAGAAAATTGTAAACCTTTAAAATGTATATTTTACTGATGTACAAAGAGACTTTAGTACTGTAGATTTAGTAGATGCATTATAAGAACAAAGCAAATCTATAATTTCCCAACAGATTGTGAGCTGTTGAGCTTGACTTTCATCAAAAGACAACAATAATAGTCTTATAATAATTCGAGTTTCAATAACGTCTGTACGTATCATGTCTACATACAGTATTGACGTCAGTAAAATGCGGTAAAGTTTTCTAAGAATACAGCAGATCTATCTTTTCCTACAGTTTGTCAACTGCACACCAACATGGAGGAAAAGATATTAAAAATAGCTTTACATATTTAACACAGACCAGTAATCTGTAATCTGCTTAAAACTGATCAAACTATTACCTCACAAATATAATGTAAAAAGTATAACTTACAGAAGACTCAGGCACTGATACACACTCCACTTACAATGTGTGCTTAAAAGAAGGATGGTTTTTTATGCAGTGCACTTCACGTAATGCTGCCAATCAAGAATGATATGCCAATAAATAACTCTCGTTTGTGTTCCTCATCATGGATAAATCAGTATTGTTAAAAGCAACTTTGTAGAAATGAACGGAGTCGCGTTGATTAGACTGTCTGACTGATGGCCTATTATGTAAGCGTTGTTTCGGCTCATGATACTCACCTGTGATTGGCTGGATGGTCGCTCAATCAGCCTAAAGTAACAATACGCAAAGAACACTGTATACAAATCCACCATTTGGACTCTGTAAAGGTTTAGCTTGGAAAAGTGCGGGGGACAAAAATGGAGTGTGGGGGATGTGTCCCCCACGTCCCCCCGTGGCTGCTACACCTTTGGTTTACATGACTCTTATAATGTCATTGAAAAGAAAATGAAGTAATGCTTATGATGATAAATGCTGTGCCTATTTCAGTACAACAACTAGGCTACCTACTGTAAAACAATACCTCAGCATTGCTGTCCTTGGTCTGCAGACATACAGACATTATATTTTGTTTGCATATTGTATTATGGTGCTCTAAATATATAAATAAAATGTTACCTGTCAGACCATCATGGAAGAAAACTTTTTTAATGTAAAAAAACCTGATAAAAGTCTAACAGTTAAAAAAGGTGCAGTTTACTAATATGTGAAAATGAAAATCTTTAATTATAGATTTGTTCCTATTACCTGAGAGATATCCCTCAAATATGTGTCCTGAGATATTACGCCCGTATATTTCAGCATCATTTCAGCATTGTTGATCCACACAATGCAAGAGAATGGTGGCCAGAAATTTGAAGCTCCAAAAAGCACATAAAGGCAGCATAAAAGTAATCCATAAGACTCCAGTGGCTAAATCCATGTCTTTAGAAACGATATAAGTGTGGGTGAAAAAAAAAAATCTATATTTAAGTACTTTTTAAACTTTCTTCACTTTCACTTTCACTTCCACATTCTCCTTTTTTTATCTGTGGCGATTCACGTTCTTTGTGCATATATTTATAGTAAAAAAGGACTTAAATATTGATTTGTTTCTCAACCGCACTTATCATGTTGCTTCTGAAGGTAACGATTAAGCCACTGTAATCTTATGGATTACTTTTATGCTGCCTTTATAGGTCTTTTGGATCTTTAAAGTTCTGTTCACCATTTACTTACAGTTTAAGGACCTAAAAAGCTGAGATATTCTTCTAAAAGTCTTTTGTGCTCAGCAGAAGAAAGTCATACACATCTGGGATGGCATGAGGGAAAACTATCCATTTAAGGGAAGCAATCCACCAATCAGAGAGTCACTGCGAACAAAGTGTACCAAATGAGCTCTGCAGCGACCACCCACTTCCATGATGCAAAGTGAATGACGCAATCTAGTCTCTCAATATTTTGCATTGAAAAATATAATGCGTTGTTTCTATTCTTATAATCAACAATATTACATCTTTTAGAATTCACTCCTTTGTAATTCGATTATATCTTTCGCAGTGCTTCAAGAGATTTTAATAATTTCCCTCATGATCCTTTGTCTATTCGTCCAATTTTCAAATACGTTTCTGCTTCAAATTAAAGCTTGTAATCTTGTGATTCATTTAGGAGCTGGTTGGTTTGGTCCATGCATCTCTTTTACGCTTTTATGAAGGATTTTATGAAATCCCTATGGAAAAAAGTAATAGGAATGGGACCGATCCTGGAACCAAGACGCCACAAATGACTTAAACCTTTTACAGCACTCTCTTATTTGGGACTTCAAAAGAAATGTAAATAGTGGAAAAATGCAATTACATAAAAGAGACACCAGGGGGTGTCTGAGCCTGATGTTACCACTGATACTTGCACTCTAGTTTGCATGTGTTTAACTCGCCTCCTGCAACTCTTTGATGTATCTCAGAAAAGTTATTGAAAAAAAAACAAACATACAAAGATTGTTAAGAAGACGATTTAGGCTTACAAAGACATCCTTGTGAAAAATACTGTGTTATAAATGCAACCCTATCTGAGAGAGAGGGCTCAAGATAGCCAGGTCTAGATTAGCAAATGCATGCTAATAGCTCAGATGGCAGTGCATTATCTTTTACTGCCTTATTTCAGGCACACCTAACTGGAGCTACTAATAACAATAAATAAATTGGACAACTAACAAGACATTAGTCCACAAAGCTTGAATTGCTTGAAACTTATCTCTGTGTGCACTGAACTCCTCAATTAGACCCTTACAGTGTCAGACCAGATGGCACAAGCTGGGCAGTTGTCATGGGTGTAAAAGCTAATAAAATAAGCTGTGACTGTATTTAATGTGAATTTGGACACAACAGAGTTGCAATGTTTTTTCTGTTGGGAAACAGCAACAGAGAGCTCTTCATGATGGCATTCTTTCACATGCACATCGCTCTCATTGGTCGGGGAAAAGAGGGAAAGCGAGAGAGAGGGACACAAGGGGGCAAATGAAGGGTAGGGAACTTAAAGGCATTTTGAAAAGTCCTGGGAATCAGTCCCAATTATTTCGTTCTCATTTCTATTTTAATACTCTTTCATGATCAGATTTATTCTCTCCTTTGAATATCCACTTGTTTTGTTCGAGTAACACTTTCACCCAAACACTGACATACTCTCTGCAAAATCTTTAATATAAGATACAGTTTGCATATAAATCAAAACTTGAAATGTATGTGGGGGAAAGGAAGACAAATCACGGCTGAATTCATGAATAGGATACGAAATAGAAGCTGTGTCTCATTTCGAAGGATGCGTCCTCTGGACGTCGCATTTGTCAGCCGCATACGTCATTGAGACCGTCTCGTTTCAGAAAAGCGAGTTGGACACTCCGAATGCAGCCTTCGAATGCGACCTTCTTTCATGGGAATTTGGAGGATGCATGAGGTGTATCCTTCATGGGCACTCACAACCCACAATTCTTTGCTTCTTTGCTCTAAATTTTTATGTCAATTTGCCTGAAAATATGATGTTCAAACGAAAAAAAAAAAGTTATGTTAATAAAGTTGAAGAACCTCAGTAGATGTATAGTAGTATATAATATGTATAATTATATTATATGTAATTAAGATAAAGTATTATAGACTAAAAGTACACCTGTAAATTCTATTTTCTTTTCTCTTTACATCATTATAACTCTCCTAAAATGCACCTCATACATTCCCTTCCTAAATGACTTTGTTCCCTTCTCACTCAAAGCGCTCACGCTTGTTAAAGTGTGCGTGATGTCATAGCAACCATGAGTTCTGGAGGCGGGCTTGCTAACAAGGAGGCTAAATGCTACAGCCCCTGTCAGTCACTAGTGTGCCTCTTGAGACCAGGTGATTGAGATTTACACACTCCACAGCTTCCAACCAGCTGGCTACCATCACACTCACCCCCCTAAACCTCACTCCAATCCATAACCGGTCCTGCTAAACCCACTCCGAGCAGGCATCGAAACAGGGTCTCAGGTATGGGAGGCAGGCAATAAGGAGGCTAAAGGCTACAGCCCCTAGCGTCAGTTGCTAGTGCACCTCTTAAGGCTAAGGAAGTGAGGATTACACACTGCACAGCAACCTACCAGCTGCCTACTGTTACATACGCATTGCACTTGATTACCTGTAATTTGTTTCTTTATCCACCATGAAATTTACACATTGCATCACCGTGACCTTTTAATAGGCCGAACAGACATTTAATACAAGGGGCAAAGCCAAAGGGCTTTAGTCTAGTCTACAAGATGGGATAAGTGCCATGTTTGGCTAAAGGGCATTGTCTGGGTCTTATGTAATGTGTCTGATTGTCTGTATTGTTTTAAAAGCGCAGCAGGCCTCAGGTTCACCATGCCTTTAACCTAGACCATAATCGGTGTTCACGCTTGCATTATTCCAGATTATTCTTATCCTCTGCACAGCTCCCGCTCAGCAACAATAGCACTGCCACAGTATCTGCAAAGCAAACGGCCTGCCTGCCACCTTATACACACACACGGCTTATCAGCAAACAGACAAAATCCTGCATTGAAAGAAAAAGGAGTTAGCAAAAGTGCAGGAAGAAAGAAAATGACTATGTTCACACAGCATTAGGTTGTCAGTCCTGCTTTACAATGAGTTTAAAAGGTTCCAGCTATGAGTACAGATGGTAGAGAACACAACAGAGGCATAACGAACTGATTTAGGCCCCCAACCTTAATCTCTTCGATTCACAATCTAACATGTCTGGAATTTCCCCAGCTGTTTGCAGAGAGGGAGAGAGGGGGCATAAATCGTGCTGCTGCATCCAGCGAGTGGGCATCTCCAGTCATTATCTCATCCGCAGCGGAGAGCTGCCCTTTTGCTCAAAAATGCCAAGCTCACCACATTCCTACACACTCTGTAAAGGCCATCATCTTCGAGATGTAATTCAAATGCCCTCTTTGCCCCCTCTTGGAGAACAATCAGACAAGACTTAATTATATCATTATGTGTGAATGGATCCCCACACACAGACCGACACACTTTGGGATATCTGTGACAAGGATTTGAGGACATGAAGTTCATTTTAGGAGAGGAGCAGTGTTGGGGAAGCTAATGTGAAACTAGGAAGAAAAATAAAGAAGAAAAACATTTTAACAATATAAACTTTTATGTAATAAAAATTGAATAATGTTCTATTTAATTGAAATAATATTCAATTTCCATTATTTAATTTTGCTATCAAAACAGTGGATCTGGTACAAAAACAATGAAAATCTCAATCTGGGTGACAACATTAAAATGAACAAATACAACATAAATACTCCATCCATCCATCTTCAACCACTTATCCGAAGTCGGGTCATGGGGGCAGCAGCTCCAGCAGGGGGCCCCAAACTTCCCTATCCCGAGCCACATCAACCAGCTCTGACTGGGGGACCCCGAGGCGTTCCCAGGCCAGTGTGGAGATGTAATCTCTCCACCTAATCCTGGGTCTTCCCCGAGGCCTCCTCCCAGCTGGACGTGCCTGAAACACCTCCCTAGTGAGGCGCCCAGGGGGCATCCTTACCAGATGTCCAAACCACCTCAACTGACTCCTTTCGACGCAAAGGAGCAGCGGCTCTACTCCGAGCTCCTCGCGGATGACTGAGCTCCTCACCATATCTCTAAGGGAGAAGCCCGACACCCTTCTGAGAAAGCCCATTTCAGCCGCGTGTACTCGTGACCCAGTTCTTTCGGTCATAACCCAACATAAATACTAATACAACTAAATGCAAAACATGTTAAATTGCACACATGAACACTATTTATATTAAATACAACTAATCAAATTAGAAGACATGCTATATTTTATATAACCGAGTTGGTGAATCATGTATTTGAACTGGTTATTTACATGAGATGTCTGAATGAGCACATTCACTTAAATTATTACTTACCAACACTGCACAACATTATAAGCACTATAAGTCCCTTTCAAGGCAAGTCAGTCCACTCAGCGACCATCTTGGGAATGCTCCAGTGTAGCTATTTTCTATGGAAACAAGCAGCATAGAAGTACAGATCCAATTTACATGAATGGAGAAAAAACTAAATCTCAAAAACAGTCAAAGACGTTTGTTTAGCGCATGGATACATAGGCAAACAATTAGTGGAAAATGGACGAATGCTAAAGCAGTGATTGATGGTAAGCGCTTTTGACCATTCTCTCGATTTGCTCAGCTGTACAGGTTTGTGACAAAAAAACAAAGTGACTAAAAATTTAATTCAATTCAATTTTATTTGTATAGCGCCTTTCACAACTCACATCATTTCAAAGCAGCTTTACAGAAGATCAGGCATTAACAGACGATTAAACTGTAATGTCTATAATGTCGATGAATCATCATTGTGTAATTAGATAAAATACGATTGTTAATCGTGTTTAAAAATAAGTAATTAAATAATAATTGTATTAATAACCCCAGTGAGCAGCTGAAGGTGACTGTGGCAAGGAACATAAAACTCTATAAGATGTTGATTAATGGAGAAAAATAACCTTGGGAGAAACCAGACTCACTGTGGGGGCCAGTTCCCCTCTGACTAACATCATGAATATAATGCCAATATTACTTATTTATAGTTAAAGTCATGGTTTAAAATTATTTAACTAAAAGTGTTAAGTGATAGTGTTTAAACATCGATTTTGTTTGAACTGTAAGATTAATGACCAATGTCTTTGAAGTCCATCCTGGATTAACTGCAGAAGTTCACATAGATGCAATTGTCCTTGTAAATTGGCTGATGAAGGCTTTTGTTGGCAATTGTTAGTCTATGTATTCCATTTCAAGATCGTAGTCCATCAATAGACCGAGGTGATGTAGGCAGAGATCAGTGAGGTAGATCGCAGTTCAACCTGGCTGGTAATTTCGGTGAGGTTCGGTGTGGTCCATCCTAAATCCAAGGTTCAGACAATGGCATATGGCATTATGGGATTAGTTGAAAAAGTAGCTTTTTTCTTCAAATATATATATATATATTTTTTCTGAAAACAGCTACTGTACTGCTTATGTACAATTGAGTTAGTAGCTCAATTAGGTTGGTAGCATTGATAATTTTAGTTTTAGTCCAACATTGGGAATTAGAGAGGAGAGTGAACTGAACTGACTTGAGTCAAGATGTGTTTTGGAAATGACTTGAGTCAGAGACTATTTAGCAATGTTGGGCCACTTCTGTTAAAATGAATAGGAGAAATGGACTCCTTCACACTCATATGTTCATGAAGCGGAAGTCGTCATAGTTGGGTAAACTGTGGCATCGATCGGTAAGAACAGTAATAAACAGTGCCACTGCAGTGTTCCTATTTGCGCAAATTCTAAAAGAAAAACGCCCAGATATGTGTTTCCATGAATTTCCAAAAGATGCTCAACATTGTATGAGCTCGTTGGGTTCTGGCATTAATCAAGGAAACACTTTCGTCTGTGGACAGTATTTTCAAGATGAGGACTTACAGCAGTTGCTCACATGTGGAATTGTGAAACGCTTTGACATCTGAGCTGTACTGTCATGGTTTCAATGGCATGATTACACATCACAATCGACATGACAGTGTGCTTGACAGGGTTAGAGGTCGGATGGAGCGTTTCATAGGTCTCTCCACTCCTTCACATCTCGTGTCGCTCCCTTAACAGGTATTCGTTTCACCAAGTACAACTCACAGGTTTGTTAACTGTGCCCTCTGGCGACATATTTGTAGATCGTTCCTTTAATACATAAATATGTGCCTGCTGATTTAACGCACAAACTCTCAATAATTCTTTGATCTTATCGACTTTTTGTATTCTTGCAGATAACCCTCGGAAAACAACTTGTAACCTTTGTTGAGTTTAGATTTAACCATTGCTGGATGATGCGGTCAATGTCTCCAAACATAAATGCAGGCAAACGTTTTAAGGACTGTGAAAACACATACACCTCGGCAGCCGCCATAGTTGCGTTTATCCAACTATGATGACTTCCGCTTCGCAAACAAGTAAGTGTGAAAAGAGTCCATAGGAACAGTCACTGGATGTAGAAAGTAAGTCCTGCCTTCAGTTAAAAGAGCCAATCACATTTTAGATAGTGATATCACCTGTCAATCAACTCGACAACGTGCATTAGCTATACAGTCTGGGAAAATTGCATTATTTAGTGTAATCTGAGTTAAAGAAGTACAATTTATGTAACCAGTGTTGTCAGATTTTACTGCTGATTTGAATTATGTTCTTTGATCTAAATCTTGACCAAACATTTTTGAGATTTCGATTCCCCCATTCAAGTAGATAGGAGCTGCACTTTCATGACTGGAAATAGCTTTCCAAAGAGTTTCAAAGATGGCCGCCAGTGGACTGACTTGCTATAAAGACTTCGGTTGAGTTGAGCAGAAAGGAGATGTATTGTGTTTGATTGGGTTGTGGTTAGTTTTTTTGGTTCAAGTGTCCAGACAGCACAAGCTATAGGGGGTGTGTTGATAGTGAAAAAACAGGCAATTAGTCGAGTGGGTGAACAGAGAAAGAAAGGAAAGTAGAGAGAGAGATGAGTAGGCTAACATGAATAACATGACATAACATACATTCTGATTGTTGGCGTATGGGTACAGATAATCACAAATTGGCACAGACAATATAACCTCGATAACCTCTATCACTGATAAAGATCCTCTCTGTTCACCCACACACAAATCTGGTACATGCCACTGTTGTTTGTTGGCTTGCAGTCAGATCTCCCAGTATGAAGCTGGATGTGTTTTATTCTATTGTAGGACTTTGAACAGGACACAGCTTTTTT
The DNA here is from genome assembly GCA_032164185.1 of Moxostoma hubbsi. Classification (NCBI taxonomy): domain Eukaryota; kingdom Metazoa; phylum Chordata; class Actinopteri; order Cypriniformes; family Catostomidae; genus Moxostoma; species Moxostoma hubbsi. The sequence goes on from JAVLUX010000007.1 coordinate 39,550,840, forward strand.
TTATTTAAAGAAATAGTTCACTCAAAAATGACAATTCTGTCACCAAGAAAATAAGTCAGCCATTTCAAACCTTTATGACTTTCTATCTTCCATGGAACACATGAGAGGTTAGGCAGAATATTAGCCTCAGTCAACATTTACCTTCAGTTCAAACTCAATTCAGTCCAGTCCAACTGGAGTAGAGTAAACAATAATTACACATTGAGGGCATCATATGGGTGTGCAAAGCAGTCCATTGGTTCATCAAATTCCTCAAGGTAGATCAGACTCTTTTTTAATGGGTGACACATGCATCCTTTGAAACGATGATACCCCGGGTTCTTTTCGTTTATCTTTGATGTACTGTATGGTGATGTTTCACATGGATATTAGTGACGTTAAGATGAGAATATTGTGTTCCCTGGGAAAGATGATCAGTTCTTTTTCAGACTTATTCTTTGTATTGACCTGCTCTTGAAAAATGTTGACAGCATAACTATCAACATTTGGACATACAGCATAACATATATGATCTTGTCTAGGAAAACATGTTTTTTTGTACCATCTATCTATGTATCCATCCATCCATCCATCCATACATCCATACCCCCCCCCCCCTCTCTCTCTCTCTCTCTCTCTCTCTATCTATCTATCTATCTATCTATCTATCTATCTATCTATCTATCTATCATGTAAAATAGAGGGTTAAAGAGGGTTAAAGAGGGTTAAAGCAGTGCTGGAAAATAATGGTGGCCCAAAATATTGACACTTTGGGCCCAATTTGGACATTTTCACTTAGGTGTGTACTCACTTTTGTTGCCAGCGGTTTAGACATTAATGGCTGTGTGTTGAGTTATTCTGAGGGGACAGCAAATTTACACTGTTATACAAGCTGTACACTCACAACTTTACATTGTAGCAAAGTGTCATTTCTTCAGTGTTGTCACATGAAAAGATATAATCAAATATTTACAAAAATGTGAGGGGTGTACTCACTTTTGTGAGATACTCATATATATATATATATATATATATATATATATATATATATATATATATATACACACACAGTATACAAATTATTAAAAACTGAGGGTGTTACAGTATGACAGCAATGTCATATAAATGTTTGAACAACGAGTCAAAAAAAATGTTCTTCCATTGTCTGTGATAACCTTTGCATGATGCCATGGTTGTGGCCAAGACCTTTTTCTTTGAATACCACGACCTTTCCCCACACCAGAGGCTTTAAGGATCTGCTAAAATATGTTCCAGCATGTTAGATTTCATAATAAAGAACTACTCCATTATGTACCCATGGTGACATTTCAAAACTTGCTTTTCCAAAAAAAAAAGGTGTGCTATTGTGTGTATAATTAGGAATTGTGATCTGAATAGGTGTATTTTATGGGCTAGATTTAAGATCTTTCTAATTTTTTTTTTTTTTTTTTTTTTTTTTTTAAAGTAATTTCCTTATTTCCAATCTTATTTATTGGTATTTTGGCCGGACAACATAGTTTGACAATCACATGGATAGAATCAGTACATAAAGGAATGTCCTCATTATAAACCACATAAACCTCTCAATATATGAATTATTGTCAAATACATGGCGTAAGACATTCTATGTACAGAACTGTCTGAATCAGGATCAGAGGAGCAAAGCAAGCCTTTAATAGTTTTCAAGAGGGGATCTGAGGTGCTATTGAAAGTCTTAAGAGATCCTTGTACCGTAGACCTTCATTTTTGTAGTTTTATGTAGAAAAAAATGGCCTGGAAACATCGGTTATGAGTAGGAGAAGAAGTACACTTCCATTTGAGAAGGATATTCCTTCTAGCTAATAAAGTGGTGACAGCAACAACTTGAGGAATGGAGGTAGTAGAACCGATGTACGGTACAATGCCAAAAAGAGCCGTCAATGGATTGAGGCTGAGTTCAACATTAAGTGCTTTTTGTAGTGTATCAAGTACATTAGACCAAAATGTTAAAAGTCGAGTGCACGACAAGAACATATAAACATGAGCTGCCGGGCCTTGTCCACAGCAATTACAAGCATCACTCTTGTCTGGGAAAAATGTAGATAACTGGGAGTTAGTCAGGTGGGCTCTATAGAGCACCTTACATTATAGCAGGCTGTGTCTAGCAGAAAATAAGGAAGAATGCACCCAGTTTAAAATATGACACCATTGATCATCTGTAATGGGTGTACCAAGATCTTGCTCCCATGTTTCCTTTAAAGGTCTTAACACATCAGTGTTCAGAGTATTAATTAAATGATAAATGATTGAAATAAGATGTTTATTGTCAGATTTAAGAGCCAAAAAGTTGTCTATTGCATATTCAGGATGGCGATTTGGCACAAGAGGGGACAATTTCTGTACAAAATGTCTGGTCTGAAAAAAGATAAATAAATGAACTTTGGGTAAATAAAATTTGGTAGACAAAGCTGAAAAGGATGAAAACACCCAATCTTCATATAAATCCACACATATGGTATACAGCGTTGGTGAAAAAACATGGTTTTTCAAATTAGGCATATGTACGGAAGCTCTAAGTAAGGTGAGAAATTTCAGCATGGACCCAGTGCAGATAATCATTGGATAAGTGAGGATTATTTCTGTATAGAAACTTACTAATATTACACGCCCAGTAATAATGCTGGAAATTTGAAAGGGAAATTCGAACGGTTTCATGCTGAAGAGCCGCTTAAAAGTATGTTTTTTTGCTCTCTTGTAAATATAAATGAGTGTAAATGCCAACATCATCATATATGTCGAAAGGATTGAAGCCTGTCATGCAAAACATGAGCTCATTGATATCATTAAATGAGTCTGCTTCTTTATTCCATCAGTTACTCCTGGTCGGAAGCTGCCGTTAATGTTACGTTTATGCGTAGGGTTACTTCCTACCTAATTTTAATGGTGCAATGCTCAAATATTTAGTAGTGTGTAAAGTGTGACTTAGTGCCCATTTACGCAACAACTAGGCTAAGTTGTAACGTAACGTATAGCTGGTGCAACCACATCCAATATTTCTGATTCAGTAATGGGGTCACCTAGACTCTCAGCAAGACTTGCCTCAAGCGTGGGAAAATATAGTGTGTTGAGAAAATGTTTTGTGAGTACCAGAGAGGCTTCCAGATGTACATAAATCAGCATAATAATCAGCAAAGTCAGTGTTAATACACGCTTCATCGCATATCAGCTCCCCTGTCGGAGATCTTATACACAAGATCCACCTAGACGTGCTAGCTGTATGCGCCTGGTGTGCTAAGAGTTTCCCAGCTTTATCACCTTGCTCCAAGAAATGCTGCCTACTCTGTAAGAGTTTCCTAGTAAGATTTCACTTATGATTTAAATGAAGTGAAACCAATACTTAAAGCTAAGTTAAGTTTATATGCAATTCATTTTTTTTTCATTACTTAATTTGGGGAACAAATTTGATGGGTAAATTTAACCTATCAGGGTTTAAAATTCACTTCTAGGACAGAGAAAATCATTCCCAGTCCACTTTCGTTGTTTGGTAGTTTAGAAGTAGACTATGTGATCTGTTTGCATGGTTATTTAAGTAAGCTCAGTATGCGATGAAAGTTTGAAATAAGTAAAGTATGTTATGATTATTGGTTGTAACATTTTACAGAGTTTTAAATCTCAACTGATCATGACACATGAGAAAAAAAGAGTAGCGCTCTCCCATACAAACCACTGACGTCATACAGGCTTTCCTCCGTGTCCTAATAAAGACAAGCTCCACTCTTATGAGTATACAGCAGTCAGCTAAAAGATGATGGTCAGAATATGTTCAGAATAATGGAATGAAGGTCTGCGTGTGTGTTGACCTTTCCGAGCTAAACTTGGCTTGCCGGTGTGAATGCGCTCCTATGGTCTATTGTATTCAGAGTCGTTCTCATTGTATTGCAGTTTCCTCTGTCCGAGAGAGAGAGAGAGAGAGAGAGAGAGAGAGAGAGAGAGAGAGAGAGAGAGAGAGAGAGAGAGAGAGCAAGCGGTGAATTGAATCTTAGACATGCTGAGGTTGTTAGAAATCTGGAAACATAATTGATATTTCAGGAAACTATTTTAGAGTCCTGAGGAAGACTGCAGTTTGATTGGGCAGGTCAGGTACGCCTAGCGTGTTTTGGGCCAAAGTTTTGCTATCCAGGGTAAACCAAAACCTCTGTTGTTGCTGTGTCCTAGCTGAATGAAAAAACACTTAGTATAACTTAAAAGCTCAGAAGCAGAAGATTTTATTGCTCAAAGGTTACACTTTTGTAGCTCAGGAGATTTAATTGAGTTCTCAGTTATGTTAACATTGTGGTCCCTGATGCTTCTCCTAATCTTCCTTTGGATCAATAAAAATGCAAAAAGAGAAGTCTACGCCCATATTAATCCGGATACATTGGTAAATGGCATTTTCATTTTTGAAATGCTCTTTAAAAAGTTTCCAAAAGTTGCTCGTCCACACAGAAACGTCTGAAAATGTTTAAATTCCCTTACTTCCCTTACTACATGTAAAACAAATGTAAGAAGCACTGTATCATTTCCATGTACGGTCTGAAATGCAATTGTCCTTGTGTTCCACTGCCTGACAGCAATTCTGGGTTAAATTCCTGTCACCTTTGAAGGAATGTAATGTGAAGGTTGTACAAAGTAACATTTATCCTAAACAAGCTACCAAAGTGAATAGCAGGCTACAACAATGCTGCTGCAACATGGGCTGCCATCATGATTGTTTTGGGTTGAACGCAGGGGTGTTCCATGTTTTATGGGGACTTTCCATAGACATAATGGTTTTTATACTGTACAAACTGTATATTCTATCCCCTAACCCTAAACCTAACCCTCACAGAAAACTTTCTGCAGTTTTACATTTTCAAAAACGTCTAGGTTACGTATGTAACCTCCGTTCCCTGATGGAGGAAAGAGACGTTGTGTCAAAGAAGCGACACTAGGGGTCTCTCTTGAGCGCTAGTGTCGCTTCTTCGATGCAACGTTGACGTGAGCGACAGACGGGGAACGTCTAGGTTACGTATGTAACCTCCATGAGACGTTGTGTCGAAAATCTATGATTCTAGTAATGTAGTTCGATGAGACCAGTTTGCATTTACAGCATCAGCTGCTAGAGAATTTCTTTCATATGTAAGCAAAAATTATAATTTAAATATACCAAAATGAATCACATCAAACTGAGAGCTTGTGAATCAGAATCTAATCAAATCCTTCTCGATACAAAGTCCTACAGCCTAGATTATAAGATGATTCATTTTGGACTTTAAACTGAAATCTCTAACTTTTGATTGCAGACTTTGGTCTCCCAGTAAATCTGAGCCCATATTGGGACATGTTTTAGATCTCTTCTTAAGTTTGTTAGGAGACATATGAGTGTTTTCTGGGGTCTTTTTCTCAGGAGAAAAATCAAAGAACTAAAAGGCTCAAGCAAAAGTCTCCAATTGCTCTCCATTCAGTCGTATTGCTGTTAAGGAGAGGAATTTTGTCACTGTGTGCTTCTGTGTCCACCTGCAAATTCCTCTCTGAATCTCTGGTTCACAAACAATACACAAACAACCCCACACTCTCTGCTCCGCCAACAGAGGGCGGACTTGTGCTTGGTGGTATTTGCATGACTAATTTCACTCTCTCTCCACTGCCCACTCACTGCCTCTGTTTGACTCTCTATCTTTTCTCTCTTTCTCGGTCAGATGTAAAGACAAAAGACACGGTGTCAGTATGTGGGTGAGACGATGGCGCTGTTGCTACAGGCAACCTGGATACCAAAACAATGATGGCCCAGGGAATACTCTGTCTAATGGAATAAATGAAGGCATTGACAAAGAGGGAGACAGAGGTAGAGAGAGAGTTTATGTCTAACAAATCAGAAGGATTCTGTGAATTGAAGTTCACCATTGTCTGCCGTATGAGTGTCCAAACTCAAAGATGACAAAGACGAACAGCTCCCAGGCCAGAATGTGTGTGGCCTTATTTATGTCTACTGTTGGCTAAACTGACCCAAAGTCGCTGTAGTCAGCAAAGTAAATACAGTCCTTCAAACTCATTTACTCACCCTCATGTTGTTCCAAAATAGTATGACTTTCTTTCTTCCATGGAACATAAATTGAAATGGCAGAATATTGGGGACTTACCGCCTCAGTCGCTGTTCACTTTCGTTTTATGGAAAAAAGGTGCAATGAAAGCGAATGGTGACTGATGCTGTCAGTCCCCATCATTCTGCAGAGATCGGCCAGTGCAAAATAAACAAAAAAAAAAGATTATTAATGACTGCGCCTCTAAATTGAGGACATAATTCAAGCTGAACCAAATGCACTCAGGTGATTTAAAACATGTTACCGTCAAAGTGTATGAGAGTTTTCCCGGGTCAAGCGGTGAGTAAATATACAGTCACTAACAGTCTGCCAGCTGCCAAAATGACGGATTGTGCGTTTAACTGTAGGTGTTAAGTGTTTTATTGCTAATGCTGAAGTGACTTTTTTTTTAGTACATTTTTTGTAAATTTTACATTTCTGACAAAGAACAGGAATTCCTACCTGACAAGTCGTAATAGTAGTACAAGATAGTGAAATCATAAGAAATCTTATAAGTTGGTTTGTACAAAAACATACAACTTTTCCTTCCATAGAGAAAAACAACTCAACGAATGATAATATATATTATAACATCTTACCCAAACTCTAACCCTAACCTAACCTAACCTAACCCTAACCCTAACCTAACCTAACCTAACCCTAACCCTAACCTAACCTAACCTAACCTAACCCTAACCTAACCTAACCTAACCTAAACTAACCCTAAACCTAACCTAACCCAACCTAACCCTAACCCAACCTAACCCTAACCCTAACCCAACCTAACCCTAACCCTAAACCTAACCTAAACCTAACCCTAACCTAACCCTAACCCAACCTAACCCTAACCCAACCTAACCTAACCCTAAACCTAACCTAAACCTAACCCTAACCCTAACCTAACCCTAACCCAACCTAACCCTAACCTAACCTAACCCTAACCCTACCCCTAACCCAACCCTAACCTAACCCTAACCCAACCTAACCCTAACCCAACCTAACCCTAACCTAACCTAACCCTACCCCTAACCCAACCTAACCCTAACCTAACCTATCCCTAAACCTAACCTAACCCTAACCCCAACCCAACCCAACCTAACCTAACCTAACCTAATCTAACCTAACCTAACCTAACCTAACCTAACCTAACCTAACCCTAACCTAACCTAACCCTAACCCTACCCCTAACCCAACCTAACCCTAACCTAACCCTAACCCAACCTAACCCTAACCCTAACCTAACCCTAACCCTACCCCTAACCCAACCTAACCCTAACCTAACCTAACCTATCCCTAAACCTAACCTAACCCTAACCTAACCCTTACACTAAACCTAACCTAACCCTTACCCTAACCCTAACCTTATCTAACCTAACCTAACCTACCCTAACCCCAACCCAACCTAACCTAACCTAACCTAACCTAACCTAACCCTAACCCCTAAACCTAACCCTAACCCCTAAACCTAATCCCCAACCCTTAACCCTTACCTTAAACCCAACCCCTAAACCTAACCCCCAACCCTTAACCGCTATCCCTTACACTAAACCTTACCCTAACCATGATTTTAAATAGGAAACTAACTTTTGTGTACCATGAAAGAAAGAAAACTTCAGGGTTTGGAACAAGACGAGAGAAGCAAATTGCAGGTTATTGACATTTTATACAAATATTTGAATTATTTAAATATGGACTGAGTAACCACATTTGTTCACTGAGGTTTGCTATATTCAAATAAAGTGTTGTATAGGAGGCTAGCTAAAAATTTATGCCTGTATTTTATCGATTTAACATTCTGTTTGTTTTTTGGTTGGACTCTATGGGGGATAAAAGTCATATCTTTTTGTATGAGCCAGATTTCAGGATTTTGCCTTGTATTACAACTTGTTACAAGTTGTTATGAGACTGTTAAAATTTGAAATTGATGGTGAGCTCGCAACCATAGTGACAATAGGTTACCATTGTAACCAGGACTCATGTTGAATGGAAAAGGTTTATTCCTGACAAGGTGCACTATCCTTATTTTTTATAGTGGCATATTGTTTTAAGAGTTTGCTGTTGACAAGATGTGCAAATCGGGTTGTAGCTCATACTGAGTGTGGCAGGGTGAGCACGAGACACAGTGGGTGTGGCGGCCCGGCCTTTAGGCCGTCAGTTTCCTGTGCAGTTCTCCCCCGGTGACTCATCTAATCTTCCCGTGGGTCCAAGGGCACATCACCTCATCAAAACCCTCCCAGCTCTGGACCTGTGCATGCATGGATTCCAGTGTGTGCACACATGGAGATTTGAATCCAGCTCCCCGAGGAGAGGTGCGCTCTGCGTTTTAAAAACAGCTGTAATGAAGCATTATTCACAACAGGTGTGCTTCATTCACTGCTGTCAAAACGAGGCTCATTAATTATGCACCTCTTATCGCTCTGCTGCCCAACTCCTATCATGAGCTTGGCAGAAGGGCAGCCCTAAGAGGCGGGGCAACGATGAACAGCCGGAGGGGCGGATCATTCCGCCACATGAGAAAGAAGCCCATTTCATCAGAATCACAGCTTAAACTACTGGCAATTCTTCCTGAATGAGTATGTCAAATATTTATTACACTGGCAGCTTATCATTTGGTTCAAAACAGCTAAGCTAGCTAGCATAAGCAAACGTTCCTGAGAGAGCTACTGTCAGCAATGGTGCACACAATGGCTTGTCAAGGTGAATTTATCTGCACAGCACTGCTTTATTTCTGAGGTAGAAGAACATTAGCACTTAAAAAAAAGAAGAAGTGTCCAATCCTTGCTTTACAAAAATGTCTTAAACCAGCCTAATATGGATGCTGGTCTTAACTGGTCTTGCAGCCCAGCCTAGACTGGTCTGTGGCCTGGTTTTAGAGGGGTCTTTGGGCACTTTTCAGCTGGGAGACCAGCTAGACCAGCTGAAGACTAGCTTGGTCAGGCTAGGAAATTAGTTTAAGACCAGCATAGGCTGGTTTAAGCAATTTTGTTTTCCCAAAGGAAAGATTTACTTCATTCAGAACTTAAACTGAATGAATGCATTGCTTGTTTCAGGAACAGAGAGGCTTCTGAATGTGCTGTAGGAGATTACAGGCCGAGATAAAAGCAATCATGCGGCAAATTTGCACAAGCCATCAAAGTTATCCTCCTACTGTTCACCCAACACACAGGAAGCCAGCATGTTGTGTTATTGTTGGATGACAAGTGGTAAAATGACAAAGCGAAGAGAATGAGACCCTGTTTCCACCTGGTATTAAAATGTGTTTTTGGTGATCCGATCACATGTGGTCAACCGAGACGCATTGCTGCTTAGAGGGGAGGGTCTCTGATTTCATGATGACATACATCAATTACTATCTGTTACTATCACTATTACTGTCAGTGTTCTGCATGATAATAAACCACAAAAATTAATAAAAGACAAAGAATGCACGATTGATCACCAAAAATGCATCGTAATTACAGGTGGAAATGGGGTCTGAGGGGGGTGAAGCCTGTTTCAGATGTTTCCAATAAGAACATCCACTGCTACCTACATTCAAACCCTGAGACATTCTGATTGATTCTTTCCACAGTAACCCAGAGCTGTGAAGACAGATGAGATCTGCATTTATCTCAAAACAGCATGATGCAGAAGATGATGGGAAAAATGGACATGTGTTCAGGCATAACGGAGTGGGCAGAGCTTTGAGATGGAGTTCTCTTGGTTGGGATGTAGAGGTTTCATTTTTTTTTAACTTCTTGGTTTGAACCACCTTAAAGAGACCAAAACAGATCTGAACCCACATGGCAGAAATCCAAGACCACAGTGTGTTCTTTTTACCCGCTGTGACTCAAATCTAACCAGTTAAAAGCAAGCATCTACTGCTCCAATTACAAATAGAAACCAGTTTGATGTACTGTATCACACTGCACTTTCTAACTCAGCTTTCATCCTACAGTAGGTCTACTCTCAAACCCACCAGCACCAGAAAGAGAGTGTCCTGAAGTGAGTTTGGAAGGGTTTGTCAAAATCAAAAGGGCTTGTGTTAATGCCTTATATGCTTTTAATCCAAGTAGATCCTCAATGAACTACTGTAGGAACATTTAAGCACATATGCGAAACAGCTCTGTAGAAGCGTTGATCCAAGATCAGGTTTTCTTTTCATATTGTCCACCTGAATCATGTATGCAAAGCAAAATAATGTTCAATGTTAATCTGAAACTCAAACAGGTGATTCATTCTTAGGCCAGAAACATAGTCCATGCATGTACGTGAACACGGACCAAGTGATTGGCCAATGCATTACCAATGCATGGTCCAGTTGAACATACAGTAAATAATGTGCTTTCTTGAGTAACTTGCAGAAAGCTGTTGAGGTCGTGGAATCAAGAGTAGTAACATAATGGAGTGAAACTACCACAATAAAGTGCAATTTGCATAGAGGAGAATAGCAGCTAGGAGAATAAATGTGCAAGAAGCATTAAAAGAAGGAGTGAATACAACAGTATTATAAATTAGGGCTGTCAAAAATAGCGCGTTAACGACGTTAATTAGTTGTTTGTTGTTAATTACGTCAATTTTTTTAACGCATTTCACGCATGCGCAGTGTGACAAATTATTCAGGTCAGGAAAGTCAGGAAAGTGTTTGGGAGCAAGAGGCGAGATGGAGCAAGGTGAGCAAAGTGGGCCTATTGACGGATTCAAATATAAAAAGAATGATGATGGTACAGTTAACAAGTACAAGGTTATTTGCAAGATTTGTAACAAGGAGTTTCAATTTCACCGGAGCTGTTCAAGCTTGAGGTACCATGTCAACGCCAAACATGCGTTTGCTGGGCCGTCAGGTTCAGCAAGTGGTTTGCGCCAGACCACGCTGAATGTTCGCAGGCCATTAACAAAATCAACCTCAGATAATTTGACCAACACAATAGCAAAATGGATTGCAAAGGATTGTAGACCCATTAGCATTGTAGAAGACTCGGGTTTCCTTGATGTTTTGCAAGTGGCGTCTCAAGACTCATCCTATAAGCCACCGTCAAGAGCCACAGTTATGACGAAAATCCACGAGCTCTATGAAAACGAAAAAGAAAAAAGGAAAGAGGTCTTGGCTCAAGTAAATCATATCGCCCTGACAGGAGACCATTGGACATCAGTGAGTAACAACAATTACCTCGGAGTAACTGCACATTTCATCAGTGACACGTGGGAACTGAAGTCTTTTGCGCTGACTATATTAAAAACTGAGGAGCGTCATTTTGCGGAGGCTTGTAAAGAACAGTTCCTGTCTGTTGCACGTAAGTGGGACATCGAGGGCAAGACGACAACCATTGGGACTGACAGTGCACGCAACATGGTTGCCGCAATTCGACTTACACGCTATGAACACATGAACTATGTCGCTCACATGGTGCAGAGAAGTGTCACAGTGAGTCTTGCTGACAGCGGCTTTGTAAATGCTTTGGCCAAGGCTCGCAAAGTTGTCGGTCATTTTAAGCACAGCCCAGCAAATGCTGCGGAGCTTCAAGCACAACAAGTCAGCCTGGGAAAGAAGCAAGAGCCATTGATCCAGGATGTTCCAACACGTTGGAATTCGACGCTGGAAATGGTCAAGCGCGTGAGCAGAAATAAAGAGGCTGTCATCGCAGCCCTGGACAATCAGGAGCACAAACTCTTTTTGCCGACCGCAGCAGAGTGGGATAAACTGCAGAGGCTGGAGACACTTCTAGAGCCATGCAGGTAAATCAGTCTGTAACTTATCAAATAACATTGCTTTGATTATTTTCTGGAATGATTTAAACCAAGTCAAATATCAACATGTATGTAAAAAATAATAATGATAATAATAATAAAAATAATAATAATAATAATAATAATAATAATAATATGTTGATAACCACTGTTCTAATAATACACTGTCTCTGTGTGCATGTGTGTGTTTGTGTGCGTAGGTATGTAACTGAGCTCCTGGGTGGAGAGGCCTATGTCTCCTGTTCTGTGGTACTACCTTCTCTCTGCCACTTGCGTCTCAAGATGGAAGCCTGTGATGAGGACCCTGCATATGTGGTGAGATTTAAGACCAAGTTCAAGGAGGACCTAGCATCCCGTCAAGAACAGCTCAACAATGCATGGCTCCAGATTGCTACAGTTTTGGATCCTCGTTTCAAAGACTTGAAATGCCTGCCCAAGACAGACAGGGAAGAGGTGTGGACCACACTTGAAGGGATGCTGCAACAAGAATCACCCAGAAGGTCTTCACAGACACATGATGATGGGCCACCCAGGAAGAAAATCAGCCTTCTGCAAATGGGCTCAGATTCAGAATCAGAAGATGAAGAGGTCCAACCTGCCATACAGAGGTACAGAGCAGAGCCCACCATTAAATTGGAGGACTGCCCCTTGAGGTGGTGGGCATCTCATTCATGAGCCCATGAGAAGCTGGCCTCACTAGCTCACAAATATCTAGCCACTCCTGCAACCACTGTTCCCTGTGAACGACTTTTCTCAGTTGCAGGTCACATTGTGAACAAGAAAAGGTCAGCTTTACTTTCAGAAAATGTGAACAAGTTAGTTTGCCTCAGCAACTGGCTGAAAGATGATGAAGCTCAGTAGATTTGAAAGGTGATGTTCAAACAAAAAGACCAGTTTCAGTGCAACATGTTATAGTAGTTAGCAACTGGATTTTTGAGCAACTGGATTAAAGAATGGAGGAAAAGGTAAAAGATTGTTCTTTGGTTTGATTTAAAAGTTTTATTGAAAATGTTTTTTTCCACATAAAAACGCAACAGATGACTCAAATTGTGCAAAAATGTGGTAGGCCACTGTTATGATTTGACTACATTTATTGCTTTCTGTTCAATTGAATACTGTAAATTGTACATCCTGGTTAAGAGGAATGCCAAAGAGGAAGCGATGGGACATTACAAAGACAAATATTATGGTGTGTATGTTTCAGCTTGATTTAAACCACCATTATTTGGCTGTGTTAATAAACAGACATAATATGAAAATGATGTATCTGTCCTGTTATTTATCTTTTGGTATGCATTTCAGAAAAAAAAAAATGGTTAGGATTCAGGTGTAATTGCAAATAGTGATTAATCCTGATTAATCCACTGAAAATTCGTATTAATTTGATTAAAAATTTTAATCATTTGACAGCCCTATTATAAATACAACAATACTAGTACAACATTACAAGTGAAACAAGACGAAACAAGCAAAGAGCGAGTAGAAATTATGTGCAACAGATATGACAACAAGCAATTAATCTTTCCAGCAGTTATGTTTGGGTGGAACTCCGTCTATCATTCAGCCTGTGCTATCTGGAATCAACATGATCCCAACATGATCTGAAATCTTCATACAATCATATATTTCCAACGTATCAATATCTTATAATGAATCTTATGCTTTAAAGTTTTAAAGACAATTTGTTCAATGTGAGTTTTTTCCACAGTGCACCAATTTGGAATTCATTGCTTTGTTTTTGATTGATATCTAAGATGTCTGGAGATTATATTGTAACTGAAAATTATTGTCTGGCCATCTCAGGGTCATCTTAGTTCTAAACTAGGCCAGTCAAGGCTTCTCTACCCACCCTCTGAGATGGTCAGACAGCTAGCATTGTTTTCACATACAATTTGCTTTGTGTTTGAGTGTGAGACCTCCACAACACCTCTTAGGAAAGCCTCAGAGAGAGAGAGAGAGAGAGAGAGAGAGAGAACCCTGCCTTCCACCTCAAAACTTTGAGAGAGCCCTGCTGCTTAAAACCTCGTAGCGAGCGCGGCCCTGATGCCAGCTATGGCACTATCATGTTTTTTTCAACATGTACCATGATAATGCTATGTTTCTGGACATTTACCATGATACAACAGTTGTTTTGTTTTGTTTTTTGGGACATGTACCATGGCACTACCATATGTTTTTTGTTTTTGCATATACAATAATAATACCATGTTTTTTGGACATGTAACATTGTGCTACTGTAACTGGTCCTGCACGACCTGCTCCGAACGGGAGCGGGTCGGTGTCCCGGTGTCTCCGACATGGGAGTGGGCTCACTAACAAGGAGGCTAAAGGCTACAGCCTCTAGTATGGGTCGCTAGTGCGCCTCTTGAGGCCAGAAAAGTGAGCTATTACACATACCGCAAAGCTATCACATAACATCTGGCTCCCGTTACACTAACATGTATCTTGGACATGCACCATATGTTTATGACATATGGTTTAGGGACATGTACCACAGCCATAGCATATTTCTGGACATGTACCATTGTACCACCAATTTTTTTGGACATATTCCATGATATTACCATGTTTTGGGGACATGTTACTACCATGTTTTTGGACATGCACCATGGTACTACCATGTTTTGGGGACATGTACCAAGGTAAAACCATTTTTGTACATGTTCCAAAGTAGTACCATGTTTTTTGAGCATGTACCATGATCCATCCATCCATCCATCCATCCATCCATCCATCCATCCATCATAACAACAGGACTGCATCTATAGACCCAAATATTAAGAGTGCCCAAGCAATCATTATGATCAAAAGATTGTTTCATTTCAACAAATTACACAGTGCATAGTTAAAGTTAAAATGAATGCACAGATGACTTGTCTTACTGTAAAGAAGAAACAAAAACGTTGAACAAAAAAATGAACAAAAATGTTCCGGTTTCAATACAGGTTAAGCTCAATCGATAGCATTTGTGGCATTATTTTGATTGCAACAAAAATTGATTTTGACTCGTCCCTCCTTTTCTTTAAAAAAAGCAAAAATCGAGGTAACAGTTAGACACTTACAAAGGAAGTGAATGAGGGTTTACAACTAGAAATGTGAAGTTTATAATTTTATTAAAGCACATACATTAATTCTGCTATTCAAACACATGTATTATTCGAGCTGTAAAGTTGTTTATTGTCATTTTTACAGTCGTTTTAGGATTTTAGGTTTGTTGACAACAAATCATCATGGCAACGAAGTTATAAAATTGGCCGTTTACACAAAAAAGTTAAGTAAGCAATTTTATCATACTAAAATCATTTAAACACGCATATTGTTTACATCTTCTGGCTAAACTTTTGAAATAGTGAGTCTTTTAATACAAAACAGTTGGACCCCATTAACTTTAATTGAAAGTGCCTCACTGCAGTCCAAAAGTTTATTTTTTTTTTTTTTTAGAAAAGGAGGGACGAGTCGAAAAATGTTTTTGTGGTAATTAATATAATGCTACAAATGCTGTCGATTGATCTTTCCTCGTATTGATCATTCCTTTAAACATGCTGCATAGCTAAATTCTACTGGTATAGGCCTACTATGTTCATGAGGGCTTTAAGATATATTAAGACAATAGGAATTACTTTCTTATAATTGGTTTTTAAATGTTAATTGTGAAATGCAATGTACAAATAAAAATGAATTGACTTGATCACAGGTCTTTTTTAATAGTGTTTGTTTGACTTTGTTTAGGCTTTATTTCTTGAATGGCTTCTTGAATTTTTTGATGTGCTTTTTTGGAACAACATGAGGATGAGTGAATGATGTCAGAAGTTTCATTTCTTGACTAACTATCCCTTTAATTATAGTGGAGAGGTTTGTGCTGACCAACAGCTATTTGAGTGTTCATCATTTGTTCTCCAAGATGTGATTGCCTCTAGCTACCAGAATTCCGAGCTGCACATCCACTGCTTGAAAACACAGGTATTTTGGGAATCTTTGGGAATTGTGTATGTGCAGTAGCTTACAATATACTGTACATGCGAGTGTTAGGTGCAGAGCTCTTCAGGAGGTGTGCTGAGCTCATGGGTATCCTGGCAGAGGAGTAACCCTGCAGGCATGAAGATATTAATACCACACAGTGGTGGAAGTCCCCCAACCTCCCACCCACCCACACCCACACAGGGGAAATGATGAAGAACACACTCAAAACAGACACACATCCTAATTCCATTTTATAGCTGGAGTTAAACTAGGTCAAAGGTCACAGTATAGAGGTGGGGAAACAGAATACATCCACCATTTATGTATCTCATACACACAAATTGGTTTAAGTACTGGTTCACAGAGAACAGTCCATTAACATGCCTCCGAAAAGCTCATTACCGCTGTCCATCAAAACTTGTGTCCTTTACAAACACAAGCTTGTTTCGATTGATTGCAATTAGCTTAAAGCAGCATTTGACCAGTTATTACCAGGGACTGTAGCACATCTGAGATGGCATGGACATGCACAGTGTTTTTCAGTATATTGTTAGAAAATCTATTGTGTTAGCCAAGAATTAGATTTGATACCCATCACAATGGTGGGAAACGCACCATTGTTAGGTCGACCTAGACAGTTTAGAAAATAGATAGATTGCAAGACAGCATGGCTGGCAAACTTATTATGGCATCTTTGACCCACAATGGTAAAATTAATTTCATTTTATTTATTCCATTTTTTTATTATTAGTGGTGCTTGCTAAGGCAACATTGGAGCATAACTTGTCTTGCATCTGTTTATGAGATGGATAACCTGAGGGAAAAAACTGTTCCTGTGACTGACGGTTCTGGTGTTCAGAGCTCTGAAGTGTCGGCCAGAAGGCAACAGTTCAAAGAGGTAATGGGCGGGGTGAGCGGTGTCCAGAAGGATTTTATCAGCCCTTTTACTCACTCTGGAAGTGTATCGTTTTTGAAGGGGGGGGGGGCAACCAATAATCCTCTCAGCAGATCGAACTGTCCTTTGTAGTCTTCTGATATCCGATTTCGTAACTGAACCAAACCAGACAGACTCAATGACTGCTGAGTAGAAATGTATCAGCAGCGCCTGTGACAGGTTGTACTTCCTCAACCTCTGCTGGGCCTTTTTCACAATGGAGTCAATGTGGGTCTCCTACTTCAGGTCATGTGAGATGGTAGTGCCCAGGAACATGAATGACTCCACTGCTGCCACAGTTCTGTTTAGAATGGTGATCGGGGTCAATGTTGGGGTGTTCCTCCTAAAGTTCACAATCATCTCCACCGTTTTGAGCGTGTACAGCTCAAGATGGTTATGATTGCACCAGTGAGCAAGCCGTTCATCCTCTGTTCTGTATGCAGACACATCGTCATCTCAGATGAGGCTGATGACAGTGGTGTCGTCTGCAAACTTCAGGAGCTTGACAGAGGGGTCCTTGGTGGTGCAGTCATTTGTGTACAGGGAGAAGAGAAGTGGGGAGAGCACACATCCATGGGGGGCACCAGTGATGATTGTACAGGTGCTGGAAATTACCACTGTCTCACAATCTGCTGACTGTCTGTCAGAAAGCTGGTGATCCACTGACAGATAGACATGGGAACAGAGAGTTGGTGTATAGCTGGGATGATGGTGTTGAAAGCTGAACTGAAGTCCACAAAAAGGATCCTTGCATATGTCCCTGGTCTGTCTAGATGTTGGAGCATATGATCATCCACAGACCTGTTTGCTCGATAAGCAAATTGAAGGGGATCTAGAAAGGGTCCAGGGATGTCCTTCAGTTGGGCCAACGCCAGTCTCTCAAATGACTTCATCACCACAGACGTCAGGGCGTCAGACCGCAATAACTAATACAACGCAAGTACGCATTGCATTCTCAACAATTCTGCGTAGGCCGCTATAGTGTTAGTGTGAACTGTCTGCTTCTGACTGTTTTCTCTTTCAAGTAAAGTACCGTCATGGCGAAGCAACAGTTTGAAGAGAAAATTGCTGAGCTAGTAAGTTAAAGTCAATTTACTTAAATCATAACATATCAAGTTTAGTGGCACAGATGTTTGAAGGTAACTCTATCACTCCCTTGAGCATTGAGGTTTATTACTGTTCAGAAAGCACATTAAGCATGTTTAACCAGACCGCGCTTTGGCATTGCTATGGCCACACACTTGCATCTGCATACACATGCTTGCTTAAGGGTACTTAAAGAAAATAGGAGAGTGTGAGAAATGCTAAAGAATTGTTAATCAGTGGAGCACTTTGGCTGTAATTAGTCTGAGGAGGTTTGAGTTTGGTTTGGCTCTCAGGAATATTAGTCAGAAAGCTTCTAAATTACAGTGCCAAAATCATTTCAAATATCACTGTGAGATAAAGCCACATTCCTAGCAAAGACGGAACCCGAGACGCTGCAGCGACAGAGCTGCTGAGAGAGGGAGGAAAACAGCTTGCCATCCATCCTCTCAGATCATTTCATTCCAGAGAGCACGTGCTATAGGGAAACTATAGCCAGAACTAATGGAGGCACACACACAGGCACTAATTCACTCACTCAGTCATCAGTGGAGTGAAAAGCCAGATATAAAGCGTGATGTTTGTGTCAGTAAGTTGTGAGAACACCAGGAGTGTGTGCATTGTTAAACAGATCACAGCTGTGCGATTATCTGACCGAGAGAGAGAGAGAGAGAGAGAGAGAGAGAGAGAGAGAGAGAGAGAGAGAGAGAGAGAGGTCACTGTATGTGCCCTTGACAAAATATCTTGACTTACATTTAATCTAGCTCTTCGCATTTTTTAGGATTTTTTTGGGGGGATGAAAACATTCATATTTGCTGGTGACTGACTATTTCATATCTTGATTGTATAATAAAGCAATAGACCCAATTCACCGAATGTGATGAAGTGTTTCCGGCTTAAGGCCAAACTATACTTCGGTCAGACAGGACGCAAATTTCCTCATCAACAGAGTGCTCGAGTGAACGCATCCTGGCCAATTTTTTTACCACATGTCCTCTGAACGCGCAGTGTGTGCTTGTGAATTATATATTGAAAAGATGAGCGGTCGACTGTACACAGACCTAAAAAAATCGAAATCCCAAAGTATTCTACTTGGGTTTTGATGCGAATGCATACAGTCGAATGCTCAGCCTTTTAAAGTATACTTCATTTGATTATGAGCTCATACACAGGCGGTAGGCTCATGCATGCTACGACTGCTATAAGATACTTGACAATTTTATATCAGGAGTTTAGAAACATAAAGATGTCTTTATATTCCTTCAGACTCGAATTATACAAATGTAGGTATCTCCTGACCTCCACACACACGCTCTCTTGATGTGCACATTCACTGTTGTTGTTACCACATTTGTCTCCTGATATTTACCGGCGATAACATCTTCTTCTACTGCTTCTTCGTGACAGCAACAGCTCAATGGTGAGTGTTGCCACCATGTGGACCCACTAATTTGTGCAAATAATTCCAAGTGCATGCGCATAATGCACATTCAGAGTATGTGCTGTTAGCAAAATCTGGCCGTGTAACCGGCCCTGGTCACCCCGCTCTGAGCGGGACTCGAACCGGCGTCCCTGGGATGGGAGGCGGGTGCGCTAACAAGGAGGCTAAAGGCTACATCCTCTATTGTCAGTCGCTAGTGCACCTCTTGAAGTCAGAAGTGTGAGGTTTACACACTGCACTGCTATCTACCAGCTGGCTCCCGTTACACTCACCCCCCTAAACCTCACTCCCATCCGGGCCATCCGGGTCACGGCACCATTGTTGCCGGTCCTTCTTGCCCCAGCTCCGAACGGGACTTGAACTGACATCTCCGGTGTGGAAGGTGGGTGTGCTAACGAGGAGACTAAAGGCTACAGCCTCTAGCGTCAGTCGCTAGTGCACCTCTTGAGGTCAGGTGATTGAGGTTTACACACTGCACTGCTATCTACCAGCTGGTTCCCGTTACACTCACCCCCATAAACATCACTCCCATCCGCGTCATAGCACCATTGTTGCCGGTCCTTCTCACCCCCGCTCCGAACTGGACTCGAACCGATGTCTCCGGCGTGGGAGGCGGGTGCGCTAACGAGGAGGCTAAAGGCTACAGCCTCTAGCATCATTCACTAGTGCACCCCTTGTAGTCAGATGAGTGAGGTTTACACACTGCACAGCCATCTACCAACTGGCCACCATTACCCTCACCCCCTAAACCTCACTCCCATCCGGGTCACGGCACCATTGCAACTGGCCCTGGTCACCCCTCTCCGAGCGGGACTTGAACTGGCGTCCCCGGGATGGAAGGCGGGTACGCTAACAAGGAGGCTAAAGGCTACAGCCGGACACATTTCTTCTTCTTTTTTTAAATTGAAAAATAATTATTACAAAATTTGTTAAAAAAAAAAGCATACAAAATTGCATAGATCGAACAATGTATTAACACATTCACTGAGTCACATAGGGAAGAAGTAAAGGCAAAGAAAAAAAAATATATAAAGGAAAAGAAAGGGGAGCACTCATCCAGTGCTCGAGCACTCTGCTGATGATGTAATGTCCCACATCCTGTATGCAGATGCCTAGCATTTGCGTCAGACTGAGTTATATTTTTGGCTTTATTTAGCATCATCTAGTGAACAACAAATATTTATTAATATATGTATAATTATTTAACATTATAATTTGTGTTATATAACTGTGATGCCACCACTACACATTTGGCATCTTTCTCTCTTCTAAATGCCATAATCCATCTCTCTCTCTATTATTAAGATTTTTTTCTATTTGGATCTTTATTACAGCTTATTTATCAAATGTTTCTAATTGATCTATAATTTATAATGTATTTATTTACACCAATATCAAAAATTGCACCATTTATCAATACCAAATTATATTTATTAATATTATTATAATAGTCTTGCTTTCCAATAAAAATATCTAAGCATTCTTAAAACAAGATACATTTGCTTGAAAAGCAAGAATACATGATATATTTTGTCATACTACATTTTAT
This sequence comes from Moxostoma hubbsi, assembly GCA_032164185.1. Taxonomy (NCBI): domain Eukaryota; kingdom Metazoa; phylum Chordata; class Actinopteri; order Cypriniformes; family Catostomidae; genus Moxostoma; species Moxostoma hubbsi. The sequence continues at coordinate 39,571,590 of JAVLUX010000007.1, forward strand.
TAGATGATAATAAGAAAATAAGACATAATAACTTGATTCTGCTTCTCAAGTACGCTTATCTTGTATAAGAATGTTTAGATATTTTTCTGAAAAACAAGACATATATACTTTTATTTTCTTGCAGTGTAACAATAATCACAACAGAAAAATATAATATCTTCAGCAATATAAGATTTAAGTCACTGGTGCCAATATACAGTATCACCTATTTTACATAAGATTTGGACATAGCTCGTCCAATTGGATTTCAGAGATTAACCTATTCATTTTATAACACAGACCAATGTGCACATAATTGTCTATTTAGGGGCTCTGTGAATTCAGCTTCTTTTAGCTTTGTGTGTGAAAATGCTGTGCATTTTTGTCAGTGTTTGGCTGGCATGGTGGGAGTAACTGCGAGGGAGAAGTTTTGTTGTTAAGGGATTTTCCCAGCTTTACACAAACTGGCCTGAAATCAAAGATCCCAATCTCACAGACTTTCCACTAACACCTGCACCCTCACAGCTACATCGAAAACCTGCTGTCATCAATTATATCTGTACACGTGACAGCATTATGATGCCCACAGTTTCATCACAAAATCAGACTGTGCACAAAGTTTTGTAGTACATGATCCGCACTCAAACATACCTTTTTTTCTGCCCATAAAAATCTTCAAACACTCATATACAAAGACATTCCTACACGTTCCGACAACCACACATAAGCATACATGCAAAGAGATGGGCAGTGCTCTGCTTAAATGTCATTGAATAAAAAGCCATAGAGTAAAAGTTATTGCTGCACATGCTCAAAATGCAACTGCACACTTGTAGTACAGTTTGTAATGTTTCATACAGTGTGTCTTGGTGAGCTTTCCCTTCGAGACAGAGAAAGCTTTATCTGTGGATGAATGTGAACTGTGCTCACAAAAATATTTGAGATCTTTTAAGAGACTTGGAATGGGTCAAAGGTTTTTTGGCTCTAGTTTTCGATGGTACGAGTGAGTCACTTTTTTAAATGCTGTTCCCAACTGAATCTAAAAACATCCTTAAAAAGCATCCAGCCACAAACTAAATATCGTTGTATAATTCAGATGTAAAAAATGCAAAAACACGAGATGTTATGGAATATTATTTCTGTGTGGTGGTGCTGTTAAAGATCATAGTCAAATATTAAGGCCATGTTTGGTTTGTTTGTGTTTTTTTTCCCATCAGTTTTGTTTGGAGGAGGATCAGCCACGAGAAGAAGACGAGAAAGAAAAAGAGAGAATAAGAAAGGAACAAAGGGGAAAAGTACAAATTTTCCAGACAGTATTGAGTCTCATGAACCTTGCACTAGGAAACAATTAGAGGGGATTCTTGTGGCCAATTTTGTGTTTAACATTTAAATGTAAATTATATGAACGCAATTATATTTATCATTTAACATTATGGTTACATAGTTAATTAACTAAAATGAGCAAATTAAGCTGCCAAAAACTCTGCCAAAATGTCCCATCAAGGGTCTCAGTACACTTTCCCAAGTCAAAAGTACCCAATGCCATGTCTCTACGATATTCTGGTGCAGAGATATGGCTAGGTCATGTTACTATACAGTTGTTAGGGTGTTCTGGATGGTTGCTAAGGCATGGCTTGGCAATTCCTAAAGTGTTTAGATTGGCTGATTTCTTGCCTGAGTCATAATTGCCCAACCCCTTGTTTCTATGACCTTCTGATCCAGAGTGTGATCACTCTGATTACTTTCCAATGTTATGTCTATGGGATTTTGATGCCCCTGAATGCTTCTAAAATGTATCGAAATCATCTCCTTAATAAGCCGGACGATTTGAGCCATTACATGTCTGTAATACAAATGGTCAAGAATGCTGAAATGCTGAAATTTTGTAAGGAAGAAGTAGTTTAGGGTTAGGCATTTAGATTTTTTATTTAAATCCCTAACCATGGGTAAAAGTGACGCTGCCTTTTGGAGTGGCCACAGCCCCCTTCTGGAGTAATCCCACCCTCTTTTGGAGTTTTCACCCCCATTCAGAGAACTCCAGGCTGCAGCAATACCTACTTGGGATTTACAGTGATATCAGTCTGAAACGGCAGCAGAATTTTAATATATTAAAACGAAATATAAATGTATCAACTGTAATATTATTATTAGTGTATTGCACTTCAAACTCATCAATAAGCCACCATATTCACCACGCTTATAAAGAGCCCAGTCCAAAAGAAAATGTGTGGGCAGCTGCCAATGGTCACAAACAAAAGAGCACTGTGTTCAGATATTATGATGTGCTACAGCCACAGAGAATTATCACTGACACGTGCATGTGTGCAGATATGATCTGTCTTATTAGGAAAAGGACAGGTCAAGAGGTCAAGTGTGATCAAGGCTGGCAAGACAATTCTGTAATCCCATTTCTCATTTATCTCTCTTGCTCCTTCATTCTCTCTCAGTCTGCTCCTATTTTGTTCTTTTCATTTCAACGAGTTGTGTAACGTTCATCTTTTTATTCTCTATTCATCTTATGTTGTAACTCCCACACTTCCTCGCTCTCCTTCCATTTCTTTGTCTCCCACTTCCCCTCTCCTTCTCCTTCTCCTTCTCCACCTCCTCCCTGCCCCCTCTGTCATCCTTTTATCCTTTTGATATTGCTCCATTCCTCAGTTTCTTTCATCTGCTACAGCAGTGGTTCTCAACTGGTTTTGCTTCGGGACTCAGATTTTACTTTGGACATCAAGTGGAGACCAGACACAGTAAAAACATAACCTGTATTTAATTTAGCCTGGGTTGCGTTTTCTTTTCTCTTGCATAGTCAGTGCACATGTGTGTATTCTTCAGTTCCAGCATATTTCGTTAGGGTTAGGGTTACTGTTTGCTTCACTTGCATTTGGTGGGGCATAGGGATAATTAAGCCCCCCAGATCTGACCCTGCATAGTTGTAATAAAATCTAGGTCCAATAGATTCTAACAAAATATGATTTAATATGAAACTATAAGATTTTAATGGAAACATCACAATAGCAGTTACATAGCACAGTGTTGCTCTTTTCTTTCTCAGTGCTGTTTAGCATATCAAGGCTGTCTACTGTTTCAGATGTTTGACTTTCTCCATAGAAGATTCTCACAACAATTCAAATGGATTTTATCCATTTTGTGGTCTGCGCCAAGAAATCAAGGGAAGTATGGTTGACACGGGTGTGCCCTAGAGATGTAGGTTAAAGCAGAGCAGTTCACTGTCGCATTGTCGGTTCTGTGATGGCATGCAGTACCCTCGTATGAAAACCAGGCTTCAGTCACCGCATAAATATCATGTTGCAGATGAGAAGCATATTTAGCGCTTGATAATCTCTTTAATGTGAGATAATCATTTTATTTGCTTGGGATGCCTGAAAAATTTTCAATTTAGGGAGAACCAACTCAACTCAACTCAACTCAACTCAATTTTATTTATAGAGCACTTTCAAAAACCACACGGGGTACCAAAGTGCTGTAGATGGAGTTACAAAAAAATAAATAAAATCACATACATACAGCTTAAGAATGCAACAAACATTTAAAACCAGTAAAACAAGAATAAGATAAAATTGACCTAATACAATTTATAATGCAATTCATTAAATGCTAGGGAAATGCTAGGCCCCCTGGAAAGAGACGGAGATGATTTTATGACCAATGGAAGCTCATTCCAAAGTCTAGGGGCTGCCACCGCAGAAGCTCTATCACCATGGCATTGTTCTTCCCCTGCTGTCCGTGACTACATCCAAACAGACCTGCGACCCTCCAGTTGAGAAACACTGTGCTGCAGTATATAGTATGTACCCATTTGCTCTTGATTACATCTGTTTCTGTCCCACTGTACAGTATATGTTTGGCTAAATATTTCTCCATCAGAAGTTGCAGTAGCTTTGGGAATTGAATCAAATATATGTCAACACTGAAACTCTGGCAAACTGCGATCATTACCCCAAGGATCAATTTCTCGTGATACTTTGTGTAAACTATAAAATTACTTCATTGTTGTAACCTAATTTCTCAGGTTGATTTAGCCAGATTACATGAACATGAAGCACATTTTAAGGTCAACTAACAAAACAGTATATATTGATTTTGATTTCATTCAAAATAATAAAAGTATAAATCCATATTTACTTTTCCAAAGAAAATGTGAGAAATGCTTGGCCATGGAATCCTTGCCGCCAATTGTTCGTGGTGCTGTGTGTGGTCCACAGGGCTTTGCTGTGAAGTTGCTAATGTGTTCTAAATGTTTTTAGAATGCTGCGATGTGGTTGCTAGGGTATTCAGGGTTGTTGCTAGGGTCATTGCAGACTGGTCCAAGTCAAAAGAATCGGCACATAAATAGTATTGAAAACAACTGCATAGCTTCACAATTTACATTTTATCACTAAATTTAAACTTTGAGTTCAAAATAATCAAGTCAATTTGATTAGTAGTAATCAAAGTAACCAGTTAGCTTTTAGTAAACCACTGTTTTACATTATGCTGTGGTTATTTAGAATTGCAATCACTGTGATTTCATTTCAATCTGGCTGTGATGTCATAACCATCTTAGTTCCTGGACAGGAAGCTGTACACGCGTAAAAGCAGAGCTCAGTGGACCGGATGAAGACCGGAGAGAAACGCTATTGTTTCATAGAGCCAATACAGTACAAATCCAGCTGTTGTGATTCATGGGTGTGTTCACCCACTGACAACATGTGAGAGCGTGGCAGATTATGAATGCAGTTCATCGCTCTATCTATTCCAGTGACCATGGCACAAAGATGTGCTCCTGGAGTCATGGAGTAAGCAGAGAAAGACAGAGAAATTGAGAAACAGGGATCCAATTCAATAAATGATAATGATTGCTGCATGATTTAATGAGTTATGACAAACAGTCACTTCTGCATTGGACTTTTCACAGTAGAGCACTTTGAATGGACCCATTGACATAATCTCTGCTATGATTAAGAGGCTCCAATTGGAACTTTTGAATTATGCGTTGATTTGTTCCAAGCAAACAACATGTTATTGTTGTCCTCTTCCGTTGAGATTGGTGACTGTATTCAGATGATGAGTGTGCATCTCCTCTGAACCCAGAACCACCTCTGACAAAAGGGATTTTTCCACAGCCTATACTGACTTCTTCACTACTTAAAATGCAGCTATGCCATTCATTGGGCATTTCATGTGTTAGTCTTTCCACACTAAAAGTGAGGTGGTTTCTGTGAAAAAAAAACGCTCATCACTACCTTTCTAAAGTTATAACACATACCTTTTTGGTGGTACTTGCTTTAGCGAGGCACTGTAAGGGTTTGTAGTTCCCACCCGTTTTTGGGGTACTTAGTACTTAGAGTACTATACTCTTATTGGTAGTTGAAAGCATTACCAAATACACCAAAAAGGTGTGGGGATGTGTAGAATATTTGTGTATGACGGAGCATACAATTCTGCGGAAATCTGCTGATTTTTCTGCAGAGTTCTGCGAACGCAGATTCCATCTTGGTCTGCTTATGGGGGATAGTGTTTGTCAGAAAAAATGGGGTCGATTTCAGGATACCTGAACTTTCGGAAGCAACATGTCGATTTCCCATGTTATCGTGTTGGCAGTTTATATACAGTTTGTCCTTTGCTATTTTTACTTCTCTACAATGCTCATTGAACTGTCTAGCTACAGTAGTTATAAAAGTTACTGGTATCTGCAACACAATTTTTATAAGAGATTGCCATACGCATAAACCACTAATTCACTTCATAAACCATGAGGGATTCATTAACCCTCAATCTGTGATTTAAAATTGGTTTAAAATGGCTTTTTCAATTATTTTGTCTATGAGCTACAAAAGAAACTAATTACTCCTGTTCTAATGCATGTTCATGTTTGAATGACAACTTCACCATTCAGGCCTCAACACCATTTGCACCAGGCATGTGGGGAAATACCTTTGCTTCTTTCCCTACTATGCTGGTGAGAAATGACAACAAACTGTGAATGTGAATTAATAGATTTAGAATTGCTTGTCATTTGTCTTCATGCCATGTGACAAAGACATTTCGGATATCCTCACCTAACTAAGTTTTGTATTAACTTGTGCTATGCAACAGAGCTGTTCATTATGCAACAGAGCACCTTCATTTAAGGCTACTGACCCCTTGGTTTCATAATGCAGACATCCATTGTCCAAATCGAAAAGGCCATAAGATTTAAAATAGCACTGAAAATGTTTGGTATTTAGATGCACCTTTTGATTATGTCACTAAGTGCAGTGCTGTAGGAAAATGCTGTAAATGCTGGCCAAAGATTATAGGTCAGCCACATTCCCATTTTTACCATGCAAACATCTCAACTTGCATTAAATTTGCCCTACTCTATGGCTTTATAAAGAGGTTAGTAATGTCTTTAACAACATCATAAAAATGCATAAAAAAAAATCTCAATTAAATGAAAGCAAACTTATTTGCAGTGTATAAACTTTTATCAAAGAATCACAATAATATGATTAAGTTTTGGGGGGATTCTGGCTTCTACTAAAGCTAAAATTAATAGGATTTTAAAATAACCTTCATAAATAAGAAATTAACAAACATTATGTAATACTTAAATATCAGAGAATATAAAAGTTAATGTACATCCAAATAAGGCGGCACGGTGGCGCAGCGGTTAGCACTGTCGCCTCACAGCAAGAAGGTCATGGGTTCAAACACCGGTTGCCCCGGCCTTTCTGTGTGGAGTTTGCATGTTCTCCCCGTGTCTGCGTGGGTTCTCTCCGGGTGCTCCGGCTTCCTCCCACCATCCAAAGACATGCAGGCTAGGTTAATTGGTGTCTCCAAAAAAGTGGTGTGGATGTGAGTGTGAGTGTGTGTCTGTCTATGTGTGGCCCTGCGATGAACTGGCGACCTGTCCAGGGTGTACCCTGCCTTTCGCCCAATGTTAGCTGGGATAGGCTCCAGCCCCCTGCGACCCTGTACACAGGATAAGTGGTTGACGATAGATGGTACATCCAAATATGAATATCCTCGTGCAACCCCACGTACAAATGCGTGGACGTTGTATTTTGGATTCACTATATGCAACGCATAATTTGATTTCATTTATGCCGACTGATGTCAGGTCAGGAGACTCTGGGTTGTCAGTAAATGGTTAAACTATCGACATATGGAGGCATGTGACAAAACAACATGGCGCCGATCACAGCGCAGTTTGTCTTTGGGAGAAACACCAACAAAACTACATTTGGTAAGAAACTTCGTTACGTTTTTACACAAACCTAATTGTGTCAAAAAGAGTCTCTCGTTTCATCCGATATGACATTTTTTAAATCTGACACTTAGCTAAACACAATAGACACTAATGTGTACTTCAGCACATTTTCCTCTTAGAAATTCCATATTTACTTTGCATTATTACATTTACAATCAATAGGTTCATCCAAAAGCTGAACATTTTTAAACAAATGGAGTTAGGGTGAAAATAAGGTGCATTTCTAACTGTTCTGAGACCAGTGCAGACAGACAACACATTTGAGGTTAAGCAATTCCCTAAATAGGGAGCAAGGGAGCATCCTATAGCTATCCTATGCAGCTTATTTCATTCACTCCTAAAATCAGTTCACTTCAGTTTCAGGCTGTTGATTATGTTTGTACCACTCAACATGATTGGGAGACATGAGGCAATGGTAATCAGTACTTAGATTTAGAATATATAATGTATAATACAGTTTGTACCTGGTTGGCAGTGATTGGATGATGCTGGCCTTTACTTTGAATAAGAATTAATTATGCTAATTTCTGATGTAATGTCTCAAAAACACTACTGGAAACATAATAAAAAATCAGATTTTCTTTAGATTGGTATTATTTAAAATGACACAACTTAGTCCCGCTGTCCATATGATGCATCACATTTTAGGAAAACTATGCTTTTTGCATGTTCATTATGTGCTACAAGTTACAAATAAAAGGGGGAAATGGAAAGTGCAATGGTTAACAATATAGTAGGATCCAAAGAGACCACACAGAAAATCTGAGTTTTTTTTTTTTTCATTTAAACTTTTTAAAACAAAGAAAAAGTATGACTTAAAATGAAGAAGAAACTTCTGAGGTTCTAGGTCCCTTGTAAGCAAATCTGTGGCACTGACCATGTTAACTTCTTTGAACAAAATGTCTGATTTCCTGTCTTCCACTGAAGCACACAAGATATTCTTTGGAAGATTCTCAAATCATGCTGGGATAACATGGATCATCAGGTTTTGCACAAACATGCCAGCTCCTGTCATGCAGGCATAAGGATCATACCAAATACTAAGAAATTCTTTAATTATTGTGCATTTTTCAATTAAACCTTGCTTTCAAATTGTTAGTAGCCTATATATTCAATATTAAGACTCATGAGCTCCACGCCAACCTCCAGTCCGCTCCCTTTCTCTCAGTTAATGCAGCCCTGCCTTTAAGGGGAGGGGAAGATATCCACATACAGAACACTGGAAATCCTCCTCAGAGTCACAGTCCCATAATCAGCGTAGCAGAGACAGCTCGCGCGGGGCCGCGCACGCGCAGAACGTTGATAAGAAAATTGCAAGACAGAAGTTATATATTACATATATATAGGCTACTGTGTGTCACTTTCATTACAGCCATTGTGAAGAACTGGACGAAGGGATTCGCGTGTATTACACATGGGGCGTCTTGGATTGGAAATTGCTATTCTATAGCTATTATATTTAACTGTTGATGCTTTATTAACGGTGATGTGGAATTAAGAATTACTGAGGATTTTGTAGGCTACCGGACAAAGGACGGCGCATGTATCACTTTATATTCAAGAATGCCCAATTTCTTTTTTTAATTATTTTTTATTTTTTTTTATTTTTAAAAAGTCTAATTTGACTTTTAAGACTATTTAAATGTAAGCTTTTAAATTAGATTTTGTTATTGACATTTTTTTGACGCATGAACAAGTATTTTCCACGACATTCTCCATACTTTTTAATCTCAGATAATATAATTAGCGATATTTTAATTAGTCTGGACTATGTGAAATAATTTAGTGAGTGTAAATCACCAGCTGTGTAATCCTGGAGTTTGGTGCATTGCCGGGAAAACTCTTTTCGCTTTAATCCGCAAACTACCTCTCAAAGGACTTCAAATGGGCCGCTTGCTCCTCAGAAAAGAGACTCATTCTGCTGTGGAGGGCAATTTGAATGTTTGCGCACCGAGAGGAATGTCGAGCCTGCACAGCCTCTGAAGGACTCAACACTGCTGCTTAATTAACCCGATATTTGACCAAGAGCCGCAGCCGCCGCTGTCCGGCTCCAGGTGCTGAGCGTCCCGCGCGCGTTTCTCTCAATGCGCACTGTCCCGCGGAGCCCCGCAGCGGCACGGCAGCAAGATGAGCTCGCGGATCCCGCTTCTTCTCGCGGTGCTTGCGGCGGCGTGTCTTCAGATCGGCAGTGCGGAGGTAAGAACTTTTAATTGTTGATTTTTAGAGTGGTTATTAAAGGAATAGTTCACCCCAAAAATGACTATTCTGTCATTATTTACTCACACCTATATTGTTCCAAACCTGCTTTTTTTCTGTTAACTGGATGCGGTCCTATGCTGTCCGTGGAAAAATTTTCTCGCAGCTCTTTTCCATTGTACAGCCTCGTTTGTGAAGCTTCATAAATGCCACATTTCCACATATTTTTGTACGAGCATGTGCAAAACCTGCAAGAACCAATGGGGTCAGGTACATCGCATATGCTATTTTGTAATCTGAACACCAGCACAAATGAGATTTGAGAGCTCGGAGGGGAAGCTTATCAGTGAATAACATCTTAAATTTCAGCAGGTTTCCAAAAACTGAGCTATTGTTTGGCTTCAGAAGACTTGGAATAGTGTGAGAGTCGTATGGATTATGTCTAAAATGTTTTTTTTGTTGTCCTTTTCGGAACTTAATAGGCGTGATTGCTACGAATAACTGTCCCTGCACAGAAAAGAGCTTAATAAAGATTCTTCTTCAAAATTCATCCTTATATTGTATGTATATAGAGTCTGTAGGAAATTCAGTGGATGTTATGTCCAGTGGCTCTGCACTGAAAAGGTGCAGTGGCTCAAATATTGGCTGTGAGTTTCTGTAAAACTCACATTAAAAGTCACACACACAGAATGCACTTTAGCACTGGTGTTTGCTGTCCGCTTCTTTAGGAACTCAATTCAGGGACAGTTGGAGAAGTGCTTCAAGTTGGAGTCCACTGACGTAACGGAGTACATCCCCATTATTCACAGTAGCGCCATCTTTGATTATTTGACGGGAATGACAATGAGGCTCTGACGGATAGACTTACAGTGTTTTCAGTGGGTTGCACAAGTGTTTTTGATTATTCCTTTGACAAAACATTGAAAAAATCTTTATAAGCAATTTCAGTTGATAAAAAAAATGGGATGGGAGCGTTTGCGTTTGCAATGTGGGTGTATTGAATGTTAACAAAGTGGCAAAGTCTAAAATCAGTACTAGCATTTGCAGTTTGGTGATTCCACCAGCAGATGATATCAAATAGCTATCGATCACTTTTAATACTTGCCATGATTTGTGTGTCAGTAGATCAATATGATTAATAATTATAATACAGTAATAATACGTTTACTGTATTTGTATAGCGACTTTCCAAAAGCTCAGGAACGCTATACAGAAATTAAACATATAATTAAACATCCAGCAGACGAAGCAGCGTGAGCTTAGAGACTGCTGCGTCTTTGTTTTCACGGAGACATGGCTCAGCGACAGAGTTCTGGACGTCGCCATTCAGACTGTGCGGTAATAGCTCTGTGCGGTAAGACTCGCGGTGGTGGCTTGTGTGTTTACATCAACACGGAATGGTGCAAGAACTCTATGCTAGTCTCTAGCTACTGCTCATCGCTGGTGGAGCTTGTGACTGTTAGATGCAGACCTTTTTATTTACCACGGGAATTCACCACTGTCATCATAACCGGAGTTTTCATTCCCCTCAGTGCTAATGCTAAGGAAGCACTCTGTGAACTGTATGGGGCTATGAGCGAACTGCAGAACGCTCACCCTGACGAACTGTTTATTGTCACAGGAGATTTCAACCATGCGAATCTCAAGACAGTGCTCCCTAAATTCCATCAGTATGTGGACTTTGCAACGAGAGGGGCGAACGCACTTGAACGCGCTTGATCTTGTTTACACAAACATCCCAGGCGCGTACCGGGTGGAGCCCCGCCCCCACCTCGGCAACTCGGACCACATCTCTGTTATGCAAATCCCAGCATACAGACCACTCATTAGGCGCACAAAACCACTTCAGAAGCAGGTGAAAACTTCTTCAGGACTGTTCTGAGTATACAGACTGGCACATGTTCAGGGAGGCTGCAACATATGGCGACTCTACCAACTTGGAGGAATACACAGCATCAGTGACCAGCTATATCAGCAAGTGCATTGATGATGTCACTTTCTCCAAGACCATCATCACGCGCTCCAACCAGAAGCCGTGGATGACTGCGGAGGTGCATGCGCTGCTGAGGACCCGAGACTCCGCCTTCAGAGCAGGCGACAAGGCAGCCCTAAGAACAGCGAGGGCCAAACTGTCCCGGACCATCAGAGAGGCAAAGCGTGCACACGCCCAGAGAATCCACAGTCACTTCCAGGACAGCGGTGACACGGGGCGCATGTGGCAGGACATCCAGGCCATCACCAACTACAGGACATCAGTTGCCTGTGACAAGATGCCTTCCTTCCAGATGCACTGAACAACTTCTACGCTCGGTTTGAAGTGCAGAACGATGTGGTGGTGAGGAAGACCACCCCTCCTCCCAACGAACAGATGCTCTGTCTTACCACAGCTGATGTGAGGAAAACTCTATGTAGAGTCAACCCACGGAACGCTGCTGAACCAGACAACATTCCTGGCAGAGTGCTCAGAGGATGTGCAGACCAGCTGGCAGATGTTCTTACCGACATCTTCAACATCTCTCTGAGCAGTGCGTCGTTCCAACGTGCTTCAAGGCCACAATCATCGTCCCCATGCCGAAGAAGTCTTCAGTGTCCTGCCTCAACGACCATCCCATCGCACTCACACCCATCATCATGAAGTGCTTCGAGAGGCTTGTTATGATGCACATTAAGACCCAGCTGCCCCCCTCACTAGACCCACTGCAGTTAATGTATCGTCCCAACCGTTCAACAGACGATGCCATCGCCACTTCTCTCACTCTGGCCCTCACCCACCTAGATATACAGCTTCTACCCCCAAGCCATCAGACTCCTCAATACTCAGAAACTGGACTAACACACACACACACACACACACACACACACACACACACACACACACACACATCGGCAATGCACTGTCTCTTACTTTGCCTATTGTCCTGTTCATTGTCAGAAATTTATAGTACTGTCCCGTACTTTTTGCACACGTTGCATGTGCACTTTATGTAGGAATGTAATTCAGTCTGTGTAGTCTCATGCGGTTCTGTCTTTGTCCTATGTTGTTTTATGTAGCACCATGGTCCTGGAGGAACGTTGTCTCGTTTCGCTGTGTACTGTACTAACTGTATATGGTTTAATGACAATAAAAACCACTTGACTTGACTAATATTACATTTATTTGTATAGCGACTTTCCAAAATCTCAGGAACGCTATACAGAAATTAAACAGAGAAATATATAACAAATTTGCATATTTGAGCACAGCATATTTGAAGCAGGTGAGACACAGGACAAGAGTCAACAGTCCCAGAGAGGCCGAAAGAGAACATACACACATACATCGCAGTCCGGAGCAGCGCAGGTGGCAATACAGTCACCGAGTAGGTGATTAATTGCATACAGCCCATTTACACAACTTCTTATGAATGTCTTTATTTATATAGACATTGCTTGACAGGAAATGGAATATATAATAGGATGCAGATGGCGCAATAACTGGAGAAGAACCTCTGAATTAAATTGCACTTGACCTTGCCCATTAGCGCTTTGTGCATGCGGTTTTGACAACCCACATGAGCCTAGACTTAGCGCATGCTTGCACAAATATATAAAAAACACTGACTTTGCACGTACAACGTATCGTATAGCACTGTGCTTATGTAATAGTGCTTTTAAAATTGGGCCCTGTTAGTCTATCCCTCACATCCCCATTTTCATTCAAGTCAAAAATCGAATTAGATTCTGTGGCTACCCAGAACCATCCGAACAAGTGCCTGCAAGGGGACAGGGAACCACCTGCAGCTACAGGTAGTCCTAAGATAAATATGTCCAGATACTTGTGTTAACTTTCATCTACGTTACAGCTCGATGTAGAGTATGACTACCTATTGTGGAACACTTCTAATAAAAAGGTGCTAATGAGTAGATGTTATGGTTAATGTTTATTTAATTCGGTCCAGCAGTGGTTTGGAATGGAAAGACGTCACAGCTAGTCAAATTCGACTCAACTAATGGGCTCGACTAGACGACTATTATAAAATCAGTAGTCGTGCAAACCCTAGTGCACGTGTGTAGGAGTATACAGGATGGAATTTTCTTCCCAGTACTTCAAAGCTCCCTTCAGTAGTGTTTTTACCATAATAGCCAGTGCTGTACACTTGCTGGTTAACCACTGACACCTCACAACGAAACATCCTGAGCCACTTGAATGACCTACCAGAAATATAAGTGCAGTGCCTTCACATGCCAAACTGCTTTTCTGCATATGACTCAGTCTGCATGAGTGATACAATTAAACGGATGCAGTACCTAAAAGCTCCCTGAACTGTAGAAACAATAGTTGCCATCCTGACCAGAACAAAAATGATTGTTGACACTGAGCACCAGAGAGCTGCAGATTCTAATGTGTTTGCCCTTCCTTTGGCCACATCCGCTGTCTTTGCCTGATGCACTTAGTCATGATATGAAACCTCTGTGACCCCTGCAAGTCCTACTTCCTGGATGTGTTATCCGTGTGGAATGAGATATGTCACAGAGTGTCTGAATTTTTGATGTACAGCGTTTCTATTTAACTCTTTTTAGATATATGAAAAAAAGTTAGCATAAAGCACTTTTAAGTGCAGAGATGATTCTTGGTTGTCTTTGAAAACTTTAAAGAGATAGTTCACCCAAAAATGAAAATGCTCTCATCGTTTACTCACTTTCATGCCATCCTAGATGTGTATGAATTTCTGACTTCTACTGAATACAAACAATGTTTTTTTTAGAAGAATATCTCAGCTCTGTAGGTCCATACAATGCAAGTGAATGGTGACCAGACCTTTCAAGCCCCAAAAATCACATAAAGGCAGCATAAAAGTAATCCAAATGACTCCAGTGGTTTAATATATGTATTCAGAAGCAATGCAGTCACTTTGGGTGAGAAACAGATATTACAATCCTTTTTTATAAAACTATAAATCTCCTCTTTCACGTCTGAAAGTGAAAGTGTATAGTAAAAAAGGACTTAAATTGTGATCTGTCTATCACCCTCACCTATTATATCCCTTGTGAAGACATAGATGTAACTACTGGAGTCATAAGAAAAACTTTTATGCTGTCTTTATGTGATTTTTAGAGCTTGAAAGGTCGTATGGACCTACAGAGCTGAACTATTTTTCTAGAAATATTTGTTTGTGTTCTGCAGATCAAAGAAAGTCATATACATCTGGAATGGCATGAGGGCGAGTAAATGATTAGAGAATTGCATTGTGAATGTGCGCATTAATATACATTACACACAAATAGATTACCCCTTTCGCCTTAATTTTATAAAATCTAAAAACCTTTTTTGAAGGAAATTTGAATTCATGGGAGGAAGTGTTTAAATTGAAATGCTTAACATGTAATTCCTTGCTTGAAGGGCAATCTAAGATCAAACCCTATTTAAGAGCTGTGATTACCAGCCTTCTCATATGTAAGGTGCACTTTCAGGAGTTTCCCTTCATTTCAATGTAATTTTCATCTCTTTTTGTTGTGTGACATGGAAGGAAAAATCCCACTGGGTTGGGTGAAAAGTAAGCATGTGAGATAAATTCACTTGTTTTATGTATACATTTACAGGTGATAAATATAAAAACCATACATGCATGTGTTATTATTTCTTGCAGCTACATAAAATGATGTTTGTGCATACTTGCATGTATTAGTAGTAGATAATATGGGCTTATATGTGTGTGCATTGCCAACAGATGTGCAATTATGTATCATTACTCCCTAACATGGGCTGTGCATTCCACCACTCCTCCACAATACAAGAAAGCACTCCACTCTCTGACAATATTAGAAGCAGTCCAGCATGGCACCCTCCAACACAAACATCATTGTCTGTGGATGATCGGCTACAATAGATGATGATACTGAGGCCACCTGCAAGTGTCAGTGTAGCTCAGTTGATTTTACTGTAGAGTGAAATATCTGCTCATAGGAAAGAAAAAACACATATGAGATCTCTTTAATAGCTTAATTGTTTCTCTTAGAAAACAATGAGATTGAACTTAGAGCAAATTGAGAATTTCGCTCTGGTTTCTCAGACCACAGATCATAGTAGACCCACGTGTTTAGAGTTTCAATGAGATCTCAGATTGAGATTCAATATGAACTCAAGAATTACACATCGAATATTCCAATACCAACAGTGTTGTGCAAGCTGCTCCAAAAATTTAGCAAGGTAAGTTACTAACGACTGAACAAAAAATTAATTAAGCTAAGCTAAAAGCTACACTTAAGAGAAGTAGCAAGTTACACTATAAGCTACACAGAAAATGTAGGTTGATACATTTATGCTACTTTTTTAACCAGATGCACAGAGCATACTGTCAAAGACAAAGCATCTAAAAGACTTCACATGATACTTATCTAAGCCATGGTACAGTACAGTGCAATGCAGCATACATGTTTGCAGTAGGCCTATGGTGCAATATGAAATGTAAGTGCATGTAAAAAACATGTAAATTCATATTTATAC